>JAQPPZ010005912.1:0-435000 GCA_028583015.1 Wollemia nobilis
TATAGACTTCTTCTTGGAGATCACCATTAAGAAAGGCACTTTTGACATCCATCTGGTGAAATTTCCACCCATATTGTGCTGCCATAGCACACATAACCCGAATTGTGGTCATCCGAGCAGTAGGTGCAAAAGTTTCTTCATAGTCGATGCCTTCCTTTTGAGCATAGCCCTTTGCAACAAGTCGGGCCTTATGCTTATCAATTGTTCCATCTGCCTTGTACTTGACTTTGTATACCCATTTGCAGCCAATAGGTTTCTTTCCATGCGGTAGATCAACAAGCTTCCAAGTTTTATTCTTCATCAGAGACTCATACTCTGTATCCATAGCGGCCTTCCACTGAGGCTCACTGAGAGCATCTTGCACTGATGCAGGTTCAAGACTATCTATGGTAGATATGAATGCCCTGTCATCATCAATATCCATATCCTCAACTTCTCTACTTGGAGTCACAGAAAGTTCCTCAAAATATTGAAAAAGATCATCAACCTCACCAGTTTCTCTGGCTTCTCTTTCCTTTTGAGCCATACTGCATGTACGAGGTCTATCCAAATTCAAATTGGGAGGAGTGGATAAATTTGCATCTCTGATTGTATTTGTACACCATTTAGGATTCTGCTTTGGTGGTGGTGAAGAAGATGTAGAAGGACCTCCTGTCTATGTTGACGAAGGAATCTCCTCTTCCTTTGGTTCCACAATATCCTGGTGTACTGTAGATGTGCTCTGTGATGTGAAAGCTTCATCAAAGACAACATCTCTGCTGATATGAATTTTCTTGGTCAAAGGATCTATCAACCGATATCCTTTAGAGTGCTCAGAATATCCAAGAAAAATACATCTCAGCGTTTTCTCATCTAGCTTCTTCCTTTTTTCTTTCGGTATGTGCATGAAAGCTTGACATCCAAAAATACGTAGATGAGATATGGAGGGTTTTCGACCACTCCATGCTTCCTGTGGAGTCATTCCTTTTAGGGCCTTTGTGGGTGCCCTATTCAAAATATACACTGCAGTGGTGACAGCTTCTGCCCAATATTGTTGCCCAAGAGTTGCACCTGTGAGCATACAACGAACCATTTCCATGATAGAACGGTTCCTTCTCTCAGCAACTCCATTCTGCTGAGGAGTATAGGCAGTTGTTAACTGTCTCTTGATCCCATGCTTATCTAGGAATGCAGAAAATTCATTAGAGGTAAACTCTCCCCCTCGATCTGAGCGGAGGGTTTTGATAGAAGCCCCTGACTCCTTCTCAATGGATTTCTTGAACTGCTAGAAGAATGCAAAAGCTTCAGATTTCAGTTTGAGAAAGAAAACCCACATCTTTCGTGAGTAGTCATCTACGAATAACTGAAAGTACCTCTTCCCTCCAACATTGTTGGGTGTGAAAGGACCGCATAGATCGGTGTGAATTAGCTCCAGAGGTTTTCTTGCTCTTGTAGAGCTCTTCTCAAATGGTACTCTATGCTGCTTTCTGCTAAGCGATCCGAGCACACTGGCAATGTGGCAAAAAGGGAAGGAAGACCCTTTACCATCTCATACTTGCTGAGCTCAAGTAAGTAGCTAGAACTAAGATGCCCATATCTCTTGTGCCATAGGGAAGTTGCCTCCTTGGTAGAGACAGTCATGGCAACATGTGGAGTAGAGATAGCATCTAGTGCAAATAAGCCATGCTTATATGAAGCTGTTGCAATCTGCTTACCCTTCATGGTAATTGTACAACACTTCTTTCCATTCTCAACACGAAAGTTGACAACCATATTTCTATCCAGGATTTGTGTCACTGATAACAAATTGTTGGCCAATCCCGAAACATAGAGGACCTTGTCAATCTGACACTTGCCATCAGGAAGAGTGACTGAAACTGTACCCTCTCCCTGAACCCTGTAGGTTTTATCATCAGCAATGGTGACAGGTTTGCCCTCCTTGGCCACAAATGATTCAAACCATGATCTGTCACCAGTCATATGTTTACTAGCTCCAGAATCGACATACCAAATAGGATCCCTCTGAGTGGAATCTGTGGTAGTCATGAGCACCTTGTGTGCCCATTCAGAATCTGAGTCAGATTCTTCAATAGCAACATTCACCTGGGGTTGCTTGTTCTTATTTTGTGGTTTGTTTTGGCCTTTTTGCTTGTTCTTATGCCAACACATGTTGGTGTCATGGTTGTATTTCTCACAGATCTTGCACCACCTCTTCTTCTGTTGAGGTTGCTTGCCTTTTCCTTTCGTATCCTGTTGAGAATTTCCTCCTTTCTAAAAGTTGCCTCCTTTTTGCCCATTACCTTTCTTCCTAGAACCACCTCCTGTTGGTGTATAGGGTTGTATTGGAAGAATCATCCTTGTGAAGTTGGCGTGCCTCCTGTTGTTGAAGCAGATTGACCAACTCGATGTAGGTAATTTGTCGTTGGGACACCTGGATGGAGGTTATCAACATGTCAAATGAAGAAGGTAAAGCTCTCATCACAAGTGAAATGAGAAGCTTTTCGTCCACAGTATCTCCTAGAGAACTCAATTTCTCTTTCAACTCAGACACTCTGCACAGAAAGAGTTCAACTGTTTCACCCTGTCTCAAACTCAGGTTATGAAGTTGTTGTTGAAGATGAAGAATGGTGGATTCATTCTTCCCATCATAGATGGTTCTAAGGGCATCCCATGCCTCTTTACCACTTGCTTTATCAACTATATGAGGTTGCACTTCATCTGAAACAACAAACAAAATGAGCACCTTTGCTCTACTGTCTTTCTTGTCAAAAGCAATCTGATCTGCTGAAGGACCTGTGGATCCTGCTTTTGGTGAAGGCCTTGTTGCTACTCCAGTAACAATATCCCACAAATCTTCCATTTGGAGAATAGCCTTCATCTTATGTTTCCATGGTGTATAATTTGGACCTTTCAATAACTGATGCGGATCAGTCATCAATTTTGCAACAGCGGCCATAGTGAAGGTTCCTTATATCACCAAATTGGTCCCCCTTTCTATATACATTTTGCTAGGCCAATATACCGTACAAAATACCCGCCCTTACGTGAGGGAAACTATAGGTATTTAGAAAGATCAACAAAAATCACCCGCCCTTACGTGAGGGAGACTATAGGTGAAATTTAGAGATCATACGATACGTGGAACATAAGCGGTACTGAAAGGGTATCGCCTTGTTGATGGCACCTACCATAGAAGATTCTTCTCATGCGTGGGGCATAACTTCCCCTAAACACTATGAAGAATACTTCGTCAGGATTTACGCCTAAACACAAGTGCGATAAAGGGTAGTGGATGGAGTAAAAAATGCAAAAATGGCGTACTTATTCCTCCTCGACGATTTATAGAGAACAAGCTCAGACGTCGTTATAGCAGCTATATTAGGCGGCGGATACAGTAGCCAAATCATGACAACTTTACACCGTAAGTGCTGGCCAGAGGTATCGCAAATACCGAACATTGCAGTGCAAATAAATTGCACAGATGGGTTTTATATTCTGGGGACTTAGGGAGTGTTTGATTTTAATTTTTAATGTTATAGTGCAAAAATGAAATATGCAACATACAACAAAAAAAATGCCCACTAGAATAACCCACAAGGTGTCGGTCACAGCCGAAAATGCACCTTTTACAATGCCAAATTGCTATTTCAAAAAATTACTCAACATCCCCCTTTGATTTTTTGAAAAAAATATCCCCCCTTAAAAAAATTCTTTTAACAAAGCATTTTTAATAACTATTATATATTTAAAATTAAAATAAATAATTTTTAATTTATATAGTTTTAAAACTTTAGGAAAAATAAATTAAAATTAAATTTTAATTTATAAAGTTTAAAACTATTAAAAATAAATTAAAATTAAAAATTTTAATTAAAAATTAATAATTATAAAAAAAAACTTTGAAAAAAAAATATACCTTGGGGGGGTCGGCGGGATTTGAACCCCCGACCTGCAGGCTCCCTGAGCCTTACCGCACGACTCATGACCACGTGAGCCAGCGGGCTGATCCGAGAGGATCAGTCAACCTCCTCCCTTTTCAACTCTGCCTGCCCGTCCTCCAACTTCCCCAGCCTCCTCTGCAACTCGCGGCTCCTAGAAAAAAACGCAGTCCCCGTTCGCCTCGGCTCTCCGTCGCAGTTTTTGCTTCGTCCTCCGCAGGCTTCCGATTTTTTTTTTTTTTTCCGAAAAATTTCACTCCGCCGGTCTCCGGATTTTTTTTTTCTTTCCGAAAAAATTTCCTTCCGCAGGTTTCCGATTTTTTTTCTTTCCCTCCGCAGGTTTCCGATTTTTTTTCTTTCCCTCCGCAGGTTTCAGGTTTTTTTTTTTTTTCAAAAAATTTCCTTCCGCAGGGGGGGGGGTTTATACCCGGGGGAGTGAGCGGGAATTTCAAACTATTCCCACCGGGGGGAGGGGGTCCTCGGGGAGCGCGACGCACAATTTGCGTTCGCACGGGGGAGGGGAGGAGGGGGGGCGTCCCTGCGCGGTGGCCGACGTGGCGTGCGGGGGAGGGGGAGGAGGGGGGGGTCCCTACGCAGTGGCCGACGTGGCGCGCGTCGGGACGTGCGCGCTCGGCCCTCGCAGCCTGTGCGCGTTTCCCGCGGTGGGGCTGCGGTCGCGCTGGGACTGGGCTGCGCGTACGCGGCTGCGTTCGTCGCAGCCTCGGCGTCTGCTGTGGCGTGGTCGGCATGCGCGGACGTGGGCCACGTCGTCGCAGCCTGGGCGTCCTGCGCGCTGGGGCTGGCCTGCGCAGATGCTCCCGCGTGGCTGGACACAGCTTCGTCTGCGTCTGCGTCCAAAGCAGGGACGCCGCAGGCTGGGTCCTGGGGCAGCGGTTTTTTTTTTTTTTTTTTTTAAATTCGCTTCCACCTCCGAACTTCCTGCTCACGCCTCCCTACGGAAAATTCCTGTGGCTGGCTCTGATGCCATGTAAAATACGGAACTAGCTATTGTATTATTCATCAGAGTTTAAATAATATGTTACAGTGCCGGGAATAGAACATCCGACGTAACTGAACTGTTACGTTGTAACAGTGTAGCAGCAATAGCATTTGTTACAACAGGAATAACAAATGCGTGCAATAAAACAAAATAGGAAATAGTACGCTAACAATTTGGATGTAGGGGTGGAGATATGTGAAACTCTTCAGACTGATGAATATGGTAGTCTAGTTCTGCAACAAATTGCCTCCCTCCAGTTTAGTCCTAAACAAACTAGGAGCACTATGAAGTCTCCTATAGATTTTGGTAGTGAAAAATAAGAGGGAGAATATCAAATTCTAAGCATCAAAAAATTACTACTGATAATGACATTGCCAATGGAAAACAAAGAACCTTGTTTCAACAGGTTATTTTGGGTTTTGAAGACAAAAAATTAGGAAAACCCCCTCAAGGGAGGGGGAGAGGAAGAAATCCCAAACAATCTAAATGAATTTCCTCTCATGGAACGTGAGAGGCCTCAATGGCCTGCCCAAACACAGGGAAGTCAGTGCAATAAGAAATAAAGTGAATCCAACTATTATCATGTTGCAAGAAATAAAAGCTCATGAGATTCAGTCAAAAAAAGTTGCAAAAAAAAAGTTGGAAACAAGGGGATATGGTTTGTAAATCAACCAGAGGAGCGTCTGGAGGCCTTATGACTTTGTGGGATCCCCGGTTAGTAGAAGGCACCATTATTCAAAAATATGACAAGGTTCTTAGTGTTTTATTTAAGGAAATAAATAACAATAGGTCATGGATCCTTTCAAATATTTATGCCCCAAATTCAATTCAAGGGAGAGCTCTACTGTGGGAGTACTTAGGCAATCCGAGTGAAATCTTCCATAATGTCCCTTGGATTCTGGTTGGGGATTTTAACACTCCTCTTTACCCTTCAGACAAAATGGGTGGAAATGGACCACCTATCAAGAGCATGGATGAGTTCAATGAATTTGTGAACTCCAACATGTTGATGGATGTAAAACTTAGAGGAGCGAATTATACCTAGAGCAATCGACGGATAGGGTGTCATATCATTCAAGAAAGTCTTGATAGGTTTTTTCTATCAAAGGAGGCTACAACTCTGTTCGGTGATTCTACCCTGCAAGCCCTTCCTAAAATTACCTCTGATCATAATACCATTTTGTTGGAGATCCCTAACTCTCTGTCCTTCAAGAAACCTTTCATATTTCAATCAATGTGGATCAAGCATTCTAGTTTCAAAGATAACTTAATTCAGTGGTGGCAGTAGCCTGTCAGGAGTAGTGCAGCTTTTAAACTTGCTGGCAAATTAAAGTTTGTTAAGGAAAAGCTTCAAACTTGGAACAAAGAGGTATTTGGGAACCTCTTTGAAAATAAAAAATAGGTTGTTGAAAGTTTGAAGATAATTGATCAGAGGATTCAACATGGTGATGTGGATGAAACTACTAGGCAAGAGGAACAGACAAAACTAGCAGAGTTTCATAACATTTTGGTCTGGAAATCTATTGGAGGCAAAAATCAAAGGCTCTTTGGTTGAAATATGGAGATTCAAATTCCAAGTTTTTCACGTCACCACGCTTAGAAACAGAAGCAATAACAAGATAATTTTTTTTAAAAAAGTAGATGGTTCTATTACTCAGGACTTAACAAAAATCAGAAAGGAGGCAGTAACTTATTTCAATTCTATCCTTGATCAGGAATCGCAGTGCAATGAGGAGGCCAAAGATATTCTCTTGCAATCCATTCCTAGCATAATAAATGAGGATATAAAACTTAATATTCTAGCTCTCTTTTCTAATGAGGAAGTTAAGGAAGCCTTGTTTAGCATGGAGCCAGACAAAGCCCCAGGACCCGATGGCTTTCCTCCTCATTTTTATCAAGCTTTTTGGGACATTGTAAGTGAGGATGTAATTTCTACTATCAGAGAATTCCAAGAAAGCAATAATATCCCAAAAGGTCTCAAATCTACTTTTATTTCTCTAATTCCTAAGAAGCAAACCCCTGAATCTATGGCTGACTTTAGGCCAATTAGTTTGTGCAATGTTTCTTACAAGATCCTAACTAAAGCCATTGAAAATAGAATGAGAGATGTTCTACCTTGCATTATAGATTCGTGTCAGGGAAGCTCTGCCCAGGCCAGGTCAATATTGGATGGAGTTATCATAGTTTATGAAGCTCTACACTCTGCTCATAAGACTAACAGGTTTGTTTTTTCCCTCAAGCTTGATATGAACAAAGCATTTGATAGGCTAAATTGGGACTTTCTGATTGTTGTCCTCCTTAAGTATGGTTTTCACCACCAATGGGTTAATATTATCAAAAAATGTATTTCTAAAGCATGGTTCTTGATTCTGGTTAATGGAACAACTGTTGGTTACTTTCAAAGTCATAGAGGAATTCGGTAGGGAGACCCTATCAGCCCCATGTTATTCATCATTATGGCAGAAGCTTTAGGTAAAACCATAAAAAATGCTTGCAGTTCAAGGATAATATCAGGAATCAAGGCAAAATCTCTCACTAGGGCTGTTTCTCACCAATTTTTTTTTGATGATACCCTTCTATTGACTAAGGCATCGATGGTTGAGGCTAAAAGAATTAAATACATCCTGCAACTCTACGAGGATGTTGCTGGTCAAAAATTTAATTTCAGTAAAAGCTAGTTATATTTCTTGAACACCCCCATTCAGAGGCAAGGAAGGATTACAAAAATTTTAGGGTGTGGTATAGCAAACCTCCCCACTTCGTATCTTGGTCTCCCTCTTTTCATTGGTTCTCCGAGAGAGTCAATGTGGGATAGGGTTATTTAAAGAATTAAAAAAAAACTTGTTGGATGGAAAGGTCATCTTCTATCTCAAGCAGGAAAGCTAACCCTCACTAAGGTCTCTCTTTAGAGCATTCCAGTCCATTTCCTATCTATTTTCAAATCCCTTGTGAAGGTTTTACAGAAAATTGAGAAACTCCAAAAATAATTTTTATGGACTGGATCAGAGGAGAAAAAAAGGATACACCTTGTAGGATGGACCAAAGTGTGTAGAACTAGGGAAAATAGGGGCTTAGGTCTAAGGAGAATTGCTCATATGAATTTAGCTTTAATAGCTAAGAAGGCGTGGTGCCTCATTTTTGGTGAAGAAAATGAATGGACAACTATCATCAAATGAAAGTATCTTCAAAATATGGAATTTCTAAGTGACTCAATTCCAATCAGAGGTTCACGCTTTTTGGAAAGCAATTCTCAATTGTAAGAAAACCATCAAAAAAGGTTTAAGATGGGTTTTAGGCAATGGTGAGAAGATAAATTGCTAGAATGATAGGTGGGCTAAGGACGAACCACTGATGCAATATCCTAACTTAGCCCGAATTAGAGATATCATGGAAGAACTCATTGGGAGAATAGTCTCCAATTATATGGTTGAGGACAGAGGCAGAATGAAGTGGAAACAAATAAGGATTCAGGGATATCAAGCGGAATCAAATGATCTTTGTAACATTCTCAGGCAACAGTTTATTCCCATGAGACCCAAGGAAGATTAAGTGACCTGGGCTCCTACGGAAAACAAGTTCACTGTTAAATCAAATTACAAGCTTCTGCTTGATGACGAGGATTTTGTCCTCCAAAAGGACTTAGTTTGGATAAAATATTTAATTCCAAAAATTATAGTATTTTCATGGCTGGTTATCCAAGGAAGAATTCTAACCATTGATAATATGATGCATAAAGGTATTTGTATCACTAATCACTATTATCTATGCAAGGCTAATTGGGAGACCATTTATCACATTTTCCTTGAGTGCCATTTTTCCTTGACTGTCCTAAGTGGGGTTTTTCAGGCCTTCAATATTTCCTAGGTTAAACCAACTACCATACTTGATTTGTTTGTCCAATGGCCTTGCCCCTTTTCAAGCCAAAGACTTAGATACATGTGGAAAATTTGTCTCAATCACTATCTTTGGCAGGCGTGGTTAGAAAGGAACCATATAGTCTTTAATGAGTCTATCCATGATCATCAAACTATCATTGCTAGGATCCTATCCTTTACCAATGAGAATGTGAACCTTATCCCTTTTGATAGTCATAAACCTCATCTGTAGGAGACCATGATTGCTCAATATTTAAGCTTAACCTTGTTAGATGAGTTTGTGCCTAGGGTAGTCAACCCTAGATCCAATTTTAAGTGGTCCCCACATCCTACGAGTTGGTTTAAGATTAATTTTGATGGAGCAGCTAAGGAAAATCCTGGCAGAGCAGGTGCTGACATCATTGTGTGAGATCATAATGGGAATATGATGCTTAAATTTTTTGAATATTTGGAAACAAGGACGAACAACAAAGCTAAAGCTAGAGCTATGTGGAGAGGCCTTCAAATGACTCAAGACTTAGAAGGCAATTTGATCATAGAAGGAGACTCTATGTATGTTATAAATCTCCTCAATAATTGGAAAACACCTCCTTGGAGGATTAAAACAATTATTGAAGAGGATAGGATCCTTTTCTAGGGAAGATAGGACATAAAAGCCCAACATGTCTTTCGAGAAGCTAACAAAGTTGCTGATAAGCTGGCCAATTTGGGTGTCGATGGTGATAGACTTTTTAAATGGTAACACGGTGTCCTGAGTGAATTAGAGGAGCTTATTAAACAAGAATGACAAGAATGATAGTCGAATTTACCAATAGGGAAGGCATTGTAAGTTTGAAGACTATGAGTATTCCCGTCTCTTTTTTGAAATGGACTCACAATAAAAATTATCCGAGCTGTCAGTCTTGGTGAATGCTACTTGGAAATACCACAAAGACTAATGGGGATAGTCACATGTCAGATAATATGGCTTCTAGTCATCTTAGTAATTTTAGGTTGGTTGATAATCATAGGGCAGGAAAAAAATGACAATATAAGACTTCGAACCAGAGCCACGTGGACCACCAGATAGGCACCACCATAAATCTAGCTAGCAGGTTCACTTCTCCAAGGTTGATTGGCCAAGACAGGATGTCCCAAAGCATGTCATATACAGAAGAAATCAATTACCAAAGAATTATTAAGAGTAACTGTCAATACAGATCTTGTGGGAGTTTTTTTTAGTACTTTGCTGTGTCTGCAACTTTTTGTTTCTCCACTATTTCAAGGAAGGGATCTGTGTCTATTTTTTTTGTAATTATGATGCAGGTGTGTTTTCTTGGGGTATATCCAAAATGTTGTATGGAAAGTTTCTTTTTGATAACAGGCTATGTGCCTTACCGGATGTAATGGCTTTGACGGCATGTAGATTTTACATATATAGGATCCTTAGTAAGGACATGTTCATCAACAGCCCTGGGCTGATTTTTGTAAAAACGTTTTGGGTCAACCTGTAAAACCCGGTATTAATGCTATAGTATCTTATCTACCAAAAAAAAAAAAAAGGTGTAAGTGGTATATTAATTTTTGTAAATGTTGATGAATGATTTCTTAAAGGTGGAGTGATAAGGTGTATATTTGTCTTGATACTTACATTGTATTTTGAGGAAGATTATTATCCAATAATTTCTTTGATCTTGGCAAAAGAGTGTTTATGTTTGTGGAAAATGTATGAGATTCCTCCACCATCAAGAAAAAGCTATGAGCACATTATTCCTTAGTTAAATTGATTGGTTGGTTTTCTGGAAAATAAGTTTGGAGTGAAAAGGACTTGATTAGGGTTTCCTATTGAATGAGTTGAGTTAATGCTTCAAGGTTTTTTGGAATAAAGAGTTGTTGTTAAAACCTTGTTCTATAAGAATTATTGTTGAAGTCATTGGTTGTGTGAAAAAATTGAACAAAGGATTGAGTATTATTGCTATGTGAATATTGTTTTATAAGCATTGTTATTGAAGCCATTGGTTGTGTGAAGAACTTGAACTAGGTCATGCATATCATTGTTATGAGAGAGTTGGTTTATAAGCATTGTTGTTGAAGTTTGTTGTTGAGCATTGTTGGAAACATTTTGAGTTGGTGTTTATAAGCTTGGACTAGCGTTTGACAGAGAGGATTATTTCATTGAGTGATTGGTTGAGTAGAGTTGGTTGAACCTAGTCAAGTGGGTATGTGAAGTGATTGTTCAAGTTCCATAAAACAAACTATTATATATTCTGAGTTGAGTTGAGAAAATGATTGAGCATTGAGTTGTATTTGAAGTATATTGAGTCTCTAACAATTCTCCTTATGTTTCTAAGAGAGTGATTGAAAGAAATTGAGCATTGTGATTAGTATAGAGAATATTGAGTCTCTAACAATTCTCTTTATGTTTCTATGAGATTAGACAAGTTCTGTGTAGAATTGTTTAGCAGATTTGGACAAGTTTTGTGTGGACTTGTTGAGCAAATTTGGACAAGTTCTGTGTGGACTTGTTGAGAAGATTGGACAAGTTCTGTGTGGACTTGTTGAGCAGATTGGACAAGTTCTGTGTGGGCTTGTTGAGCATATTTGGACAAGTTCTATGTGGACTTGTTGAGCATATTTGAGCAAGTTCTGTGTGGAATTGTTGAGAAGATTTGAACAAGTTATGTGTGGACTTATTGAGCAGATTTGAGAAAGTTCTGTGTGGACTTGTTGAGTATATTTGAGCAAGTTTTGTGTGGACTTGTTGAGTAGATTTGAGAAAGTTCTATGTGGACTTGTTGAGTAGATTTGAGCAAGTTCTAGAGAGGACTTGTAGAGCAGATTTGGATAAGTCTGTATGGAATTATTGAACATATTTATGCTAGACCAAAGGACTATGTTTAGTACAAATTTGAGAGTAGAGTTTGGTGCATATTTGAGGACATGTTTGTGCCAAAATAGAGATAGAGATAGAGCAAATTTGTGCTAGACCAAAGGACTGTGTTAGTATAGATTTGAGACAGAGCTTTGGAGGTGATAGAGCAAAGAGGACAACAGTCTCTAGTGGATAGAGATCCATTAGCTAGGGAAGTGAGGACATGTCTTCTAAGTGGGAATAAGAGTCTTTAGTGGAGAGATATCCACAAGCTAGTGCAGTGGAGGTAGTAGTCTTCTAGAAGATCACCAACCAGAGCAGAGGAGAAGGAGTTCTCCTATGGATAGAGATCCATGAACTTGATTTAGGGGATTGGTGCCTACTTTGGACAAAGGTCCATAAACATTGTAATAGGGAAAGGATTCCCAAGAGATTGATTGAGAAGATTTTAATGAAATATTTTCTCCGTGTAACCCACATTGGGTGAACCACGTAAATTATGGTGTCTCTATTTTGTGTGGTGATTTATGCATTGCTTTGATTACTGCTATTGATATTGCTATCTATATATTGCATAATATTTTTTGGGAAAGAAAAGTAAAAAGTGGCCTTATACTATTCACCCCCTCTCATTATAAGCTTGTGTTATTCAACTATCTATGCATTGCATATAAGTAGAGTAATATTTCCAAAATATCACATCATCATAGTCTACTTTACCAGATATGGATTGCTAATTTCCTTCCTAAAGCATAAGGGCAACCAAAAAATTGTAATAAATAGTTTATATGAAAACACATTAATGATATGAAATAAATCAAATATTACCAATGGAAAACTTTAAAGTAAATGGTAATAATTATTTGATTTAGACAATCAATATTTTCTTGTCAGCTTCAACTAAACTTACTACTTCCTCTAACGATGGAAAAAGAGAATTTAACTTCATGATCCTCAATTAAAACCCTTCTATTTGCTAGCCTGTTTGCACATTCGTTTCCTTCCATTAAAATATGAGTAAACCTAATTTTTTCAAACTCTATAGCAAGGTCTTGTATTTCCACAATTATCTCTTGTATGTTCCATGGATTCTTTGCTTTTCTAAAAATTGCATTTATTACTACGAGTGAATCACCTTACACCCATACTATGTTCCATTTCATTTGTTTACATATTTTTAACCCTTCCAAAGCTACCCAAGATTCAACTTAATTAATTTTCTTAAGTCCACTATTAAAAGCATAATGAGATAAAATCTCTCCTCTATTATTTCTAATTATTCCTTCTTCTCCTATTGGCCTAGGATTTCCTTTAGATGCTCCATCAAAATTCAATTTGACCAACTTCACATCCGGTGGTTTCCACTTTATATTATTTACGTTCTTTTTGTTACTCTTGTACTCAACATCATAATTCCTTTTGATGACATGAATCCATCTATCAAGGGTCTCTAATTCTAGATTAGGGATTATGTAAGTTGATAGGGTTGGTTTAGACTCCTCCATGGTTAAACAAATCTTCCTTTTCATTACCTCTAAAATACTTTCCTTTCCTTTATTATTGTTCTATTCCTTTCTAGCCATACAATCCAAAGTATTGTATCTTTTGATATATCCCAGATTATTTGTAAAGCCTCACTTTTAAAAGTGCTCTACCATTTATTTAACCATTCTTCAATTCTGCCATTCATCACCATGCATTTACCAAATATATTAAGAATCCATTGCCATAGTTTCCAGACTATTGAGTAGTGTCCCAAGAGATGGTCTATACTCTCCTCCTTTTTACAAATAACACATTGTGAGGGGCCATGAAAACCCCTTTTCATAAGGTTATCCTAAGATAAAATTCTTCTATGACATAGTAGCCAAACAAACATTTTGACTTTAGTAATGCTTACGATATCCCAAATATCTCTCCATATTCTTATGATATTCTTATTTTATTGGTGCTTTCCATTATATCCACTTTTTGTTTTGTATTCTCATGAACTATTCAATTCCTAAATAAGCTTATCCTTGGCTCCCATTAGAATAATCGGTGTTGCTATATTTATACTCATATGCCTCCTAGCATCAATGTCTTGTATACTTGGTAAAAAATGTTCTTTCCATTTGTATCTTCCTTCCTGATCCTTATACATAATGTTTGAAACCCTATCACCATATGTGTCTCGAAGTAATCTCATCCATGGTTTCAAAATTGGATCTTAGATTGAATGGTATTTTATCACACCAAGTATCCATCAAAATATAATTTTTTCTCCAATTCCCACCATCCATCTTAGACCTTTAATCACTAGTTCAATTGACTTTTTAAACCGTTCCATAGTGAAAAACCATTTGGTAGTGAGGATGTGGTAAATATTAAGCTAGGTTATTGGGATCAACATACTTCCTTAGAATAATTATTGCCCATTGCCTTGGACTCTCTTTGTACAATCTCCAAATTACTTTTCCCCTAAGAGCTAAGTTTACATATGTAAGAACTCTTAAACTGAGACCTCCTCTAATTTTATCATCACACACCTTGCTCCAATTCACCAAAGGAAATTTATTTTTTATCATGCAATCCTAACTACAAAAATGACCGCATAATATAGATTCAACTTTTTTCTATCGATTTTGGTATAGTATACAATGACATATAATAGGTTAGAATGACCTATAAGATTGATTTAATTAGTTGACTCTTCCTGCTAATGATAACCATCTACCTTTCCATGCTGGTAGTTTATTTTGAACTTTAATTATAATTGGATTCCATAATTATATCCTCATTCTCCCCTCAAATAAGAGCATCCCTAGATAAGTTGTTGGTAAATTTGCCTCCTCTATTTAAAGTAACATTCATATCCTTACTTTGATTCTAGTTGGGGTGTTTAGAAAGTAAAATTTAGATATTGTCCTTTTAAATTTTTGCCCTAATGCCATTTTGTATTCCTTTAATAAGTTATAAAAACCTCTGGCCTTATTTATCTTTGTCCTCCCAAAAAAGGGTTGTATCATCTACAAACTATCGATGGGTGATATCAATGTTACTACTAGCCTTAAGTTCACTTATAAGCCCATATTTGTTAGTCTTATTCAATTTCCTACCCAAAACCTCTACCATAATGATGAACATATATGGATATAGAGAATATCCCTGTGTACGACCTCTCTTGGCTTTCAATGATTATGTTACTAACCCATTGACTAGAATTAAATAATAAACTATAGAGACATAAGATTTAATCCATCTGACCCATTTCTCCTCAAATTCAAACTTTATTAATAATGCAAAATGAAAATTCCATTTAACCATATCATAGGCTTTACTCATATCAAGTTTTAAGATCATTGCTCTCTATTTTCTTGAAGTTGTTGAATGCATAACTTCATGAGCTACTATGATCCCATCCAAAATATATCTTCCTTTCATAAATCCTCCTTGCTCTTCTAAAATAATTTTATCTAATAATTGTCTTAAATGATTCATCATCACTTTGAACATAATATTATATATCATATCAGATATGTTTATGGGTCCAAATGAATCAAACAATTCTAAATCCTTCTTTTTTGAAATCAGGGTAAGATAAATTGCATTTATTTTATAAGGTATGAATTTTTTTACCGTAGATTGTTCCACTACCACCAATAAATAGTCCTTAACTATATCCCAATTATGTTAATAAAATGTTGTAGAGATCCCATATGGACTTGGGAATTTATCCTTATCAAAAGAGAAACGAGCTAAATGAACTTCTTCTAAAGCAATAGGCTCCATTATTTTCCTATTGTCTTCATCTATTATAGTTGAAGGTACTTCTTGTAGTAGATTATCATTCAGAACTTTAAACTCCTATGATACTAGAATATTCTTGTAAAAAAACCTTTGCTACATTATGATTTCACTCTATTCTTCAATCCAAACCCTCTCTATTGATTTAATTCTACTAATTTTGGATGTTGATATCTATACTATTGCCATCCTATGAAAAAACATTATATTTTTATCTTCTTATTTTAACCAAGTCTATCTTGATTTTAATCTCCAAAATATCTCTTCCTTACTCAAAATATTATGATATTCACTAAGAAACTCCTTTTCCTCTGAGCTTGAATTATTATAATCACCTTTTTGGTATTTTTGAAGTTTATGTTTTAGTTGTTTCTTCTCAAAAATATTTCCAAAAGTGTTATTGTTCCAATCTTAATCTAGATGTCATTGCTTTAATTTGTTTTTGAAGTGTATATAAACCACTGTTTCCTGAATAATTGCATGTTTGTGCTATCATATCAAAAAATTGAGGATGGTCTTCCCACAGCTTCTCATATTAAAAATATGATATTTTTTTTAATTGACTTACCACCATTTTAATTCTTATTGGCCAGTGATCTTAACCAATCCTTATCAAGGTATTAATTTTAGCACACATTCCTTCATCTAGCCAATGGTTTGAGAGTATGCATCTACCTAATTTTTCTACTATTAGGTTTTAGCCTCTCCTCTCTTTGGTCCATGTATAGTTATCTTATTCAAACTCAACCTCCCATAGATTATTGTTTTGAATAAAAACTGAGAAATCTCTCATACTTTTGGTTGATCTTCTAATTTCTCCAAATTTTTCATCCAACTTGGTTATGGCATTAAAATCTTCTATGATCACGAACCAGGTTTCTTGGTATTTACTTCTCATAAACGCTTCAATCCCACTCCATACTTCTAATTTGCCTAACTAAGTTGTAGGTCCATAGACATTGATAAAGATAAAGTGAATACCTACAAAGTAGCATGTGACTAAAGAGGCTATATAATGTCTAGTTTTATGAATAGTAGACAATGGGTTTTGATAGAATTCCAAAATGTTAAAATTATCCCTATCTCTCCTTTAGAATGCACAACATCCCATTCGGATTTCGCCCAAATTGCTTTCATAGTTTTGGAAATTTCTTTCTTTATTTTTATTTTTTGGATACAAAGAATATTAGGCTTATTACTTAAATAGAGGTCCCTGATACACCTCTGCTTTGAGGGGATATTAGAACCCCTTATATTTTATGATATGGTAATCATGTATCATTATGGGCTATTCGCCCCACTTGCGAATTGCCAATATCATTTTGTTGTTTGGTAAAGATAAGTTCAACCAACTTAGTTTGTGTTCCTTTCCTTATGTTTGCTCTTGCTTCCCTAGATCTTGCTTGATAGTTTGAAGTTTTTTTTTTTCTTTGCCTTTCCTATATTAGGAGTACGTATTATTATTATATTCCTCAATATTCTTTCACAACTTTATTTTTCATTAGATTTATCCTCTCCTGGATCTACTATGGAAGCTTTTGGCTTGTCCTAGTTGATTTTATGGTATTTCCTTATTAATGGTAGAGGTATTAACATTTAAAAATGCATTTTATCTACCAATTTTTTTAATCTTGAATGGTGTATGGTACTTCAAGAAAGTATTCAAAATTTGATGAGACACATTCCTTAGGTTCATCGAGAATGTTCATCCCTAAATAAAGATCATACTAAATAAAAGGTTCCTTGTTAATATTTTGAACTTGTACTATGTCATCTAAGCTTTGATTTACTTTTTATTCACAAGATAAAGCCTCAAAAGAATTGGTATTTCTTCAAATATCCTTCCTTATAGATCTCTACTATTTATTTACTTTCAGTTGTTTAGACCTATTTTTTGGAAGTTGAAAACCATACTCATCCATATCTATTTGTATGTTTTTCTTACGATTTTCTACATATGTTTCTATTGGACTCTTCTTAGGTTATGATATCTCAATATGCCCCACCTTATGACATATTATACATCTAAAAAATATTTTTATAATCTATGGTTTGGTTCCACAACTTACCCCCATACTTAAGAATGATTGATTTAGGTAAATATTTACTTATATAAATCATGACCAATTTTCGAGCATAAATAGCCAAGAATCCATATTTTATAGTTTATGAAATCTCAAAGAATTTTCCCAGAGTGTTGTCTATTGCCTTGAAGGTATCTATTTCCTAAAATTCAATGGGTAACCCATACATACCAACCCATAACGGTACTAGGGATAGATTTATATTTTTAGGTGCAAAGCATTAATACCAACGGGTAAGGAAGAGTCTTGCTCTTACCATAAACCAAGGACCCCATTTTAGGATTATATATCTTTCCTCATTATCAAAAAAAAGTATCTAGGAAAATACCTTTGACAAGGGGGTCTCGAGATAAGGTAAAATGCTACGAATGGTGATCAAGTAGGCTTAGGCAAGGGTGAGTGAAGATTTTAGCAGCATAAATTTAGCACAAAATGGACTCCTCTCCCTTGGCCATGGCCAAGGGTATTTATAGAGGTTTTAGGGCTAGATGAGTGGGATGCCACATAGGCTCCACTTGGGTAAGGTAGGTGAGGGAAGAATCTAGAAGGGGATGAGGTAGAGGGGTTCATTTAAGTGATTTGAGAAGGAGATTCTAGGGGAAGGGAAACTAATTTAAAATTAGTTTTCCAAGGCACATGCGGGAGTGTGGAGGTATTTAAAAATGCCAAAAAAATATGAGGTGTAAGAGGGAGGATTTGGCATATTAAATTGTCTTGGAGGAGGTGTCCTAAGGGGGAGGGGAAATTAATTTAAAATTAGTTTCCCAAGGCCATGGGGGAATGGGAAATATTAAAAATTACGAAGAGTAATGAAGTGTCTGTCCTTTGGGCCAAGTGGGATAAATGGTCCCTTTGACCTATCATATTTTTAAATTTTAAATTTCTTTTTATGGCATGAGGGGGGGTACAAAATTAAATTAGGGAGGATTTTTAGAGATTTGGGAGGGTATTTTTAAATTCCAAAAAGGGGCTCATGGGAGGATGTGTGGACAATTTTAAATTCATTAATATTACATAGGAATGTGTGGGAGGGTGTAAGAGGATTAGGAATTAAATGAGGGAGGAATTTCAAAGGGGGCTTCCTAGGGATTTGATTTAGGATTTTTAAATTATTATCTTCTAAGGATTTGGATGGGGAGCTTAGGATGAGATTAGGGATTAATTAAGGGCTAGATGAGGGGATTAGGTGAATAAGCAAGGTAGGAGAAAATTAGGGGAAGATTAAGGAAATTGAAGAATTAAGGATTTTAGGAAAAAGGGGAAATTTAGAAGAAAATAAATATTTTAGGGAACCTTAGAAGAACCTGAGGAAAATTAAAGGGAAATAGAATAGAATTAGGAGAGCTAGGGAAATTTGGAAGAAATTAGGGAAATTAGGGGAATTTAGACAATAATTATAATTTTGTAAAGTGGCAGAAGGAATATTTGGGTGTATTAATTTATAATTTATTATGTTATAAAAAATGCTAATTTTTGATGTCTACAGATGCCCCTTTTTGCAATGTGTTGTTTGTAAGAACAACATAGTGCAAAAACTTGTGTTTAAATTTTGTTGTGTGTTGCCCCAATAAAATGATTATCCTCGTGAGAGTATATTTGGCAATCCCCTCAAGTGGTGAGTGTGCAGGTGAGGTCATGAGGCCAAGGATGAGCCACTTGATAAAATTGAATAATGGTAGGGGAAGGGGTGGTGAGTTAGAGTGATTAGTTAGGAAGGGTGGGGTAGGAAAATGGATAGGGTAAGAGTGTCAAGGGGAGATTGTCTCCTCAAAGACAGTCTGGGTGGGTATCGGCTAGTCGTAGACGATGAGGTAGGAGTGAATAAGGAGGGAGGGAGGGGGAGGGTTTATTAAAGGGACGCTGATATGGTGGGAGGTAAGGGAGTGAGGTCCAAACTCTTGGGAAGAAGGATAATGGTATAAGGAGGTTTTAAAGGGATGGAAGAGAAGATAATAGAACCATGGAAAAAGAGCAGACCCAAACAAGAAGATACAACATGTGCACTGCATAAAAAAAGTGTGTAGCGTAAGTAGGCTAGCTAAAAGTGCATATCCCAAGGGGAAAAGTGTAAAAGAGGTGCCTAAGGAGGCAATGTGAAAATGGGTGCCCAAGGAGGTAATTGTGAAAAAGGGTGCCCAAGGAGAAAAGTGTAAAAGAGGTGCATAAGGAGGCAATAAAAGAGAAAAACAGTGCAATGTGGAGATACCACCAGTATTGAAAAATTATCATGGTGCATCGAGTGTGGGGTAGTTGATGGAATGGAGGGTGGTTGGATGGGATTGATGTAGTAGGAAACAATGAGAGGTGCAGTACCAAAAGTGGAAGGCTACGAGGTTGAGGATGGTAGGATAGGTCGAGGCTATGGAGTGAGATCGAGATAGGCTACTAGCTAAGCATAATGAGCTAGTAGCGAGGCTAGATCAGGGGGGACAAGAGTAAGATAGAATTATAGTGGAGCAAGATGGTTTCCAATGCCAGGTGGGAGGTTGTAGATAGAGCATATGCATGAGAGTGAGGATCAAGAATGCTATCTATCACTACATAGGTGCTCTACTTTCATGAGGGGTAGGGTCACAGTCCATTGGTGAAGACAAGAGTGATGTAGAGAAACGAGGATATCGAACAAGAGGAGCTAGGGATCGAGGCAAGTAGTTGTGGATGGGTAGTGATGAGGCTACTTTTGGTGTGAATGATTAGTAGATAGAGAATGAATAATATGATGGTTTAATGTAAATGGGTAAGAATAAATATAAGTATAGGATGGATAACAATGAGTATAATATGTAACAAGGAAAATAGGTCAATAATAGATGGTGATGATCATGAGGGTAATGGAAAATGCTTACCGCATTAATCAAAATATTTCTTTTCATAAACAAGAGTATATAATGTCCATGGGTAGAAAAGGGGACAAGAGAAGAGGAAGCAAAAATAATATCCCAAGGAGATTTTGTGAGACTCAAACACCCTAGTGCTCCTCTCAAGCAGTAAAGTGCCCATACAAGGCCATTTGGATTAGAAGTCCTTTGAGACATATCAATATATCCTAGAACCGCTGTGTGTGCAGTGAGTTCATTAAATTTTTTTTGAATAGGTTTGGACTTAACCAATCATAGACTTAATACAAAAGAGTAAGCTCATCATGAAGGTATACTCCACTACCAGTCAGAAATCTATAGCCCCGATGGAGATAACACATGGTTCATCAACATCGCTCCACTATCAGCCAAACATCTATAGCCCCAGTGGAGTCATATAATACACCCAAGAATTTAGGCTATATTATTATTTCATTCCTTTCATTATTTCTTTTACCATGAACCCTTGGGTTTTGGATCGCTAAAGGGGATACGATGAGCTAATTTAGGCATTAGGACTAATCATGATGTCATACTCACCTAATCAAAAATGAAATTAATTATGTGTGTGATGTGTGGATTCTAGGATGTCTCAATAGGTTGAGGGAGACTCCAAATCATCGTGGATTTGAATGGGATATATCCACACTTGAAAATTATACTAGGTATGGTTGAGTGATGAAAAGGTCCGTAGGATACTTAGAAAGGGATAAGAGGAAGATAAGAGATGGAAGAAGAAGGAGATTGTGAAAGACACATACATACCCTTGCATATCAAAGGAAAGGTGAATGGTTAATGAGATAAGCACCTTCCTTGATAAAAAAAAGGTGATAGTGTAGGAATTGGTATACAAAAATGTGTGAAAAGGAGGCAACAAGAAGTACAAAGAGGCATATGTTTATGAAGAGTAGATAGAAAGAAAGTGTATGTATAAGGATGGTAGGGGAACATATATATACATATTATGCATAACAGGCCTATAAGCATGAAGGAGGATGTGGAGGAAGATGGGGGTCAGGAGAGATGGAACTTTGTTTGAATTTTGCTACGATAGTATGACTAGTGGTGGTTTGGACAAAGTCATCGAACCAAAGCGGTACCCATTCAGGTTCTATATATTCATCATCTTCATCATCCTCCTCAAGGTCTAGAGTAAGGGATGAAAAATTAATGGAAGTTTCAAGTCCCCTAGACACAAAATTGATATGGGTAAATATAGAACCCAAAGAAACAATGACATCAATGGTTAAAGGGAAGTCATGTGGCTGACCAAAATTGTGGGTTAATTTGGATTGAGGAGAGGGTGACAAAGAGTCAACAAGATTATGGGAGGATGTTAGCATGGGGTGGTTTGTAATGTGAGGTAGTGGTGAATGTGAGGTATTAGAGTGGTCTATCTCTACCTACTTCTCCTCATGGATGGAAAGGAATTTGGTTAAGGAGGCAAGGGAAGGCATGAGTAGAAGGATGTGGTGGGGGAAAAGGGATATAATGCAACCATGGAAAAAGAGCAAACCCAGAAAGGAAGGGACCACATGTGCACTATATAAAAAAAGGGAAAAAGGGAAACAAAAGGTGTGTAGCCTAAGGAGGCTAGTGAAAAGTGCATAGCCCAAGGGGGCGAGTGTAAAAAGGGTTCCCAAGGAATTTGAAAAAGGAAATGCCTAAGGAGGTAATCCAAAAAAGGGTGCCTAAGGAGGCAACGTGAAAAAGGGTGCCTAAGGAGGCAATGTGAAAAAGGAAAGGCCTTAGGAGGCGAGAAAAGTGCAAAACAATGCAATGTGGGGTAGAAGCCAAGTCTAAAAGGTATCATGGTGCATTGAGTCAAAGCATAGGAGAAAGGGTGGTTGGATAGGGTGTTGGGTGGGGTCAATAAAGTAGGAGATCAGTTTGATCTGCCCAAACCTACTTGGGTGTTGGGTGATTGATATGGAAGTTCTATAGGAGTGTGGATGCCTTGCTCATAGTGTCCTAAGCCAAAACCTTGTCAGTGTCATTTTTTAAAATAGTGTAGGCTAAAAGATGGATTGGAGAGGAAGTTAATGTCAACACAAAAATAACCTTGAAAGGGGATGGAGATAGATGATAATGTGAGAGTGGTGAGTCTCCCATAGAAAAAATTGGTGTGGTTAGGTGGTGAGCCTAAGGGTACAATAGCACCTATAGCTAAAGGTGTATCTCGGGGTCTACCAAAATATTTGATAGACTCTACATGTGGTAGGTTTTTAATGGTTACATTGTGTATAAAGTATTCACCTATAGCCAAATTAGTCATATGTACAATAATGTGTGGGATTGTAGGTGGTAGTGAGGATGAAACGATGAAAGTGGTAGGGGTGTCCTCAAATGAGGAAATAGGATCAGATGAGGTTGATTGAGGGATAGTGTTGAGGAAAATGTCTGGTAATATGAATGTAGAGTTAATTAGGGTTTGGGGTAATACATGAGGATATTCTTCTTGAGAAATGAGAGTGGTAGGACTAAGGGTAAGGTTGATGAGGGGATCCGAGTGATGGTTTATAGTTTTGAGTAATGAAAGGGGTGTTTGGGTAGGTATGTGATTTTGGAATGAAGAAGAAGTGGAGGGTATGGTGATTAGGAATTGGACATGGATGGGGGTAAGCTTAAGATAATGCATTAATTTTTGGGCAAGAGTGATGATAGGGTTAGGTGGTAATGGTTTGGGGGATATGGTGAGAATGGGAATTGGTATTTGTTGGATGTCGACAGATAGTTGGGGAGAGGCAGGAATAATATGATCATGATGGATCAAGCCCATAAAACCTTGGTGATATGGAGTTTGATGATTTGCAAGATTTTGTTGAGTGGGGGTTGAAGTATGTTTGGTGAGAAAGACCCCTTGGTTTTATGGATCTTATACAAGATTTTGAAATGATTGATATCAAGACCACATTGGTGAGGGTATACACAAAATTGGTCAGTATGAGACCCTAGATATGTGGGGTGATGTGTATCATGTGGCCTTGGGTGGGGTAAGGAGAGTACTTGCACCTTGAGAAGTTTTAAAAAAATGGATGATAAGGGCTTTGCAAGAGGCATGAAGTGATGTTGGGGCCGAGGAAGAATGTGTGTGGTAGGGAAAGTGGGTTGGTTTTGACATTGAGTGGGAGGAGGTGTAGCTTGATATGTTGGAGGTTGGGGTAAATATGAAGGTTGTTGTGAAGGGGGGTGAGGTTGCTGAGGTTGGTGTGGGGGATATGAATGTTGCAATGGAGATGGTTGATGTTGGGAACATGGGTAATATTGGTGTGAAGTGGTGAGAGGTGCTTGGGAGGCTTGTGGTAGAATGTGATGTGTGTGATATGATGTGGTAGGGGTGTGAGTGTAAGATGGTTGGGAAGTGGATTGTGGATAATATGGAGGGGATGGTTGTGATGGATTAGGGGTATGTTGATATGGATGAGTTGGTGGGGGTTGATATGAAGAGGGGGTGTGATGATATGTAGGTGATGATTGATTGTAAGTGGGAGATGATTGAGTGTAAGTAGGTGGTGGTTGTGATGGATATGGTTGGGTGGGTGGTTGACATTGATTGAATGAGCATGTAAGTTGATAAGTAGGCTGAGGGGGTTGATGAGACTTTTTAATTGGTGGTTGATGATAGGTGGTTTGAGAGTGATGATAGGTGGAGAGTGAGTTATGATATGGTGAAGTTGATGGTTGGGGATATTGAGGTGGGGGTTGATGATGAATAGGAGATTGGTGGTATTGTGGGGTTGGTTGTGATTGATAAGTGGGAGGTAGTTGATAGGGTTGGTGGTGTGCTAGGGTTAGTTGTTGTTATTTGGAAAAATGAGCCATGGGTGTATGGAATTGAGGAAAAATGGCAAGGTTTGGAAAAGTTTTCCACAAAAAAATTACTTTCTAACTAAAGTTGATAAAATTAAAAAACAAAGAAAACAAACAATAAATTTTATAAGGATTTTCATGTGTTTTATGTGAAATCCACCCTAGACTATAAAAGGTGGTGGCGAAGTGGTATATACAAGAGGTTTTTTGGCACCTTACCACTCTATCGAATGGTAAAATACCAACGACTAAAATGGCTTCCTAGGATGAAGGGTAGGTGCGGGGTAGCCTATGGACAAAAAAATACCTCTACAAGAGAGGTCGCACTGTCTAGGTCCTGCTACTTGCCTAATACCTAGGGTAAGGCCCCACAGGCTTTCGCTTCACTCTCGGGTGAGTTTGGAAAAAATCGATAGCTAAGTTCCACCAATTATTAAGCCCTACAGTTAAAGGGCATCTAACCTAATGATTATCCCAAGCGAGTCCCAAGGGTAACCAACCTTTCGATGATGAAATCCAAGAGACTATTGTACTAACTATGGTTGTTCTAAGGGCTCCTAATGGTTGGTGGTAAAATCCAACGTCTCCAAGGAGATTATCCTTGGACTCAAATGTACATACGAATGTGGCGTTCAACAAAATGAAGTGTAAGTGTGTGAGAAATATACTTTAAGCAAACAACAAGAAAAATATTGATGCTAAGGCTAGAACTAATGCTAATCTAACAACTATGTAATTGAAAATACAAATTTCTATCAAATTTTTGTATGCAAGGGGAGATCGTCTATAGGGAGATGGTAGGGTCAAGACCATCTCTATTGAGACAGTTTAGCAGGTAGTATAAAAAATAGATAGCAAACAATGTAAAAATAGGTAACAGGCAAGATCGCCTTTAGGGAGGCAGTAGGGCAAGACTGTCTCTGATGAGGTGGTAAAGCAAACCGTGTAAAATAGAAAATAAATGACACAAAAGAAAGTAGCAAACAAGACCACCTTCAGGGAGGCGGTAGGACAAGACCATAGTTGGAGAGGAAGTTTCACTTCAAAATACAGAAAATAAAACAAAAAACATAGATGCAGTGACAAAATGTAGTACTACCTTTGGCCAGGTGATCTTGAGTAAAAATAAAAATAATTCTTTAAGCTTAATGGCCTATTGATCAAATGACAAGTAAAGATGCAAGAAATTTAAGCTGATTACTACTGTTAAAATGCCTAATTACAATACTAAAAGGAAAGAAATATTAACTAAAACTAAACTTGTCTAGAAAATAAAGGTGCGACTAAAACTTACTATTCTAGCTAAAGAAAAGTGAGTCCAAAAAGGGTTGTTGTGTATGTGTGTTTGTGAAAGAAGGAAGCCCAAGGAGGATTGTGGGTGTGTGAAAGTAAAGCCCAAAGAGGCAAGTTATGTCAAGAGGGAAGCCCAAGGAGTCTTGTGGATGTGTAGAAATAAGAGCCCAAGGGGGGGAAACTATGCTAAAAAAGTGTGTAAGACAAATACCAAGGGGGCAAAATGTGCAAAATGTGTGTGTGAAAAGAAGCCCAAAGGTGTAATCTAGGCTAAAGGAACCCTAAGGAGGCTTGTATGTGTCAAAGAACCCAATATTATGCTATCAAACATCATTGAGAGTAAATAAGGAGGACTTACTTGAAAGCCTATGCGGGAATTTGTAGGTCCATATTTTTTGGGACAAGACCATCACTAGTAAGGCGGTATAGCAATGTGAGATCGTCTTGAGCTAGGAACTCTAGGCTATTACCTATGAAAAAGAGAAACAAAAAAAATTAGTGAAAATTCATGACTGTGGTTGAAAAACAACAACAATGTTGCATAAAAAGAAGACTGCACTTTATCCTTTTTAATGATATGACTTAAAATGGGGTAAATACAAGGTGCTAGTCAAGGGAAGGGTCCCACTGAGAGTGCCATTTTGTAAAGATAAGAAGCCACCATTAACAAATGAAATGTAAGACGAATAGAGTAATATATATAATGGATTTTAGTACAAATGATGCCTTTTACAATACAAAATAAAATCCCTTTGTCTTTACATATTACAAAGAAGCCTATGAGGGATTTTTACAAGAACAATGGTGTATATGCTTCTTTCCCACAATTGATTGTGATCAGGATATATTGTGTATGTGCTTATATGTGTATATAGGCTTGCAAGAGCTGCTTCAAAGGACTAGTACAGCTGCACACAACCAAAAAAGAAAGGTTAATAAAATATGGATCCACCTAAGTTGGGCCTTTATCAAGATAATATGAAACCATAGTAAAATGATAACTAATTGCTACTATGTGATCAAAATGTAGAAAAACAAAATATTATACATTTTAAGTGCCAAAATTTTGCCAAGGACCTCACTTTGTTGTTGGAAATATGAGCAACTTTTGTTGTCATGTCAAGAGGTTTGATGTCCAGTTTTGTTGTCATTAAGGTCAAAAGGTCGATTTATCCAAAAGGCAAGGAAGTTGTTAAAAGGAAAAGGGTATAATATTTATTTTAAATATTATATTCCTAAAGAGGCTAAAAAGGTTGAAGACCCAAGAAAAGAGAAGCAAGCTTAAAAAGAAATAATAATATTATAATATTTGGGCAAAAGGAAGAGGTGAAAAATAACAAGGTCCAAGAAATCATTAAAAAAAGATATCCCTGACAAGGTCCATTGAGTGAGTTATAAAGGTTGGAAAAGGTTTTAATTTATTTAAACTAAAATATTTTAACCTAAGGTTAAAATTTTAATTTAAATAATTAATGGCGCCAAAGTTCCAAAGTTCAAAGTTTTAATTTGAATTTAAATTCGAATTCAAAGGAGGGCCAACATGTTTTTATACAAAGGAAAGAGTATTTAAAGGAAATGATTTCTCATTTCCAAAGACTAACATATTTGAATGCCCAAGTGATGAGATAAATAGTGCGCTCAAATTTCTAAAGGGAGAAGATGTTCATGAGTTTTTTAAAAAGAAGGAGGTAGAGTTGTTTTTAAATTCGCTTGCAGTGCAAAGATAATTCCAAAGCGCTGGCTAGCACAGACGATAGTTGAAAAGTGGCTAAGGTGCTTACGAAGGGAAGGTCGTGGTTTTGAATCCCATGCAGTTTGTTTTTGGAGGAGGAAAGAGTTTTCATTTTTGGTGAAATTCATGAGAGGTAGACTTAAAGATGAAAACGTGGACCTTTGGTTCACATGCGGGTGCATAGCGCAGGTGGTAGCCTAGCCTTGGGCTAAGGCATTGTGGTGATATAGGTTGTGGGTTTGAGTTTGAGCACTGGTCGTTGAAGACATGCACAATTTTTATTTTGTGGGCCAACAATTAAGGTATGCGATTCTTGAATTAAATTTGCCAAAGGTTTTTTTAAAGCAAAAAGTTGTTTTAGGCCAAGTGATATTAAAAGGACATGTGTGAAATTGTTTAGGGAGTCATAAGGGTTGTTTATTAAATATTTTATTTTGGGTGCTTAGAAAATAAAAAAGTATTGGAGATTATAAGGTGTAAACAAGGAACTTTATTTTGATTTGTGTTGAATATTATTTTGAGAGTATTGGAGATTATAAGGTGTAAGAAAGGAACTTTATTTTGATGTGTGTTGAATATTATTTTGAGAGTATTGAATATTATAAGGTGTAAGCAAGGAAATTTATTTTGATGTGTGTTGAATATTATTTTGAGAGTATTGGAGATTATAAGGTGTAAGCAAGGAAATTTATTTTGATGTGCGTTGAATATTATTTTGAGAGTATTGGAGATTATAAGGTGTAAGCATTTTTTTTTTATATATGTTAAATATAATTTTGAAAGTGAAGGAGTGATAAAGTGTATTTGTGACTTGACATTTTATTGTATTTCTTGTATAGTGAAATATTTGTTGAGATAATTATTCTTGTGGAGATTTTGGGATAGACTATTGCTATCTAACCTAGAATTGGCAAAAGAATTTGGTTGTGAGTAAAACAGGTTTTGAAGACATATCTCCATCAAAGCAAAGAGGTATGAGCACATCATATTTTTTTTGAAATATTGGAATGAATGTTGTAAAATATAAGGTGAAGTGAAAAGGAGTGTTTGATAAATATTGTTGGAACTATTTGAGTGAATTCTTATATGCTTCATTGGTGAATGGTTAGAGAATATTTGAGATAGATATTGAGGATTATTTGAGTTAGGGTTTGAAACCCACATCATGCACTTTGTTTGAATAAGTTTGAAAACACTTGTTTAGGGTTAGTGAGCAAGTTGTGTTTCATTGATTGAATGATTGAGTGAAATTATTGAGCATTGGATTTGAGTGATATTGAAAGTGAATGTGCAAACATTAGAAACCAGATTTGTGAAAGCAACAGACTTAATGATTGAGTAGAACATATTGAGTTTTTGATATACATCATTCTCTATATGTTACAAAGGTTAAATGAATTCTGAATAGAATATGTCTAAACTGCTTCAAGTTAAAGGAACTACTTTGAAGATTAAACAAAGCATTTGATAACATTGTGTGCAATATTTGAGATTGATTGAGTATATTTTGTGAGTTGTTTTGAGCATATATTAAGATAGATTTGAGGCAAGTCTTAGTGAAGACTTGAAGGTAGATTTGAGTTAAGTCTTGGTGAATACTTGAAGGTAGACTTGAGGTAAGTCTTGGTGAAGAATTGAGAGCAGATTGAGCAAGTTCTTGAGAGGAATTTGAAGCAAGTCTTGGTGAAGACTTGAGAGTATATTGAGTAAGTTCTTGAGAGGACTTGAAGGTAAATTTGAGGTAAGTCTTTGTGAAGACTTGAGAGCAGAGTTGATTGATTAATTTGTTCAAGATTTGTGTTAAGGCTTGGGGTAAATCTAAGTAGAGTTGATTTGTGATTGGATCAAGCTTTGTGTTAAGGCTTGAGGACAAATTTGAGGACAAAGTTTGGTATAGATTTGTGAGCAGATTTGTGCTAGACCTGAGATAGAGTTAGAGCATATTTGTACTACACTTGGGACAGAGTTTGGTATAGATCTGAGACAGAGTTGAGAGTAAGCTTTGGAGGTGATAGAGCAGAGGATAGAAGTCTCTAGTGGATATATATCCATTAGCTAGGGCAGTGAGGACAAAGATCTATTATCAAGAGATATTTGTAAGCTAGAGCAGTGGGGGTAGTAGTATTCTAAAAGATAATCAACCAAAGCAGAGGGGAAAGAGTTCTCATGTGGATAGAGATCCATGAAACAGAGTAGAGGAGAAAGAGTTATCTTGTGGATAGATATCTATGAACTAGAGCAAGGGGAAAGAGTTCTACTGTGGAGTGTGATCCGTGAACAAATTGGGAAGATAGAGTTCTTCTATGGAGAGAGATCCACGAACCATTTGAGGAGATAGATGTCTTCTGTATCAAGTTCCATGAACCAAATAAAAGGGGAAAGAGTTCTCCTATGGAGAGAGATCCATAAATAAGAGCATAGGGGATTGGTGTCTCCTTTGGACAAAGGTCCATAAACATTGTAATAGGGAATTGATTCCCAAGAAGATTTGTTGAGAAAATTTAGTAGAAATATTTTCTCCATGGAGTAGCCCACATTGGGTGAACCACATTAAACTGGTATCTCTATTATGTATAATGATTTTTGCATTGCTTTGATTATTGCTATTGATATTGCCATTGATAATATTGGTTGAGAAAGAAAATTAAAAGTTGATATTATACTATTTACCCCCCTCTCAGTATAAGCTTATGTTCTTCAATTGGTATCAGAGTGGGTTCCTTCAAAAGAGTTTAACATCTTGAAGGAAAAACATACAGGAACACATATGGCATATCAAAGTGAATCTTCAATAAATAAGGCATAATTTTTTGATGGGAATAATTATTATTTCTAGAAAATAAGAATGAAGACTTATTTGATGACAGAAATATATGAGACATGGTAGGTAGTTGAGGATGGATACACATCTCCAGATAGTCTTCCTACAGATAAATATGGTAAGCTCCTACATCTATATAATGTAAAGGCAATAAATGCAATCTTAAGTGGTTTACATAAAGAAGATTTTGTAAAAGCTATGCATTGCACATTAGCAAAAGAGATTTGTGAAAAATTGAAGAAAACATATGAGGGAGAAAAAAAGGTCAAGATGGCAAAATTGCAAAATTACAAGAAAACATTTGAAGACTTGAAGATGAAGGATGAGAAAGACATTGCTACATACTTACTTCATGTGGATGAGGTTGTTAACTCCATGTGAGGAATTGGGTTTAAATTTGAATAATTAGATGTCTGTCAAAAGGTTTTAAGGTCACTCCCTATGAGGTATAGTGAAAAAGTTTCATCCGTAGAAGAAACAAGAGATATTGAAACTTTGACTATGGATGAGTTGCATGGAACTCTCACAACTTTTGATATGAGAATAGGAAAGGATCCTATCCCCAAGAAAGAGGCAGCCTTAAAAGTAGCAAAGAAGACAAAAGACAAGAATCCATATTCAAGTGATTAGTCATCTAGTGATGAAGAAGTAAACTATGGAAGAAGGAACAATAAGGACTCAAGAAAGCACAAAGGTACGAAAGCAGTTAAGTGTTTCAATTGTGGTAAATATGGTCACTATGCATCTAACTATCCAGAAGCTGGAAGTAGTAGTGGTGAAGAGAGACAAGATCATAAGAATAGGGAAGCAGGAAAATCCAAGTATAAAAAGAAAAATAGGGATAGACAAGGCAAGCATGGGAAGAAGTTTTTCCAAAGGCATAAGAAGAGTTTTTATGCAGACAAGACAAACAAGAGTTCAAGTGATAGTGATGAAATATCCTCAGATAATGAAGAAGAAGAAATGCTCTTCTTAGCAATAGAGGAATAAGGAAGTGCTTCTATTGGAGATAAATCTAATAAGTATGAAGATGTTGTTGAAGACAAAGAAGTAGAGAAAGAATAAAAGAATGAAGAGGAAGCAGTTGTAGATCTAGAAGTTGAGCTTATTTCTGCTCTTAAGGAATTAATAAAGGTTAGAAAGTGGAACTTGAGGCTCAAGGCTCAATTTCAAGAATATGATGAAGAGAAAGGAAAGCTTATACAAGATCTGACAAACTCAATATCTAAGAAAATAAGATTTAAAGAAAAGTTAAAGGTAAAAGTCTTAGAATGTGAAATATTAGATCATGAGGTAGATTCTCTAAGGAAGGAAGTGAAAGAGTCTAAATACAAGCTACACATGTTTGGGAAAAGTTCAAAGAATTTGGATAATATTATCAATGCACAAAGATCTTCATCAAACAAGACAAGACTTGGTTTTGAAGAAGGAAAAGGAGAACAAGGAGAGGAGTCAAGTTCAAGCTCCAAATAAGAAGAAGCTTCAGAAGAAGAGAGTGAAGGAGAAAGTGAGACTTATGAGGATAAGTTGAAAATAGAAGGTTCACTAAAGAAGGGAACAATGCACAAATGAGGAGCATGAAATATCACAGGGAAGAAAGGACTAAGAGACCACTGGGGTCAAGGCAAAACCTCTTCAAAGGATGTTGCTTCCCATGTCACAGGTTTGGTCACAAGGCTATGCAGTGAAGGACACATGAAAAGAAGGAATATGGTTTCACTAAGAGAGATTTCAGAAATGGGCATCTCTTTCAAGGGTATTATTACTTTTGTAATCAGTTTGGTCATAAAGCAATTAATTGTAGGGTTCATGACATGAATGGATATGGCTTCACCAGAAGGAACTTCAAGATATTTGCACCTTCAAGGAACCACAAAATTAAGTGTTATAAGTGAAATAATGTTGGGCATATGGCTAGGTGGTGTAGAACAAAATTTCCAGATACAAGCAGGAACAAGGATATTCAAAAGAATCAGAAGGATCAATTGAGGAAGAAAGTGGACAAAGAAAAATGGCATTGTATGTTGGGAGTAGAGATACTCCCACCCCAAAATTAATCACCTCAAGGAGAGGAGGTGGGGAGGGGGTTGAGCTAAGAGTCTTATCTTTAGCCCCAAAGGTGTCCCTTTGCCATTGATGTCAAAGGGGGAGATATTTGAGTTAGGGGGAGAGCATTCAGTCAGGGGGAGCAGAATTGAAAAAGGTAAAATGAATGCTTAAAGAAAAAAAGGTTGCCATCAATGACAAAGGGGGAAATTATTGGAAAATTGAGCAAGTTTGAGCAAGTTTTGTTATCATTGATGTCAAGAGGTTTGATGTCTAGTTTTGTTGTCATTAAGGTCAAAAGGTTGATTTCTCCAAAAGGCAAGGAAGTTGTTAAAAGAAAAAGGGTATAATATTTATTTTAAATATTATATGCCTAAAGAGGCTAAAAAGGTTGAAGACCCAAGAAAAGAGAAGCAGGCTTAAAAAGAAATAATAATATTATAATATTTAATATTATAATATTTGGGCAAAAGGAAGAGGTGAAAAATAACAAGGTCCAAGAAATCATTAAAAAAAGATATCCCTAACAAGGTCCATTGAGCAAGTTATAAAGGTTGGAAAAGGTTTTAATTTATTTAAATTAAAATATTTTAACCTAAGGTTAAAATTTTAATTTAAATAATTAATGGTGCCAAAGTTCCAAAGTTCAAAGTTTTAATTCGAATTTAAATTCGAATTCGAAGGAGGGCTGATGTGTTTTAATCCAAAGGTAAGAGTATTTAAAGGAAATAATTTCTCATTTCCAAAGACTAACATATTCGAATGCCCAAGTGATGAGATAAATAGTGCGCTCAAATTTCGAAAGGGAGAAGACATTTGTGAGTTTTTTAAAAAGGAGGCAGAGTTGTTTTTAAATTCACTTGGAGTGTGAAGATAATTCCAAAGTGCTGGCTAGCGTAGATAGCAGTTGGAAAGTGGATAAGGCACTTGCGAAGGGAAGGTCCTGGTTTTGAATCCCACGCAATTTGTTTTTTATGAAGGAGGAAAGAGTTTTTATTTTTGGAAAAATTTGTGAGATGCAGACTTTAATATGAAAACGTGGACCTTTGGTTCATGTGTGGGGGCATAGCGCAGGTGGTAGCCTAGACTTGGGCTAGGGCATTGTGGTGGCATAGGTCATGGGTTCGAGTTTGGGTGCTGGTCATTGAAGACGTGCACAATATTTTTATTTCATGGGCCAACAATTAAGGTATGCGATTCTTGAATTAAATTTGCCAAAGGTTTTTTGAAAGCGGAAAGTTGTTTTAGGCCACGTGATATTAAAAGGGCATGTGTGAAATTGTTTAGGGAGTCATAAGGTTTGTTTATTAAATATTTTATTTTGGGTGCTTAGAAAATAAATAAAGTATTGGAGATTATAAGGTGTAAAAAAGGAACTTTATTTTGATATGTGTTGAATATTATTTTGAGAGTATTGGAGATTATAAGGTGTAAGCAAGGAACTTTATTTTGATGTGTGTTGAATATTATTTTGAGAATATTGGAGATTATAAGGTTGTGAGTGAAATAGGTTTTGAAGACATATCTCCATCAAAGCAAAGAGGTATGGGCACATCATCTTTTGTTTGAAATATTGGAATGAATGTTGTAAAATATAAGGTGGAGTGAAAAGGAGTGTTTGATAAAGATTATTGGAAATATTTGAGTGAATTATTATATGCTTCATTGGTGAATGTTTAGAGAATATTTGAGATAGATATTGAGGATTATTTGAGTTAGGGTTTGAAACCCACATTGTGTACTTTGTTTGAAGAAGTTTGAAAACACTTGTTTAGGGTTAGTGAGCAAGTTGTGTTTCATTGATTGAATGATTGAGTGAAATTCTTGAGCATTGAATTTGAGTGATATTGAAAGTGAATGTGCAAAAATAAGAAACCATATTTGTGAAAGAGACAAACTTAATGATTGAGTAGAACATATTGAGTTTTTGATAGAGTACATCATTCTCTATATATTCTAGAGGTTAAATGAATTTTGAATAGAATATGTCTAAACTGCTTCAAGTTAAAGGAATTAATTTGAAGATTAGACAAAGCATTTGATAACATTGTGTGCAAGATTTGAGATTGATTGAGCATATTTTATGAGTTGTTTTGAGCATGTATTAAGACAGATTTGAGGTAAGTCTTAGTGAAGACTTGAAGACATATTTGAGGTAAGTCTTGGTGAAGACTTGAAGGTAGATTTGAGGCAAGTATTGGTGAAGACTTGAGAGTAGATTGAGCAAGTTCTTGAGAGGACTTGAAGGCAGATTTGAAGCAAGTCTTGGTGAAGACTTGAGAGAAGATTGAGAAAGTTCTTGAGAGGACTTGAAGGCAGATTTGAGGTAAGTATTTGTGAAGACTTGAGAGTAGAGTTGATTGATTGATTTGTTCAAGCTTTGTGTTAAGGCTTGGGGAAAATCTAAGAAGAGTTTATTTGTGATTGGATCAAGATTTGTGTTAAGGCTTGAGGATAGATTTGAAGATAGATTTTGGTATAGATTTATGAGCAAATTTGTGCTAGACCTGATACAGAGTTAGAGCAAATTTTTACTACACTTGGGACATAGTTTGGTGCAGATTTGAGACAAAGTTGAGAACAAGATTTGGATGTGATAGAGCAGAGGATAGGAGTCTCCAGTAGATAGAGATCCATTAGCCAGGGTAGTGAGGAGGAAGGTCTTCTATGGAGAGAGATCCACAAGCTAGAGTAGTGGGGGTAGTAGTCTTCTAGAAGATCATCAGCCAGAGCAGAGGGGAAAGAGTTATCCTATGGATAGAGATCTACGAAATAGAGCAGAGGGAAAAGAGTTCTCCTATGGATAGAGATCCACGAACTAGAGCAAGGGGAAAGAGTTCTCCTATGGAGTGTGATCTACGAACCAACTAAGAAGATAGAGTTCTTCTATGGAGAGAGATCCATGAACCAGTTGAGGAGATAGAGGTCTTCTGGATCAAGTTACATGAACCAAAGAAAAGGGGAAAGAGTTCTCATGTGGAGAGAGATCCACAAATTAGAACATAGGGGATTGGTGTCTCCTTTGGACAGAGGTCCATAAACATTGTAATAGGGAATTGATTCCCAAGAAGATTTATTGAGAAAATTTAGTAGAAAAATTTTCTCCGTGGAGTAGCCCACATCGGGTGAACCATGTTAAATTGGTGTCTCTATTGTGTGTAATGATTTGTGCATTGCTTTGATTACTACTATTGATATTGCCATTGATAATATTGGATAATATTGGTTGAGAAAGAAAAGTAAAAGTTAGTATTATACTGTTCACCCCCTCTTAGTATAAGCTTTTGTTCTTCATGTGTGAGTTGTTCTTTGTTAGAGGCGAGATCATCTCTTGGGAGGCGCTAAGAAGTGGTCGAGACCGTCTTAGGGGAGGTGGTCTAGAGACTATGATTGTGGGCTAAAAATTGTTAAACTCGAGAGGTAGTGACTGCGTGGAATGAGATATAGGGGGTCTCGGGATAAGGTAAAAGGCTATGGATAGTGGTCAAGTAGGCTTAGGCAAGGGTGAGTGAAGATTTTGGTAGCATAAACTTAGCACAAAATGGGCTTCCCTCCCTTGGCCATGGCCAAGGGTATTTATAGAAATTTTAGGGTTGGATGAGTGGGATGCCACATAGGCTCCACTTGGTCTCCACATGGGCAAGGTAGGTGAGGGAAAATTCTAGAAGGGGATGAGGTTAAGGGGTTAATTTAAGTTATTTTGGAAGGAGGAGTCTAGAGTAAGGGAAAATAATTTAAAATTAGTTTCCCAAGGCACATGGGGGAGTTTGAAGGTATTTAAAAATGCCAAAAATGATGAGGTGTAAGAGGGAGGAGTTGGCATATTAAATTACCTTGGAGGAGGTGTCCTAAGGGTGAGGGAAAACTAATTTAAAATTAGTTTCCCAAGGCCATGGGGGAATGGAAAAATATAAATTTTTTTTGACAAGATTAATGAAGTGGCTATCCTTTGGGCCAAGTGGGATAAATGCTCCCTTTGACCTATCATACTTTTAAATTATTTTTATGGTATGAGAGGAGGTACAATATTAAATTAGGGGGGATTTTTAGAGATTTGGGAGGGTATTTTTAAATTCCAAAAGGGGCACATGGGAGGATGTGTGGAAAATTTTAAATTCATTAATGTTGCATGGGGATGTGTGGGAGGGTGTAGGAGGATTTAGGAATTAAATGAGAGGGAATTCCAAAAGGGGCTTCCTAGGGATTTGATTTAGGATTTTTAAATTATTATCTCCTAAGGATTTGGATGGGGAGCTTAGGATGGGATTAGGGATTAATTAAGGGCTAGATGAGGGGATTAGGTGGATAAGCAAGGTAGGAGAAAATTAGGGGAAGATTAAGGAAATTGAAGAATTAAGGATTTTAGGAAAAATGAAAAATTTGGAAGAAAATAAAGATTTTAGGGAAACTTAGAAGAACCTAGGGAAAATTAAAGGGAGAGAATAGAATTAGGAGAGCTAGGAAAATTTGGAAGAAATTAGGGAAATTAGGGGGAATTTAGATAATAATTATAATTTTGTAAGGTGATAAAAGGAATATTTGGGTATATTAATTTATAATTTATTATGTTATCAAAAATGCTAATTTTTGATGTCTACACATTGTGCATAGGTCATTTTATTGGGACTTCTCTCTATCAATATAGCTTGCTCTCTTGTCCATCCTCGGGATGTACTCTTGAAAATCAAATAAGTCCATAAAAATATCTTCTCCTCAAGCAGCCAAATTTCTCCTCCCTTATTCCATCATGGTGCAAGTATTGAATGTTCTAGTTAATAAAAAAATTCATTCCTCAAGTTCATGCATGGTGCCCTCTCAAGATTTCCCAAAAATGGAGAAAATATCAAAAAATAACTTCACCCCTATATTTTTTTCTAAACACTATATCCCCTATTATTTCCCTATGAATAGAAATAAGCAAAAATTATTCATGATAAAAACAATCTTTATATTATTAGATTGGATCTAAACCCTAATGGAGGTGCCAAGGGGAAAGCATACACACACACACATCTCAACCCTAATGGAGGTGCCAAGGGGAACACACACACATGTGCATGTGTGTAAGGGATAAAATATAACCTAGTAGTTTTCCAAAGAAAAATTCCAACAAAGTTCCTAAGATTAATCTCTTGCCTATCCTTGGGATGTCCTCTTGAAAACTAAAGAAGTCCATATAATTAACTTCTTCTTGGACACCCAAACGTCTCATATTTTACATCATGGTGCAAGGACCAAGTGTTTGGGTTAACCAAGAAAGTATCTCCTCATGTTCATGAGTGCTCCCTATCTCAAGATTCCTCTTAAGTGAAGAAAAATGACAAAATAACCTTCATTGTTGAGTTTGCTTCTAACCCTATAACTCCTCTCATTTTCCAAAAGAGAAAGAATAAAAAAGAGAACATGACCAAAAGAATGGTATTTATATATTTAGAGGGGATACCAACCCTAATGAAGGTGCTAAGGGGAAATATGTATAAGGGATAAAACATAACCTCATGGTTTTTATAAGAAAAATTTCAACAAAGTTCTTGAGATCACTCTCTTGCTTGTCCTTGGGATGTCCTCTTGACAACCAAATAAGTCCATAAAACTAACTTATCCATGGAACCCAAACAACTCCTCCCTTCTTCCACCATGGTGCAAGGACTAGGTGTTTGGGTTAACCAAGAAAATCTCTCCTCAAATTAATGCATGCCCCCCATCTCAAGCTTCCTTCTAAATGGAGAAAATGACAAAAAAAATTCACCATTGAGTTTGCCTCTAAACCCTATAACTCCTCTCATTTCCCAAAGAATAGATAGGAGAAAAAATGGCACATGAACAAAAGAATGAGCTTTATATAATTGGAGAGTATCCCAATCATTATGACTGTTCTAAGGGGAAAGAATAAATTATAACAATATATGAATATCTATCTATCTATCTATCTATGTGTGTGTACACATATATAAGTCATTGCTTTATTTATTTTCTCCCATATGTGTAGTTGTTAGTTGATGTTCCATATGGCTTTAAGTGATGAGAATTTTACCTTCAATATTTCAAAAACATCACCTCCATGAACTTTGTTTTATTTTCCTTTCAAGCATCATCAAAAATTGATTTTGATAAACCCAACTTTTGGACATTTTCATTTTACCCTAGATTGAAGTAGATCCTTTATGTTAACTTCATTTTTGTAGATGATTTTTTCATCTATATTCAAATCTTGTAACCAAGAGGTGAACACCTCATTTTCTACACTCAAGAAATTATATGATGAGAAACATATCTATAAATATTTTACAATAGAGGCAATAATACAATTCTAAACTTGGGCATGATTTTGAGATTTGTCTTTAAAAAGTCTACTATTCCTTTCAAGCCATAAATTTTAATAAATAATGGTAGGACCAATCCTCCACAAAATGCATAATGCTTTATCTTTGAAATTATTAATCCAATATTTTATCAAATATTTCAATGTAGATGGAGCTACCCAATATATTCTTATTTGTTTTAAAATTTTTTCCCAAAGGGTGTAAGTAAAGGGGCAAAGAAGAATTAAATGATATATTTTTAGATCCTTCTCACACAAGACATATATGAAAGTTCCATGATATCACCTTCATTGCAAACTCTATCCTATAAGAATCTTTTTTTAGACTTCTAACTAAAGGAATGTTGAGGCCTTAGGTAGGGCTTCGAGTGACCAAACACTCTTCTAAGAGAAATAATAAAAAGTGTGAAATTATAATTGATTTAAATCATGGGGAGTAGGAAATTTTGATTGATCTTTGGACCTTTATGAGATAAGTATGTTTGAGCTAATGATTGTCATTTGGATAAAAAATAATATGATAAGGATTCAACTCAGCACCAAACCAAAAAATTATAGAATCCCCCTCATTTATTGAGTATGCTATATGTTTTTGAATCAATCATGAACTATCACATATGTAGTTCTATGTTGCCAAGCCTCTAAGTAGGGCTTATTTCTTGAAATATTTTATTGCATCAAGAGAATCTATATATTTTTAAAGATTTTTCTCCTCTATCTTTGATATTTGAATAATCTCCAACCAAATTTTCCTCCTAATGCAAGACTTATAAATTTGTAGTTTTACAAGTCTACCCCTCCAATATTCTTTACTTTTCAAGCCCTATGCCACATATAAAAATGAAACTTCAACAACCTTAATATAACATGATAATATTAATTTAAACTCCATGGCCTCACTAATTGAAAGACGATCCAAAAGAAAAGTACCATAAAAAAATTGGAGATGAGATTTAAAGGGATTACTTACTACAATTTGAATAATTTTTATTTTTCCTTTCATTTTTTCCTTTGAGTAAGATCTACCCAATGCTTTAGCAAGAATAATAAATATATAAGAAAATAGTGGGTTGCCTTGGTGGAGTGCATGGGATAATTAAAAGTATCCAACAAGGGATTCATTGGTGAAATAAATTATTATGGAGTGTTATAATAATATTTAATCCATTCACACTAACCTTAATCAATGTTTTTTAGATATCATGTAGAAAACTCCACCAAACCCTATCGTATATTTTTCATATCTAATTTTATAAGCATATATAACTTTTTAATGGAATGAAGAGAATGTATGATATTTTGGGCAATCATTATACTATCAAGAATATTTTTCCACAAATAAAACCACCTTGTTCCTCTAAAATAACATATTCTAAAATTTTTTTCAATCTATCTTCCAAAAAAATTCAAATGATTTTATAAATCATACTACAAAGGCTCATTGAAAAAAAATGATCAAAAATGTTATATGTTGCCTTCCTTGGAGACCAATGCAATAAAGGTGGTATTGATCTCACTTATTGTAGCCTCCTATTTCGTAGCCTCTTCAATCATATTTGACATGTCATTCTTTAATAAATTCCAAAATTTTTGAAGGAAAATTGTAGGAAATCCATTCCATTGTTAAGGTGAAATGCAAAGATTGCATCTCGTAATTCTTCCATAGAGACGTTCATCATTTAGCTTTTATTTTATCCTTGTCTATAATTGATGGAAAATTTTACAAACAATTATCTTAAGCCTCTTTGTATTCCCTAGCATGTCATAAAATATTTGAAATAACTAATTGCTTTATTTCTAATATCTTAGTTTATTTCATACAATTTCCATTTAGAATTGAAATATTTTTTATTCAATGAAAAGATAAATATGTTTTTCCTATAGCATGAAAAACATTGGTCTCTCTCCCATTTTTGAAGTCATCTTACCCTAGGTTTTTGAGATCGATATGATTCCTCCTCTTTCAATACATTATGATAATAAAAAAGTAATTGTTTTTTGGCATATAAGTGTCTTTGCCCATGCAACTAATTTCCATTGTCTTCATTTATCTATTTACGTATTTCATCTTGTGAACCAACATATACATACACGATCCTTCAAATATTGCTTTATATTACCATAACATAACCATTTAGAGAAAACTAGGGTCTTGGATACACATAGACTATAATCAAATTGGCTTTGGATGATCATTATTGAGTAAATGACATCTCAAGAGAATGGGTTTGTGATTGGATCTTCCTTGTAATGACATGTTTGAAGAGATTTCATACTTTGTTTGCAACTATGTATTAGATAAACAAAAAATGATCTATACTATTTCTACTATATGTTTTTTTACAACATGTCCATTATCACAGTTATATTACAAGCATGAATGAATAACATCCCATAGACCATTCAAATTGAAAAACAAGGCAAAAATATCCATTAACAAAGTATATAGAATTGAACTAAAGTCACCCCAAAAATCCATGGATCAAGTGGATTTATGAGATACAAAACTATATCAAGTGGAAGTGGGGACTGAATTCAAATTACTCCATGAATTTTCTTCCAAAAGGATTTTTCCTCATTATTTTCTCCAGTTCAAAAATAAGGGATAAAATAATGGATGAAGACCCTTGATTTAGGGGTAGATATGAATTATATTTAAGATCTTGGAGGGAGAATTTTTTTTGAGATAAAGACTACTAAAAGGCTTCCAATATGGATTAGGCTTTTTGGACTTCCTTATCAACTCTTCAATAAGGAGGTTTTGAAGAATATTGGTAATACTCTAGGTGAATTCATCCAGGAGGGACTAAATACTAAGGATAGAAGGCATGCTATATACACTTGAATATGTGTTGCCATGGATATTTTAAAACCTTTATTGTAGTCCATTAGGATTAAATCTAAATCAAGAGAATGGGTAAACCAATGAATAATGAAAACATTGCATTTCGATGTCACAAATATCATAAAATTGAGCATATGGTAAGAGACTACAAAGTGAAAATTATGGAGAAAGAGATCAATTTTTTTGGGCATGAGGATAGCTTCAATATGAAACAAGGAGGTCATATCATAGGAGAAAGTAGGTCAAATCAAGGATTTTCCACTCTTAAGAAAGTGACAAGAAAAATCTCTCTTCAACATCAAATGACAAAGGTCATTACAATTCACTAAAATAAACCATCAAAATAAAAAATGATATGAGGTATGAGGAAGAACAATGCACACATTCAAATATAGAAGGAGCTAAAGATGTAAAGGAAGAAGGGAATATAAATTTTAAAGCAAAGGAATATGGTGAGGTAAATTCTAAAGCAAGAGTGAATGAGGTCAAGATTAATCTAGGTAAATCATCTTTATTTTCCTCAACTAGCATAAAATATTCTCCTTAAAATAAAATGAAAGTAGTATAGAGTGTATTTGTTGCACTTTAGGATTTCAAGAGAAGCACAATAAAGAAAATTATATGGAGGATATCCAAGGAAATTTAGGGTTTCTAGGCCAACATAAGAAAGTAATGACTATGGAGGATCATCTGTGGACTTTAAGAATTTTAGGAAAACATAAAGAAGAAAATGCTAATGAAGTGATTCCTTGCACTTTAGATTATTTAAGATAACATAAATCTTTAGAAGACAAGTCTCATTATGAACAATATAAAAAATAGAAGAGATTGATGAAGATGAGAGTGTTGGTGGATGTTGGGAAAAACATTGGTTAGTTTTCTACGGTTCAAATCATTGCCTCCATTTAATTTTTCAACCCGGGACAACTCCTAAACTTGTGAGTAACCCTACACAATATATGCCTGTAATCTCCCTTTAATCAGATGAGTCCCTTAGATCCTATGGTTTGGGGAGATGCTATTGTTTCATTGGAGTTCTCATTTATCTTCCAAATCACTAATCTAATGTTCATTATAAAATAAATAACTAAAATGCTTTGAAATAAAAACTACACACTTGCTATAAATTAACAAAAAAAAATAGATAAAATTGCAGTATTAAATTAAATTACAAAAAATAGAAAATAAACTAAAATGACAAAAAATAGGTAAAAGAAGGGAGGAATACTATTGAGAGTAGGCCTACGCTTCCAATAGATTCCTCCCTTCTAGTAGATTCCTCCTCCTTTATTTTAATGTCTACTGATATGTCCACTAGTGTATGCTTACAGTTGATCAACCCTTCAGTATTCTAGTTTGAAGAACAGGGACATAATCAACATTTGCTACCTGACCAACATTCGAGTATTTTTATTCATGAAGACAAAAAACAAACACCCAAACACTTGTTCAAATATGATTTTCTCTCTCCAGGTGGCAATGAGCTAATTCTACTGGAATTTAATCTTCTAGAAAGCTAGGATTGAGTAGGTTCATGGATATTATGCTTGTTAGGCCTAGGTTTCCCAGGCTGCCTAATAGTTGCACTCAGGGCATTGTTCCTGCAAAAGAGAAATACAACTAAAGAAAGAAAAATTGCAAAACTTTTAAAAGAATAATTATTTTTGGACCATGTGGACAAAGTCCATATATTACTGACTCATTTTAAAATCAGAATCAACTAGGATCTCCCCCATGCCTAATATGGACTTCATCATATAAGTCTAAAATACATGATATGGCTGTAGTTGGTGACCATTGAATGTTAATGTAATGTTGCTTTCATCAATTGTTCTGATCCTAACAACTCCATTGTTGATGATTTAAGTCACTTCATATGGTCCCATCCAACATTACATGAGTTTGACTTTCCTTTCCTAGAACCAAGAGTTATACAATAATGCCCACTCTCCCACTTTTAACTGCTTTGGCTTGGTGTGACGATCATGCCACTTGGCCCTCTAGATGAATATTGCTTAACCAACTAGATGAATACCGCCTTGATGCTCTACAATAGATAAAGGTCATCCAGATTCAAATTTAAATCTACTGTAGTTTTGAGAGTTTTAATTTTAAATTCTATGGGCATCATGGCATTCTTTCCATACACTAGTTGGAATGGTGTAAAACTACTAGTAGTCTTCCAGGTGGTTTTGTAAGCCCACACTGCTTCTGGTAATATTGTAGCTCAGTCCTTCCTATGTTGTTGTACTATCTTTGTGATAATGTTCTCAAGTTCACGATTGGTTATCTCTACTTGTCCATTTGCTTGTGGATGGTAAGGAGTGGTTTTGTTATGCTTGATTTCATATTGCTGCATGAGCTCCTAAATCATATTTGAAGTAAATTGAGGCCCTTGGTTAGTTGTGATCTCCCTTGGAACCCTAAATCTGGTGAAAGTAGATGAATACAGGAAGTCTGCTATAGTATTCTTATTAGAATCACACAATGCCTGCACTTCAACCCACTTGGTCACATATTTAGTGTAAAATAAGATATACCTCTTACCTACTGACTATGGATTAATAGGTCCTACGAAGTCCATTCTCCATTTATCAAATGAATCTATGTGTATATGTGGTTGGAGTGACATTTCATCTCTAAGAGTAGCTCTGCCCATCCTCTGATATTGGTCACATTGGCTCACATGCTTGGATGCATGTGTGAATAGTGAAGGCCATTAATAACCAACCTGTAATACATTGAATGCAATTATTTTTCCTATAAAAGGGCCACCATAAGGTTCATTATGGCAAGCCTTTAGTATTTCTACAATCTCATTATCAACAACACATCTTCTCATGATATGATCAGGCTTTATTTTAAACAGACACACATCAACCCATGAGAAGTCTACATTTTTCTCCATTAAAGTTTATTTCTCACATGGTGAAAGTGTAGGGGATACTCTACCAGTGGCTAAATATTTAGCCAAATATACGTACCATGGTATATGTTCATTTAGAGCAAACAAATGCTCATATAGAAATTGGTCATCTATTGTTGCATGGTTTGGAGTTGTCAATCTAAACAAAAAATTAGCAACCACATTGTCTTTTCCTGGTTTGTCTACAATTGTCACATCAAAATACTACACAAGTAACAACCATATGATAATCCTACCACTAATTCCAAGTTTTTTTGTCAGGTATCTAATAGTTGAGTGATCAGTGTGCACACAAACCTGATAGCCTATAATATAATGGTAGAATTTGTTAAGAGCATGTATAACTACAAGATATTCCTTTTCTATGAAAGTATAATTGGATTCAACACCTGTGAGATGTTTACTGACATAGTAGATGACATAAAAATCATCATCATCCTTTTGTATTAGTACTGACCGTATTGCATTTTTAGATGCATCAACATATATGTGAAAGGGTATGGTCCAATTTGGACCTCTCAACACTGGAGAAGTAATTAGTTTTTCCTTTAAAGTGCCAAATGTTTGTTCACATTCTTCTGTCTAGACAAACTCTATATCCTTTGATAACAATGTGCTTAGGGGTTTAGCAGTTTTGCTAAAGTTTGCTATAAACCTCCTATAGTAACCAGCTAATCCAAGGAAACTACGGATATCATTATGAGTTTTGGGTGTAGGCAGGTTTTGGATAACTTATATCTTCTTCCTATCTACCTTGATCCCATCTGCAAAGATATGATGTCCTAGAACTATCCCCTCATGCACTAGCATATAAAATTTCTCATTACTTAGGGACAGATTAGTTTCCTCACACCGATGAAGTGTTTTCTCCAAATTTTATGTGGCTTCTTCAAAGGTTTCACCATAAATGGTGAAATCATCCATATATACCTCCACAGTTTCTCCAATCATATCAAAGAAGATGCTCAAAATTGCCCTCTAAAATATGGTAGGTGCATTACACAAACCAAAGGGTAAAACTTGGTAGGCAAAGGTTCCCCATGGGCAAGTGAATGTGGTCTTGTCTTGATCTCCTTCCCCTATTTGAATTTGGTTATATCCACTGAACCCATCTAGGAAATAAAAGTACTTCTTACCTGATAAGGTGTCAAGGATCTAATATATTAAGGGTATGGGAAAGTGGCCTTTCTTGGTTGCTTTATTCAACAACATGTAATCAACATAGATTATCGACTTGCCATTCTTTTTGGGTACCGCCACTAAAGGTGATACCCACTCACTATCTGAAATTGGGTAGATGAACCCAACTGTGAGGAGTTTATGCAATTCAACTTTGACAATCTCCTTCATAGCTAGATTCATTCTTCATTGTGGTTGTCTTACAGGTTTTATTTCATCTTCCAGATATATTCGATGAGTACATGTTTCAGGAGCTATTCCTCTCATGTATGAATACTCCCAACCAAAGACACCTTGATGTTTGACCAATATTTTTATCATTTTGATTTGTTGTTTAGATGTCAATCCATCATTTATGTTTAACACTCTCCTAGGTGCAACTTCTATTTGCTGAATATTGTGATATTTACCTCCCACTAATGGCAACTCTGGAGGATGATAGGATGGTTCTCCTTGAAAAAATTTAATATCACCCTATCCTCATAACCCTCATCTTCCAACTCATCAAGTGCCATGATGGATTTAATCATTGATAGACCACTCATATTTTTGTTCTCACATTTAGGTTCTCCCAACAAATCTTGTATAATGTGTAGGTGGATGGACGATCAAATTGTTTACATTTTGATCATCAAAAAATGGTCATTTGCCTATTTCTACAACTTATGTAGGCATCGACTGTTGCTAGCCAAAGCCTACCTAAGATGAGTGGATAACCACCCAGCCTAGACTTGGATTGTAACACTAAGAAATCTATTGGGTACTCTCATGCATCCACTGTGATAGTTATGTCTTCCAATATTTCTTCAGGAAGTAGTGTAGACCTGTCTGCCAACTGAAGGATAGTTTTGGTTGGTTTTAGATTGGTTAAACTAAGTTTTTGCATGTTTTCCTTGGGAATGACATTAATGGAAGCCCCCAGATCTACTAATGTATTGGGTAAAACACAACCCCTAATTTTTATAGTTAAATCAGGGCTTTTTGGGTCTGAATATTTTTGGTTGTAGTATTTCCTAGCATAAGATCAACTAGTTATCCTACCAAATTAATTGGCTGTATTGGTTTTCTTCATGGTTTTCTTAGACACATCTCTCTTATGAACTTGATGTAAACATGAATGTCTCTGATGGCATGAAAGAGAGGGATTATGATTTTCAGTGATATGGAATGAACACTTGAGACCAAGCACAATAATTGCACGATGAAAACTAAATATTGCATTCACACAATTTTTTTTATAGGCATGTTTGCCTTTACAAAAGGGGTATTTAATGCACCAATCAGTGTGAGCATTAAATGTTGTACAATGTGATCCATGTGAATAGGGATTAATCCCTATCATTCCTCCCAACCATAGAAGCATTGGTCTCCAATGCGTTTGAAAGAGGAGAAAAATTGTTAGCCATATGGGAGTGGGCTTGATGCAAAAGCAGAGTTGAATTGATGGAATGCAACTATTGAGGATGGACTACCAATGACTAAGATACCTACAAGGTTGCAAGATGCTGAGAAGTGGTGACCTGATTTGGAGCCTTAGTGGAGTCTGGAACTGGAATAGGAGGAGGAGGAGGATCAAAATTGACAATATGCACTACTGGAGGTGCCACATAAATAGGTGCCGATACCACAGGAACAAATGCTGGTACAAACTGAATGATAGGATCCAGGATAGGCACCATAGAAATAAATTTTGGTACAAACTAGATTGGTGGAGTTGTAGCAGGTGTGTGATGAACCTAATGCTGAGTTGTTAATAGTGCTCATACGTGTATGTCCTCTTGTTGATGTGTGTTAAAAATTAAGGTAATTTTTCGTTCTTGATGCAAATTAGTGTGAGCCTGGTTGTGGAGGGATTTGAACATTTTGAATAAGAAAAGTTTGATTCTAATGCTAAAGAGTGTAGGTATTGTTATAGGCATCATATTGAGCTATTTTTTCATATTTATAAGCTTTCCATAACAACAACCCACAACAATCCATAGGAGTTACATCACATGTGACAATGTCTACATACTTAGGCCCAAAGGCAAAAGATAAAGTGCATGTTTTGTGATCCATGAAGTAGTAGTACTATCCTTACAACCAAGTGAGTATGGACGAGGATGAGGATGGGTGGAGAGATGAAACTTATAAAAAATGGACTGTACAATAAATTTCTTCTGCGAGCCATTGTTTATGATACAATCAATTAAAAACTAGGTGTTAAATGAGCATGAGTAACAAACAAGTTCTCACGATCTCTGTTAAGAGAATGGTGGTTAAGTAAGGTGACCTTGTTTAGTCGACCTTCTAACTCAGTATAAACACAATCTTCCCCAGAAGTCTTTATGGGGTTTTGAGGAGTCCCCTCCTCAAGGATTGACTCCTCAAATGGTTTTGTCGCAGATGCTTGTACAAACAATTATTTTTGCTTAGATTTCGTTAATTGTGGGCATTCGTATTTGTCATGTCCACTTTTTTTACAATAATTATAAAATTGATGTCTATGAGAAGAAGATGAAACATAAAATTTAGAAGAAAAGGATTTAGCAGGAGTGGGAAGAGGAGACAAAGAATAAGAAGGGGAATAAAACTGTTGAGGTTGGTGCAACGGTGGCACGAAACCGTCAAAAGATTGTCTAGTCCCTGTGTAGAGTGCTGAGAGCTTCTCCTCTGCAAGTTGTGCAAGGTTGAATGCATAATCCAACATAGTGCAATAAGAATATTTTAGATCCCTATAAATATGTGCAAGTAGACCACTCTTGAATTTTACAATCAACACCGCATTAGGATCTGTAATGGTAAGTAATACTTGGAGGCAGTTAAAACTGTGAATAAAATCTTGACCGATTATATTTTTCTTTGATGAACTCTTATCCAATGATTGAGTAATTCATCCTCATAGTTGGATGGATAAAATGAAGCCTTTCAGGCTTTGACAAGCTCCTCCCATGTTGTAATTGGATTTTGGCCTTGTTGGCGATTGGAGATCAACACCTTGGCAAGATTGGAAAGTTTGATTTTGGCATATGGGAATTTTTGGGCATCAAGAATATTAATGAACTCAAACCAAGCCTCCATATCCATTATCCAACTATTTAAGACATAAATATTATGAGAACCCTCATAGATTATGGCTTCACATCAAACATTAGGACGTTGGGAGGAGGAAGAAGTTTGGAGCACTTGCATCATGGTGGTTAATTCAACCAACTTTTTAGTGTGGGTAACATTGATTTCAGCCTCGTTGGTCATGATCTCAACCAATTTATCTGTGATAGCCATGTTGGTAGCCATTGGTCTACTAGAAGTAGACAAATTTTTATGTGGTGCTAGGGCACAAAAAAAATTTAATTCTAACCTCCTATTGAAAACTATTTTCAATTCAATGCAATGAGACAATTGAAAATTGTTTGTAATTCAATGCAATGAGGCAATTCAACAAATGCATTAAGGCAAGTAATGCAATGAGCAACAAAAAATTATTTTCAACTATATTTGTGGGTCCTCCCCTCCAATTGGTGACTGACTTTCAATGTAATTATTCAATATTATTTAAGGAGGGTCTAATAAGCGTCAACGACTAGTTGGCAGGGACATCCAACGACTAGCCCAATCAAACTGCCAAACTCTCAATGACTAGGTGCATTAATTTCACTCCCAAAATCCCAACATCTAGGTGTGTAGTGGCTAGCATGCTGATGTCACATGATGAGACAACACATGATGAAACTGATCAACAGTGCGCAATGACCATCGCACGAAATGGATAGCACCATGAAAATGACCAACAGAGGTACAACAAACAATGAACAATCGGTGAGCATGATGACCACCTAATAGAATGGATAGTACCACAACAGGTGACCAACGAAGGTACATCAGATGATAACCCATTAGTGAGCACGATAACCATCACACAAAAATAAATATCACCACAACAACCAGGTACAGTAGACGACTACCAATTAGTGAGCACGACGACCACCACATAGAATGGATAACACCATAATTATGACCAAAGAAGGTAGAGAAGATGATGATAAATTAGTGAGCTACAAGGACATGGTAGCAAAAAACATGACAACAAGGTGTCAGACGACCAACAAGTGACCAGTCAATGGGACGAGGACCAATTACGATAACAAAGGTGCGACGGGGATGGGCCAATAGGAAAGGAGGGTAGCAAGCGTAAGTTGGCTACTCTCTAAGGTGTGTCATGGGGATTAAAAAAAACTAAGATTCCCCATGCACATCAAATGTGGGATAATCCCACGGGTATGTTTTTGTACCCCTTGCCGGAAGAACCCTCCACCCGTTGAATGAACGACGTTGGTACCAAAAAGCTAACAAACCGTCACAAAAAAAAATTTAATTACTACAACTTTAGGAAATAATAGATGTTTATGCCAAAAAATTATTTGAGCTCATCGAAAAATGCTGAATTTCTATGAATTTTGCAAACAATGATAGAGACCCGAAAAAAATTAGATTTGATATTTTTAGGGTCAGATATTCTCCTAGGGGATGGTTTAGATGTATGTAGATGCTAAGGGTAGTCGTGTTATCGATTTACATCATAGGAGAAGCAGTGAACCCATCGGTTGGGTGTGGATCTGCGTTCTTGGTCATGGTGATGTGGGAATGAAGTGTGCCAGAACGTCAAGCTGGATGGAGCTAACCTTGATTGCACCGTCGATAAATTCCATCTCACTTACAAACTTCATTTGACTATCGAATTCAATAAAAAATATATCATCGTTCAGTGATGCCAAGAATGACCACTTGTAGGGTATGCACCAGATATGGTTTGCCTCTATGTCGATCAAACCCCAAAACTGTCAAAAAAATAAAATAAATAACGTCAAAATGAATGGCATCAAACATCGTCGAAGATAAACACTGAACTAAAAACTCTTAGATCTTCTTCCCAAATGGTATTCTCGGTTGGATCTATTGATTCTGTAGTTGTATTCAAATGCTTCATCTGCGTTGCAATGTAATAAAACTTTGATCTTGCACCAGGGATTCCCTAAGAAGGATTCAAACTAGAATGTAATAAACAAAGCCAAAAGGTTGCAAGGGTTTATCGAACTGATGATAAATCTAAGTGTGAAAACTTGAATCAATATCCAAGGGTCAGGATTAGAGGAACCTTGGCTAGTTGAGGATTGGTGACCAAAGGGACCCTATTGAGAGTTTTGAATCAGAGTGCTTGAAGGCTTTTGCAAAGGAAAGAGTGCTTTTTCTAAGACAAGATCTATTGGTGGTTTTCTTGTTCCCCTTTTGAACCAACCTAGCCTAGGGGAAGAGGATACTCTCCAATATAACACTCGGATCTGATACCACTGATATGGAATGAACACTCGAGAGAAAGCACAAGAATTGCATGATGAAAACTGAAGATTGCATTCACACCAAATTTTTTTATAGGCATTTTTACCTTTACAAAAGTGGTATTTAATGCACCAATCAGTGTGAGCATTAAATGCTATACAATGTGATACATGTGAATAGGTATTAATCCCTATCATTCCTCCCCACCATAGAAGCATTGGTATCCAATGCATTTGAAAGAGGAGAAAAATTGTTAGCCATATGGGAGTGGGCTTGATGCAAAAGTAGAGTTGAATTGATGGAATGCAGCTACTGAGGATGAACTGCCAATGACTGAGATACCTGCAAGGTTGCAAGATGCTGAGAAGTTGTGACCTGATATGGAGCCATAGTGGAGTCTAGAACTAGAGAAGGAGGAGGATGAGGATCAGAATTGACAATATGCACTGCTGGAGGTGCCACATAGACAAGTTTTGGTACCACAGGAACAAATGCTGATACAAACTGAATGATAAGAGCTAGGATAGGTACCACTGGAACAAATGCTAGTACAAATTGGATTGGTGGAGTTGTAGAAGGTGTGTGATGAACCTAATGCTAATTTTTAAATAGTGTTCATGCATGTATGTCCTCTTGCTGATGTGTGTTAAAAATTAAGGCAATTTTACATTCCTAATGCAAATTAGTGCGAGCCTGGTTGTGGAGGGATTTGAACACTTTGAATAAGAAAAGTTTGATTCTAATGTTGAAGAGTGTAGGTATTTTTATAGGCATCATATTGAGCTCTTTAGTCATATTGATAAGCTTTACCTAACAACAACCCACATCAATCCATAGGAGTTACATCACATGTGATAGTGTCTACATACTTAGACTCAAAGGCAAAAGATAAAGTGCATGTTTTGTGATCCATGAAGTAGTAGTACTATCCTTCCAACCAAGTGAGTATGGATGAGGATGAGGATGGGTGGAGAGATGCAACTTATCAACAATGGATTGTGCAATCAAGTTCTTCTGCGAGCCATTGTCGATGATACAATCAACTGAAAAACTAGGTGTTAAATGAGTATGAATAACAAACAGGTTCTCACGATCTCCGATAAGAGAATGATGGTTAAGTAAGGTGACCTTGTTTAGTTGACCTTCTAACTCAAGATAAACACAATATTCCCCAGAAGTCTTGATGGGGTTTTGAGGAGTCCCCTCCTCAAGGATTGACTCCTCAAATGGTTTTATTGCAGATGCTTGTACAAACAATTATTTTTGCTTAGATTTTGTTAATTGTGGGTATTCGGATTTGTCATGTCCACTTTTTTTACAATAATTACAAAATTGTTTTCTGTGAGAAGAAGATGAAACATGAAATTTAGAATAAAAGGATTTTCAAGAGTGGGAAGAGGAGAAGAAGAATAAGAAGGGGAAGAAAACTATTGAGGTTGGTGCGGTGGTGGCACGAAACCTTTAGAAGATTGTCTAGCCCTTGTGTAGAGTGTTGAGAGCTTCTCCTCCACAAGATGTGCAAGGTTGAATGCATCATCCAATGTAGTGCAAGTAGAATATTTTAGCTCCTTGTAAAGATGTGCAAGTAGACCACTCTTGAATTTTACAATCAACATTGCATTAGGATCTGCAATGGCAAGTAATACTTGGAGGCGGTTAAAACTGTGAATAAAATCTTGAAACGATTATCTTTTTATTTTATGAAGTCTTAGCCAATTATTGAGTAATTTGTCCTCATAGTTGGATGGATAAAATGAATCCTTTCAAGCTTTGACAAGCTCCTCCCATGTTGTAATTGGGTTTTGGCCTTGTTGGCAATTAGATATCAGAAGCTTGGCAATATTGGAAGTTTGAATTTGGCATATGGGACTTTTTGGGCATCAAGAATATTAATGAACTCAAACCAAACCTCCATATTCATTATCCAACTATTTAAAACACTAGGATCGTGAGAACCCTCATAGATTATGGCTTCACATTGAAAATTAGGACGTTGGTAGGAGGAGGAAGTTTGTAGCACTTGCATCATGGTGGTTAATTCAACCATTTTTTAGTGTGGGTAACATTGATTTTAGCCTGGTTGGTCGTGAAGTCAGCCAATTTCTCTGTGATGGCCATGTTGGCAGCCATTGGTCTACTAGAAGTGGAAAAAAAATTATGTGGTGCCAGGGCACAAAAAAAATTGATTCTAACCTCATATTGAAAATTGTTTGCAATTCAATGCAATGAGGCAGTTGAAAACTATTTGTAATTCAGTGCAATGAGGAAATTAATGCAATGAGCAACAAAAATTTATTTTCAACTATATTTGTGGGTCCTCCCCTCCAATTGGTGACTGACTTTCAATGTAATTATTCAATATTATTTAAGGAGGGTCTAATAAGCGTCAACGACTAGCTGGCAGGGACATCCAACGACTAGCCCAATCAAACTGCCAAAATCTCAATGGCTAGGTGCATTGATTTCACTCCAAAAATCCCAACATCTAGGTGTGCAGCTGCTAGCACGCTGATGTCATGGACAACGCATGATGAAATTAATCAACAATGCGCAATGACCACCGCACGAAATGGATAGCACCATGACGATGACCAACAAAGATAAGATAGATGATGACCAATCGGTGAGCATGACAACCACCACACATAATGGACAACACCACGATAGGTGAACACCAAAGGTATAGTAGACAATGACCAATCAGAGAGCATGATGACCACCGTATAGAACAAACAACACCATGATGACCAGGTATAGTAGATGACTACCAATTAGTGAGTACAATGACCACCACATAAAATAGACAACACCATGATGATAACCAACAAAGGTAGAGCATATGACACCAATCATCGAGGTATGAGGACACAGTAGCGGCAAACATGATAGTAAGATGTCGAATGACTAATAGGTGATAGCGAAGGTGCAACGAGGATGGGCCAATAGGAGAGGAGGGTAGCTAGCATAAGTTGGCTACTCTCTAAGGTGTGTCGTGGGGATTAAAAGCAACTAAGATCCCCCATGCACATCAATAGTGGGATAATACCATGAGTATGTTTTTGTGCCCCTTACTGGAAGAACCCTCCACCCATCAAATGAATGACACCGATATTGAAAAAAAATTATTTGCTACAATTTTTGGAAATAATAGATGTTGATGCTGAAAAATTATTTGAGCTCGTTGAAAAATGCTGAATTTCTATGATTTTTAGAAAACGGTGATAGAGACCTGAATGAAATCAGATTTTATGTTTTTAGGGCTAGATCTTCTCCTAGGGGATGATTTAGATTTATGCAGATTCCAAGGGTAGTTGTGTTATCGATTTACATCGCAGGATTAGTAGTGAACCTGTCGGTTGGGTGCGGATCTGCATTCTTGGTTGTGATGGTGTGGGAATGAAGTGTGCCAGAACATCAAGCTAGATGGAGCTAACTTTTATCGCACCATCAATAAACTTTGTCTCACCTATAAACTTCATTTGACTATAAAATGCTATCAAAAATATTTCATTGATATGTGATGCCAAGAACGACCGCAAATTTTTTTGTAGGGTATGCACTAGATCTGGTTTGCATCTATGTCGATCGGACCCCAAAACTATAAAAATAAAATAAAATAAATAACATCAAAATGAATGGCATCAAACGTCATCGAAGATCGACGTTGAACTAAAAAATCTTAGATATTCTTCCCAAATGGTGTTCCTAGTTGGATCTATTGATTCTACAATGTTCTTCGAATGCTTTGTCCCCGTTGCAATGTAACAAAAATTTGAGCTCGCACCAGGGATTCCCTAAGAAGGATCCAAACAAGAATGTAACAAACGAAACCAAAAGATTGCAAGGATTTAAAAAACTAATGATAAATCTAAGTGTGAGAACTTGGATCAAGATCCAATGATCAGGGTCAGAGGAACCCTGGCTAGCTGAGGTTCAGTGACCAGAGGGACCCCATCAAGAGTTTTGAATTAGAGTGCTTGAAGACTTTTACAAGGGAAAGAGTGCTCTTTCCAAGACAAGATCTATTGGTGGTTTTCTCATTCCTCTTTTGAACCAGCATGGCCTAGGGGAAGAGGATACTCTCCAATCCAACACTCGGCTCTGATACCACTGATATGGAATGAACACTCAAGAGCAAGCACAAGAATTGCACGATGAAAATTGAAGATTGCATTCACACAAAAAATATTTTTATAGGTATGTTTGCCTTTACAAAAGTGACATTTAATGCACCAATCTGTGTGAGCATTAAATGCTGTACAATGTGATAAATGTGAATAGGAATTAATCCCTATCATTTAGGTTCTTCAAACTAGAAAGAATATCAAATTCTGGTTATATTGGCTTCTTGGGTTCCTGCAACATTTTTGGAAAATGTGGAACCCCTTCTCTGTTATTACAGTTTTTGATTCTATAATAGGTGATTCCTATTCTACTTATTCTATAAGAGGTGATTTATCTTTCTCTAACTCTGTGCTTTCCTCCTCTTCTACCAGAGGAGATTATCCTACACCTACTTGACCTTAATTGTATTGGACTACAATCTACGTTGATATTATACATGGGGTACATCTCATTCTCCATTTGGTATGCTGACTATGGTTTGTTGTTTGGATTAAAAGTATGCTATGTTGTAAGTTGAGCAAGTCTCAAAGTAGGGAAAGCTGGCAGACTTGGCTGTAGTGGGGTGGGAGAAAGATGTTGTGGAGTTTGGTTCCAAGCATTCTGATTTCTCCACTATTGTCGAGTCTGCTGGTATGGCATCAATGGGTAGGGATTGTAAGGATTTTCTCCATGGGGAAATTTATTCCAAGGTTGTTGTCCCCACCAGCCCATATTGGGTGGCTGAACTTGACCTTGGTTTTGATAATTACTGCTCCCATAGGATGGCCTTCCTGCTAACATGTTGTTTCCCATAGGAGATTGTTTCTAGTTTCTCCTATTACCCTTGAAGTATACCTCTGTTACTTTAGGTTCCTATCTAGGTTTTGATAACTATGAACACAAATTAGTTTTATGATATTTTTAACACATAACACACACTCTAATTTTATGGGGTGCTTTCCCCTGCATTTGGGATAGAAATAGAATAATGCTGCCTCATTTTCCTACTTTTTTTGAAGTAGGAGGGTGTCCATTTGGAGTGCCAGAGATGACAAAATTTCACTCTTGAGGTCTTCCAACATATTCCCTATTTTTGTTTTAGTGATAGTGGTTGATTTTTTGATATTCTTGGGGATTAAATTACCATTCCTTGAATTTTTTTGACACAACTACTAGATATCACACATTTGGTGTTGGTAAATATCCCCACTAGAAATCATGTTTAAGGTTTCAAGAGATTCATTTGTAAGCCCTTTTAAGAAGATACTCCTTAAGGACCTGTCTCCTAGTCTTGCATGGGGAGATCTTTGCAAATTAAAGCTAAAACCTATCTAAATACTTCTCTAATGATTCTCCTTCCTTTTGTGTTATATCCAAGACTTCTTCCTTAGAATCCCTTGCTCTGCCAAAGTCCTGATACTAAACTAGGAAAAGTTTTTTCATGTTTTTACAGGTAGTTATTTTTTTATTCTCCAAATTGATGAACCAACACAAAGCTAAATCATCAAGAGTGAAGGGGAACAACTTTAGTTTCTAAGCATTGGTTGTATAATCTACCGACCTACATAGAACGTCAAATTTGAAAAGGAATAGGTCAAGATCTTTTGCTAGAAGTCCTCTAAATATTGGAAGGTGGGTAGGGGAGATATGTTTCATCATGTGTTCTCCTATTACCTCTTCTATAAGGAAATTAAAACTAGTTGATGCTTCTTCTCCTATTTCAACCATCTCAGCACAAATCTGCTTAATCTTTGTCTCTGGTCTGGCATAAACCTATCCTCAAATCTGCACCAAACTGTATCCTCAAATTTGCACTAAACACAGTCCTTTGGTCTAGCATAAATCTGTCCTCAATCTATGTCCTCTAATCTGCACTAAACATAGTCCTTCGGTCTAGCACAAATCTATCCTCAATCTTTGTCCTCAAGCCTTAACACAAAGCTTGAATTAATCACAAATCAACTCTACTAGATCTATTCTAAACCTTAACTTAAGGTTTGAACGAATCAATCAATCTACTCTGCTCTCAAGTCTTCTCAAAGACTTGTCTCAAATCAGCCTTGTAAGCTTCCACAAAGGCTTACTCTAATCTGTCCATAAGTCCTCTATAGAACTTGTCCAATCTGCTCAACAATATTTGTCCTCAAATCTATATTGTAAGCTTCCACAAAAGCTTACACCAATCTATCCACAAGTATTCTCAAAGACTTACCTCAAATCTACTTAACAAGTCCTCACTAGAACTTGTTCAATCTCATAGAAACATATAGAGAATTGTTAAAGACTCAATATGCTTCTCATTCACAACAATGCTCAATAACTTTCAATCTCTCTTTTTACTACATAAACATATAGATAATTGTTAGAGACTCAATATGTTTCACACTCAATCACTCTCAATCTCTTTCTCAAATCAGTTTAGAATATAGAACAACTTTTTTTACAGAACTTGAACTATTACTTCAACACATCCACTTGACTAGGCTAAACCAACTCTACTCAACCAATCACTCAATGAAATACTCCTTGCTCACAAACCCTAGTCCAAGCATATGAACACTCACTCACTTATTTCCAATCAATGCTTATCAAACAATTTCACATAATAATGATACTCATGATCTTTACAAACCCTAGTTCAAGTTCTTCACTCAACCAATCACTTCAAAAACAATGCTTATCAAGTAATCCTCACATAACAATGATACTCATGTTATTTGCACAAACCCTAGCTCAGGCATGTGAAAGCTTTACTCAATATTTCTAACAATGTTTATAAAACAAGTTTATATCATTCACTTCTATTTCATAAAACCATCAAATCAACAAAGGAAACCTTAACCAAATCCTTTTCACTCCAACCTTAACCAAATCAATCACTTCAACCAAAGATGAATGTGCCCATACATTTTTGTTTGATGTAGAAATAGCCAAAACCTTCTTATGCCACTTCAAGGTTAGATAGCAACAATTTATCTCAAAACACTCATAAGAATATTCTTCTTAAGTAAAAAGGTACAATAAAATTCAATCCAAATTTTACACCTTATAACTGGCTCTAAATTTATAACCACTCACAAATATTAAATTTAATACAACCCTTATTACTTCAATCAAAAACACTTATACAATATCCACAATAATTATTTTTCAAAAACATAATGCTAAATAAAAAATATCCCAAGGTCAACGATGCTCACTGCCCATGAATGCACCACTACAGTCTAAATAATACTTTGGGCATCAAATAAACACTATATACCTAGCACTAAGCCTCCTTATGAGGCCTCGAATTCTATAATTCGAACAACAAATCATACCTATCATTAGATAAAAATGTGGAGCATACCTTAGTAAAAACTTTAAGCCTCCGCAAATAGTCGAACCCACAACCTCTGAAGTCGCACACACCCTAGCACTAGGGCCTCAACAACGTGGGCTAAGCTGCCCATAAAAATCAAGGAGCCCTCGCTCCTTCTTCACTACTCTCGTCGGTGCACGAGGGCAAAAAGCCAACAACCAAAAACTCGCACCTTACGTGAAGCGAACTCCGTACCTCCTTCAACATGACCTAGCTCAACTGTAACTGTTGCCTCGGCTATTCACCAGTTTGAAATAAAACATGCGATACTGGTTAATTAAAATTTGGGCGCTGTCGTTTTTCATGAAATACGCGTTTTCCTTCTAATCATCGTGAGGCACTTGTTTTGCCGTTGCCACATTGTAGGGTGAACTACAATCTCAAATCATCAATTTGCTTTTGTCTTTTCATGCGAGATGTATCATGATTTTTTAGAATCTTTTGATCGCATCTATCACTGTTTTCATTGCAGTATATACCCAAAAATTAGAACATGAAGAATATAATAATTTTTCAAGCCTTATGCAACCTTTATATAATTAATCTCCCTTCAACATACGTCGGCGCTTGATGAATCCTTTGATAGATGACGTCGGTGCACGATGAGTCTTTCAACACAACTTCGTCGGATAATATAGTGGCCCAAACCTTTATAAGGGTTATCTTTAAAACATTTAATTATTTAAATATTAAATTATTTAAACCTTTAATTTAAATAATTTAAATCCTTTTAAATTAAATACTTCCTTGGTCATTAATTAAATTAATGACCATGCACCTTTTGATATTAATATTTTTTTGCCTTGTAATTTTGACATCAAAGACAACTCAATGGCTCAAATTTTCAACAAGCTTTAATCTCGTTTCTCTTATCCTTCAGAAGGATTACTAAATTAGTGGTTGAAATAGTCCCTTCCTCAACTGATTTCCAACGTTGAAGGTTTAGTAAATCTTCCTAAGATTGAACTCTTCCTATCTCAGATCCTTCCCTAAGGTTTTGCTGGACTGTTCCAGAAGGATCTTGTGCAACCAATGGATGTTGACTCCAATGCACAGGTGGAGATGGTGGTGGAGAGGTTTCAGTCTCAGGCTCTAGCATAGCTAGAACAAAGGTTTCTGGAGAAACTATGTTTGTATTCTTGATGAAACAACCATCCGGTCCTCTAATTGTAGGTGGAATCATACAAAACTTTAATGGAGGTTATGTAGAAAGTAACTTAAAATATTTCTAGCATACTTTCTTCAGAATAGGAAATTACAGTTGGTTACTCCTCGACAACGACACCAAAATGTTGGGCAAAACATTGGTTAGTTTTCTACAGTTCAAATCATTACCTCCATTTAATTTGTCAACTTGAGACAACTCGTAAACTTGTAACCCTACACAATATATGCCTGTAATATTCCTTTAATTAGATGAGTCCCTTAGATCCTATGGTTTGGGGGGATGTTGTTGTTTCGTTGAAGTTCTCATTTATCTTCCAAACCACTAATATAATTTGCATTATCAAAGAAAGAACTAAAATGCTTTGAAATCAAAACTGCACACTTGCTAGAAATTAACAAAAAAAAATAGGGAAAATTGTAGTATTAAATTAAACTATAGAAAATAGAAAATAAACTAAAATGAAAGAAAATAGGTAAAAGAAGGGATAAATACTATTGAGAGTGGGACCATGCTTCTAGTATATTTCACCCGTGTTAAATCATACACCAGATGCTAGTTGAGTTGATAAAAAAGATTCAAATGAATTATATTTGAAATTACAACAATTTTATAGAGAAAATCCGAGATCTATTTTTTAGGGGTGGCCTGCATATTTATAAGATATGCATCAATGCCCTATTCTATTTTGAAAGCAAATAGATTTTTTATTTTTTTTGTTACAATAATACGTAGGAATAGAGGATATAAAGTAAAAATATCAAGTTTAAAACATATTCAGCGTATTCTGTATCAGTACAGAATACGTCTGATATTTTACTCTATTTGATTACATTGATTTTTTGTGATTGCTGAAAAATAGATAAGATATGCTTATTGACGTTGTCCTTGTTCTGCATCCATCATTGCAATCGCGTTTGCACCCATCGCTGAAATTGCCATTTTGTTCTACTGACAATAGGAATCGCGCTACAATTTTGCGTCAATGGGAATCAAAGGCGCCTTCTTTGTAATATATGGGAATGAGGTTCCTGATAAGAATCAAGTGCCTAACGAGAATTAGACACCCGATAGTCAAGCGCCAAACGGGAATCAGACGCCCAACAGTTAAACGCCAAACATGAGTCGGGTGCCTAAACAAGAGTTGGGCACCTGACTTAGAGCTTCATCACTATTTTGTTGCAAATATTTTTACCTTCAAATTTTCATAATAAATGGAAAGTGCTAGGTCCAAATGGGACCTCGACGTAAAAATACCAAAATACCATAAAATCCACTACATTTTCACATAGTCCACTCAAAAACAACTATTGGACAACATACGTAATCTAATGTTATATACATATAAAATTTGCATAAAAACACATATTTCTATTAAAATAAATGTCACAATATATATGGAAAGTTTGTACAAAAATGAGTATTTTTAGGGTTCATTAGTGGGATTGGAAAAAGGAGAGGAAGGTCATCAAAGTAGGAATAAAGAGAAAAATAAATTCAAAAGGATATTTATATGGGAAGCTAAATAAAAATATCATAGGCATTAACAAGAAGTGGGGATAGCATGGATGGAGGAGAATAGGTGGCGTATGGAGGAGCTTGACCTCTTCAATAAGCTGGTGGACCAACAAGTGTAGGTGGTGAAGAAATGCTCATTTCTTGAAAGAAAGTTGTGCCTCCTACATTAGAACGTAGGACCTACCAAACGATCTTCCAGTCTTCGCGAAAGGGGTGTAAACCCTAGGTGCAATAAAAATATGGAACAAAGTGACAAATTTGACTACAATATTCGCAATAGGGATGCAAACCCTAAGTGCAATCAAGCATTGAAGGAAGAGGGTTGTTCACATACCATCTCTTCAATCTGTGAGAAAACCTCTTCGATCAAAAGAAATATCTCTCAGGGATATTTGGGTTCATAGGTGGATGAATATTTACCCTCTATTAAGATTTTAGAGGATTAATTTAGGTTGGATTTGATTTATCATGAAGCCCAAACAATTATTTTAAAATGCAAGGGAAGAAATACCAGGCCTGGAGGAGCTCAAAGGATACATTAAATATTGGTGGACCAGTGTAGAATTTCAAGTAACTCTCCTACCCAAAAATTTATTTTATGTTTTCTTTTCTAATTTAGTGGATAGAGATGAGGTAATGGATTATAGATATAATTGGTTTTTAGGACAAAGGGGTGTCTATATAAGACCTTGGACTCCTAGTTTCAACCCCTTTATAGAAGAAGTTAATGGCTTCCCAATCTGGGTGAATATTTATGCTCTCCCTATGGAGTTTTAGGGAGAGAATATATTCACCAAAATTCGTAATGCCATTGATGCATTCCAGTATATTGATGCCCAAAAAAAAAAATTATTGAGTTAAATTAATATGAGTAAAACAATATTGGCTATTTGGATGGATGTTTTGGTTCTTAGACCTCAATCCATTACTACCTCCTCAAGCAAAGGGGAATGGATCCAAAATATTGAATATGAAAACTTCTCCCTAAGATATAATGGTTTTCAACAATATGACCACCTAAAGAAAATATGCCCGATCATCCAATCATGCTTTGATTTATCCTTGGTGGAGGAGAAGGCCCTACATGTGAATGATTCAAAATATTCAAATTTCCTAGTTCAAAAGAAAGAATCTCATCCTCCAGATGCACCAATTGTCCAACAAAAATCATGCAAGCAACAAAAGACTCAACCCCAAAAGGAGAATTTGAATAAGATCAATGATAAAATCCAAATGGTTACTAAAGATCATCTAGATGGTTCCATGGAAAATATTAGCACCTCACATGGTATTCTTGAAGCTAATTATGAAATAATCGATGATGAACAATTTTATAAAAATGAAGATCCTACAAAAAGTGTTACAACTAGATATTACCTCAAGAGCTTGAAGTACAAAAATGCATTCTCAAATCTTGCCACTATAATGGATGAAGAACCTCTACTATAGAATAAAAATAATCGAACTTATTTCCTCTATGACGGATGATTGTTATATTTATTTTCCTTAAAAAAAAGGGAGTTGATTATGGAAACTTAGCAATTTGAGGAAGATGAATAATATCTTCGATAGAAAGGCAAATATGGGTATGATTTAATTAACTTGTTAGAAATGTAATGAGGGCAATGCAATGTTTATGTTTTGTTTTTTTAATGGGAGTGGCCCCCTGTAGCACCCTAAAATTGGTGCAGTAAAACCTTAATAATTAAAATTACTCTAGTAAATATTCAAATTCAAATTTTAACCTCCAAAACCGCTCCCAAACCACCATTTAATCTGTTTCCTCGTTTCCCATGCCATTTTTAGAGTTTGTTTTGACCATTTGACGATATCGCCGTCGATCAGACGATATCGCCTCAGATCGAACGATTTCGTCTGGGCTAGGGTGTCCAGACGATCTCATCCCAAACTGATTTGTGCATAGTTGGACTCTGTTCCAACGGCGTATCTAATCCGGTCAGAAGCGTGTCTGTGCTATTAGAGACCTCCCCCGTTGGAGATCTCCCAAATTGGGATGATCTCCAACCTCCCAACCTCTATCCTAAGCCTATTTAATCCTAGGCCCTCCCCTTAGCATCCCCCTGGCTGAAATTCCCTGTAACTTGAATTCTACACACACTAGACCATCTTAAATCACTGTTTGCATTTGTATTTTCCCAAGTTTGTTTGCAGGAACTTCATTATTTTTTAGCCAGAGCAAGCTCAGTTCGTCTCAGACGATCTCGTACAATCTCGGATGATCTCGACCTAATTTGAGACGATTTTGACTGCAGTTCACATTGGGGGCAATCAGTGCCCAGAGTTTGCATTTTCTCCACTCTTTTTCTGCTGTATTATTCTGCATTTAGTTAATTCTATGGTTATTCTTTATTATCCTGCATCTTGGAGTTCACCCATGTAGCTTTAATGCATAATAAAAGCATAAATTGTCATTAGATCGGTATAATGCATTCGTGTTCTTGCTTATTATCATCATTTTAATGTTCTTAGTGTCATTTTATATCATTACCCTCTATTATCATAGTTGTATTCTCTGTATTTTGCATCTATTTCTCTGTTTGCAGGTCTCTGACGAATTCGTCTGATGAATTCATCAGATCTCAGACGATCCTGTCAGATAGGAGACGATCCTATCAAATTCCAGATGATCTTGACTGCTTCAAAAATCATAATCTCCATCAGACATCCGGATCAGGTATGGCTCTGTAATTTGGCCTTTTCTCTCTGTTTTCTGTCTAATTTTGTTCTCTGTATGCATCTAGTATGCACTTTCATAATAGAACAACTTAGTTTTATTTGGCCAAACCTAGGACTTGGATGATTAAAGCTAAAACTGAACACATCAAACACATTCCCAACCTAGGCATGGAAACTACCATTAAAACGTTTCCTGGTGAACCCACCATCCGTCAAAAAATCACCATAATACACCTCCCTCGAGATGCGGGACCTTCGCAAGGCCTCTCAGTCCGAGTTACCGCGCTATCCTTTTCCCATCCTCCTTTCGGGCATGGATCCTATAGCCTGAAGGTAGGGATGCAAAAAATTTGGAGCGATACATTTTGGTGAACCCGACGTGAATGCATTTAAAACCTTTTGAAAAAAAAAATAAAACAACCAAAACATAGATGCATTTCAAATCATTTAAAACTAATAAGTTGCATATCATGTTTAGATGGTAGCTCCTAAGAAAATATTAGCAGTTACTATAAATGTTGAAAACCAATTGGCAGCCATATAAATCAATTCTGTGCGTAGTGTGCCTGAAACAGATAGAAATCAACTTTTGTGGGACGAACTTGATAGAAGACTAAGTGTCATTTCATCTAGGTCAACAAAACTTAAACAAATCAAGAGGCTTTTCCTAGATAGAATCCTGGATCCTCATCAACTCGTCTTTTATCATGAACTTCAGAGAGCCTACCATAGATGGTTAGCTTATAGGAGAGCTCTTGTGTCTTCAGAATTATTCACCTTCGAGGAATACCTCGAGAATGCAGCCATTATACACCAGTTCCTAGGTCGTGTAGAAGACCAAGAGGTTGTTCTTACGGATAGGGAAAGATGGAATAGAGTTCCTTGAGTTGTGTTATATCGAGAGTATTGCCACGAGCTTTACTTCTATCAACCAGAATCTGAGACAGATAATATCACTATAGCTCTTTTCATTAAATTTTTTAAAGAAAACTTTGAAGAACACTTCATGACTCCTGAAGAACTCGAGCCCATTAATGATATTTATAAATTGTTTATAGAAAACTAGATCATTACTTTCAGTATTAGTTCATGCATTTATTGTGTTGTTTGTTATCTTTACAATATTATTACAAAAACAAGAAAAACTAAAAAACATAACAAAAAACCAAAACATTTCATTTTAAATATTGTAGTAGGTATATAATTAATATATACCTCTTAAGCTTGTTGCATATATATATATATATAAATATATATATATTTGCTGAAATCTAAATTAAGCACAATGCCTAAACTTAGGAATGGTAAACAAACTGAAGGAGAAGAAGAAGATTGGTTAGAAGATAAAACTAGAAACCCAAATCTCCTTCTTGAGGATCCAATTCCGGAAGGAGAAACTCTAGATCAACCAGAAGATGACCTAGGTGAAGACAATGAACAAGAAGAAAATGTTAAAGAGGATGGATCCTCATCCCCTAAAGTAGCTCCAGATGGAACTATTGCTTTTGACAACTTAGATCATTTCTAGAAATTTTTTAATAATAACATTGGCGCTCTTAATATGGCAGTTTGTATTGATAAAGGTCAAATTAGTGACACTCAAGCAGCCATGGAACATATGTTTGATGTGCACACTAATTCCTTGTCTTTCATTGATCAAGAAAGTGATAAGGTTGGACCATCCAATAGAGATATGGTCACTATGATTCAGAACATGCCAAAACAACAGGTTACCCAACCTCCTAAGGAACCTGTTATTGAGCCTAAAATCATTCACACACAAAAGAAAACTTCCTTCACTGCTTTACTTCGCCAAACTATTGATCAATATGCTTCAAGTAAACAAAAACCTAAAATGAAGCCAAACACCAATTTTCAACAATCTGGAATATAACATAATACAACTTCAAAATTCCTTCATAAAACCTTTCCTACCAACAATTTACACAATAGCAACATAGCATCTAATATTCATGTCCCTCCATCATATGCTCACAAATCCCATATCAATGCCCTACCGAACCAATATGGTGGGCAAACTAGTAATCTGGAAGCCATGGTGAAATAGTTAGCTTCGCGTATGGACTAGATAGATCCTTACCGTCCCTCGTACAATTATCGAGAGATATGTAGTCAACCTTTGGATCCCATAGTTGTAGCACAACTGTACCCTAAGCATTTTCCCATGCCCATCCTACCTATATATAAAGGAACCGAAGATCCCATAGAGCATCTTCGCATGTTTAGGATAGCATGTCATGATATATCACATGATGACTTGCTATTACTAAAAATGTTCCTGAAAAGTTTAGGTGGAATGGCATTAGAGTGGTACTATCAATTGCCCACTCATTCTTTGAGAAACTTTGAAGAAACAACTGAATCTTTTGTCCATCAATTTAGTGCCTACATCAAGAGGCATGTAACCATTAAAGATTTATACAACTTAAAACAAGACAAGGATGAATGTTTTGCTGATTTCTTAACTATATGGAGGCAGTTGACAGGAAAACTGCACTTTGTGCTACCTTATAGGGAAATGTTGGACATTTTTATCAATAATTTGCAAGAACAAATATCTTATGAGCTATCAACTGCTACTTTAACTACCTTCGATCAAGCTATAGATTTAGCTCGAAGAGTAGAATATGCCCTCATTAGGAGAGGCCAACTTAGGAAGAAGGATGATGAGAAAACATCCAGAAATCAGTATAAAAACAAACAAGTTGTAGGTGACGGAGTCACTAACAGCAGAAATGTTGCTAATATCAATGCAACAAAAACAATAGAAAAATTTATATTGAAACCGCCTGATAAGCCTCCTCAAGAATTTACTAGATTGAATCAACCGATATCAACTATTTTACCTCAATTACTCGAAAGAGGTTTGATCCAATTACCGGCTATCTGGGAACCTGATCCAACTATACCCGGATACAAAGCTGACTTACACTATGATTTCCATAGAGGGCCTGGACACTCTACCAACGCTTGTAAAAGGTTGAAACATAAAATACAGGATCTGATTGATAATAATGAAATGGAGGTGCAAGCCTTCCAACCTAAACAAAATGCTCCTAATAACGCTCAAAAGACCATTCCCCAAAATCAAAATCAAAATGCTAATAAATCATTAGACATATTTCAACACCCTTTACCAAGACATGGTAAAGAGGTGGCCAATCAAATCGAACATCATAATGTTCCTCCTCCTACCCGATATGTAGGGACCATTAGTGGACATTTACTTAATCATGATCCTCAAATATTTGACACAACTTTATCCATGGTTACGACCAGGCCCCTACATAATATTCAAACTCCAGATCCTAGTGATATAGAATCAGATATCGAAAGTGAAATAGACATCACTTCAAACTAATCGAATAGTTCTGAAAACGAATCAAATCCTATTCAACCCATCACAGATGCTATGGTTCCAGAAGAACCATTTCCTAGAAGAGTTACTACTCGACCCTCTTCTAATCAATTCCTCCCAAATTAACAAGCCATAAACGCTCAACCGAGACCAGTTCAGCGTCTTCAATATAACATTGTAGGTACCATTGGAGTCGTTACCCGACAACAAGCTCAAAATTCTCAACAAGAACCAAACCAGAATGATGGATCAGCTCCATTTGTTTTGAAAAATCCCAATAAAGGGAATCATGCTTCCAATGTTCAACTTAAACCCCCTTACAATATTAATGAGAAATTATCCAATACTACAGCCGAAATTTCCCTTTTGGATTTATTAAGATCTTCTCCTACCCATAGGGATGAGTTGATGCTTACATTAAGCCAAATGATGGTACCTCAAAACATTCAACTTGAAGCCATGGCCAATACTATCATCACTCGAGAAGTTGATTGTATTGACTTTCGGGATAAAGATATCCCACAACACAGTTTACATAAGGATAATCCCTTATATATTACTGCTCTAATTGGAGATGTAGCTATTAAACGAGTCTTGATTGATAATGGTTCATCTCTAAACATTTGCACTTTTGACTTCTACCAATGATTTGGCTTTAGAAGTGATGAAATGAAGAAAACTGACATGATTATCAAAGCTTTCAATGACGAAACACAAGAAACATGTGGAGTTATTACCATCCCATTGCAAGTTGGTCCTCGAACTCTAGATACCACCATGTTTATTGTACATTGCCCCGCATCATACAATATACTCTTGGGTCATCCTTGGATCAATGCAATGTAGGTTGTCCCATCAACTTTACACCAATGTGTTAAATTCGAATTTAAAAATCAGTTGGTCACTATCCATGGTGATCCTAGACCCTTTGATATGTGTGCTTTGGAAGAACCTGTTGGAGTGCAATTTTGCCCTGCTCTGTCATCCACACATCCTAATTCTTATTTTTCATCTAAAACTATGAAAAACACACCCATAGATTCACCTATTTCCCCTCCATTCATTTCACCCTCATATATAGATCAACAATCTTCTAAAAAAACCACTCTAGAACCTCAAAAATATCTTCAATCCACAACCAATCTTTCATGTTCTATCCCTATAATTTCAAAACCTATAGACCCATATCTTAAAACTTCCACATTATCAACATCTATCATACCTTCCACATCTAAAGATATAGGGAATGATCCTTCTACATCTTATGCTCTTTCTGATGAACTTTTACCAAATTTATCCACAATCTTAATATCAGAAAAAACAAATGCTTTCATGCAAGATTCAATTCTTTTAAATAACTTGCCACCATATCCTCGTACTTTGGGCCTCCCACAACCTATGGGAAGTACTTACCAAGTCGGGAGTTGTGCCTTCATTTATAAAGGATATGACTGGGGAAGAATCCCTTAGAATATCAAAACTCATCATGAAGGATATGCTCGATGTTATTTTACTAATGAGTATATCAAAGCCAAACCCATAATGCTTAAAATGGGATATAAAGGGAAAGGCTTGGGACCTTTCCAAAATGGCATGCAAGAACATTTCGAGGTATAATCGTGGCCTGCCCGCTGTGGTGTGGGCCTATTTCCTAGTAAGGGTCAACCCTTTCCTTTTGAAGATGATGATCAACTCATATGTTATCAAGATTATTTGGATAGGCATGATGATTTGCCTCTAAAAAATCAACCATTTACATGTAACATGCTATCCATAGCTTACCCTGAAATGATTGCCGACTCCGATGAGGAGTTGGAAGGAGATATCTTCCACGATGTCTCCGTTGAAGAGATGTTACACAATGGATTTTATTTTGATGGTTCTATACCAACTATAGCCCAACTTGAGACCACTAATCCTCAAGATGAATTATCCAACTTAACCTTACAAGAATTACAAGAATTGGGCGTTTCACCCGCCCCACCTAATTTTGAAAGAGATCTACACATGGAGGTAGAAAACATCATTAGAATTAATATTGGAACTGAGGATAGTCCTCACATAATCAATATTGGATCAGAATTAAGTCAAGAAAAACAAGAACAATACATTGCATTCCTTAAAGAATATGAAGATGTCTTCGCTTGGACATATGAAGATATGCTAGGTCTAGACCCTTCGGTAGTCATGCATCACCTAGTGGTCCATCCGGATGCTAAACCCGTTAAACAAAAACTTAGAAAAATGCATCCCAAAGTGGCTTTGCTAGTCAAAGGGGAGTTAGAAAAACTCTTGAATGTTGTTTTTATACAAGCTATTGATTATACTTGAATGGATCTCAAATGTAGTTCTAGTTACCAAGAAAGAAGCCACCAAAGTTAGGGTTTGCACAGATTTTAGAGATATTAACGCTGCATGCCCTAAAGATGATTTTCCTCTTCCAAACATGGATCAAATCATTGAATTTACTGTCGGGAGTGGGATGATGTCCTTAATGGATGGATTCTCTGGTTATAATCAGATTAGGATAGCTCCTGAAGATCAGGCTAAAACAACCTTTATTACCCCCTAGGGTACCTTTTGTTGGAAAGTGATGCCATTTGGCTTAAAGAACGTAGGTGCAACCTATCAATGAGCTATGACTTATATTTTTCATGATATGATGCATGATATCCTACATGATTATGTAGATGATATTATAGCTCGCTCTATTAATAAAGATAATCATTTAGATGATTTGAGAAAAGTTTTTAATCGATTACGAGAATATCTTATTCGATTAAATCCAGCCAAATGCATATTCGAAGTTAAGTCCGATAAATTATTAGGGGTTTTAGTTTCTTTACGTGGTATCAAAATTGATCCTCTCAAGATTACGACTATCACTCATATGCCCGCACCTACTAATATATCTGAGTTACGAAGTTTACAAGGTAAGCTTCAAGCCATCCGTCGCTTCATCGATAAGCTGGCGAACAAAATCGGTCTCTTTCTTAAACTTCTTAAGAAGGATGTCCCTTTTAATTGGGACTACGAATGTAAAGAAGCTTTTGAAATTCTCAAACAATACCTCCTTAACCCACCTATGCTTTCACCACCTAAACCTGATCGCCCATTTCTCCTGTATATTTTAGCTTCAGATTCTGCCTTAGGAGCTATGTTAGCTCAGCTTGATGATACGAAGAGAGAACGTGCTAATTATTATATTAGCCGAACCTTCATCAGTTATGAAACCCGCTACACAGCGTTAGAAAAACTATGTCTAGTAGTCATGTTTGCTACGCAAAAATTATGCCATTATATGCTTAATCAGAAAACGTATGTCATTGCTAAATATGATCCCTTGAGGTATCTCATGAGTCGACCTTATTTATCGGGTCGCACAACCAAGTGGGTTCTTGCTCTAAGCAAGTTTGATCTCACATTCATAGGACAGAAGTCTGTTAAGGGTCAAATCATAGCAGATCAATTAGCTGCTACACCCTTAGAGTCTACCCATCCCCTCATCATTGAGTTTCTTGATGAATGCCTTCAATTAGAGGCAGACCATATTGAACAATGGTCCTTATACTTTGATGGAGCTCGATGCATGAGTGGGGCTGGTGCGGGTATTATTTTAATATCCTTGCAAAAACATCTTATTCCTCTGTCCTTCAAATTAACATTTGCTTGCACCAACAATACTGCTAAATATGAAGCTCTAATCCTTGGATTACGAGCTACCTTGGTGCTAAAAATTAAACATCTGTTAGTTTTTGGTGATTCTCAACTTGTTATAAACCAAATTAATGAAGTTTATCAGACCAGAGATGATAAAATGTGCCCATATAAAGCCAATGTTTTACAATTAATGTCTCTATTTGATCAAGTTACCTTGGAAGCTATTCCTCGAACTTGTAACCATGCAGCTAATGCTATGGTCGCAACTACATCTCTCCTGCCCTTGGAGTTAGATGAAGAATATGCCACTATCATTATTCGTCGACTCTAGGAACCCGCTTCAAATAAGTCATGCTTAGAACCTTTGGATGTGTTTCTAATCAATGAAACTACTCCTGAACCTTGGTATATGGATATATTAGATTTTATCCAAAATGGGACTTTCCCTGCCAATTCTAATAGAAGCCAGCGTCGATTATTACGTAGACAAGCAAGTCGATTTGTAATAATTGGCAATACTTTATATAGGAGATATTTTGAAGGTATCCTATTAAGATGTTTGAATTTAGAAGAATCCAAATCAGCCTTGAGTGAAGCCCACGATGGATCTTGTGGAGGACACTTCAGTGGTAGTGTCATTGCTAAAAATCTCCTTCGGATAGGATACTTTTGGCCTACCATGGAGAAGGATGCACATGATTATGTGCGCCATTGCGACAAGTGCCAGAAACATGCCGACCTTGTCCATGCGCCCGCACAAGAACTGCAGGCTATTTCATCTCCTTGACCCTTTTCAAAATGGGGTTTAGATATTATTGGCAAAATCAATCTCGTGTCATCTGATAGACACAAATTCATCATAATCGCCACTGAGTATTTCACGAAGTGGGTTGAAGCTATGCCTTTAGCTTCCTGCACTGGCACACAAGTCTCTAAATTTATTTTTAATCAAATCATTTGTAGGTTCGAAATTCCTACAAATCTCATCTCTGATAATGGAACTTGTTTAAAAAATAAAGATGTTAAAAAATTATGCCAAAAATATAAGATTCAACATCGCTGGTCCACTCCCTATTATCCTCAGGGTAATGGTCAAGCAGAAGCATCTAACAAAACTTTAATAAAAATTCTCAAAAGATTGGTCAATAAAACTGGTCGCGACTGGCACATTCGATTATATCCAACCTTGTGGGCCTATTGAACTAGTGTTCGAACCCCCACTGGAACTTCACCTTTTGTTTTGGTTTATGGTGTTGAAGCCATTTTTCCCTTTGAATTAGAAGTTCCTTCTTTGGCTCTACTACTTCAAGATACCGAAGTAGGAGATGAATATCGAAATGCGCAGACTCAGTCAACTGGAACTCCTAGATGAAAAATGCATCAATGCTTTGGAGCATCTCCGTGCCTACCAAAACAAGCTTAAAAGATCATATGCTAAAAAAGTTCGTCATCGATCCTTTGAGATCGGTGACCTTGTTTTAAAAGAAAATAAAAAAAAATACTAATGCAACTAAGGACCTTAAAGGTAAATTTGAGCCCAACTGGCTTGGGCCATACATTATCACTGCTAAATTTGAATCGGGAGCATACAAATTATCTACCTTAGATGGTAAAGAACTTAAAGAACCCATGGACATTTTGCATCTTAAACGTTACTATGTATAAATTTGGTCATTTCATCCTTGTATATATTTGTTTAAAATATTTCAAAATCACTATCTTGTATTTCTTTCAATTTATAAATTCAAAAACACCAAAAACATTCATAATCATCAAAATATTCAAAACTACTTGTTGTATTTATTTATGGCACTTGTTAATTCTTTCAAAAACAAAAAATAATAATAAAAAAAAAAAAAAAACAAAACAGCAATATTCTTGACTCTTTCGAAACCAAAACAACATAAAGAAGAAAGAGAGAGTCAACATTCTCAAAAATTCTCAAAAAGTATTTATATATATATATATATATCTTCTTACAAATGTTGCAGTTATATGTTTCAAATTATTTTGGATAAATTAGCATTTATTTGGAATCCCGCACTTTCACATTCACAAAAATAAATATCTTGATTTTATCTGGCATGATTACTAATCTCTCTTATATCAAAGTTCACAAAATTCAATTAAATAAAGTTTGAGCATAGAGAATTGATCTTGTTATTTACTTAAACCAAGCACATCCTTTCACAATAAAATGATTATATTTGTAATGTCCATGATTTGCTACATAGTAGAAGTGGTTTCTTGAGCGAAAAGTTTCCCCTGCTATCCTATCATGCACATGGTCTAGAATCTTTGAGAATTGGCAAAAGGACAAGCTCACCCCTACCCAGAATAAAAATCCCTTGCTCTACAGCTAATCCGAGCAAGTATCCCTAGCATAAAAAAAAAAGAAAAAAAAAGCAAAGTTCCAGAAAAAGAGAGAAAGAAAAATATTATTTTATATCATTACAACATTATCAAGCAAAAATACAAAATAAAGCAAATGAAAGCAAAAGTAAAAGCAATAAAATCCCTTTCCCTACCCTTTGAAAAGAAAAGAAGGGTTGATGAGCTTGAATCCCTGGAATTCTCAATTATTCAAAAACTGTGAGGTAAGCCCCATAACAAGTGGTTTGTGCCCAACCTGCTTGGCCTTGGGTAACTCCTAGCATGGCGATATGTCTGTCACATTAGCGACCTTCTTTTGTACAGACATATGTCTGCTTATGGATTAGCTAGCTCTTGATAATATGACTTACATAGTAGTCTAGTATGGTTATATGCATCTACATCATGGTTAATGAACACTTATTTGGTTCATTCAAATCACTTGTATCATATTATCTTGCTCAAAACTGGTAAACGAACATAGCAATTGCACACACATTTGTATTTGAGAGATTTTGTGTATCATTATGATAAATCAAGATTGAAAATGAATTCACATATGCACATGGGATTCCTTATAAATCTAACTTTTGTCTTTAAGATACTTTGAAATATTTTTTTTGCAAATTGTTTGGAATAAATTTATTTTCTTCTTTAAGGTACAGTTGTTTAGTATAAAGACAACTACATATATATTAGAAAAAATCAAAATTTCTTTCAAAACCATACAATCAAAACACACACACACCATATATATATATATATATATATATATATATATATTGTTGACTTTCGCGACGATGGTATAGTTCTAAAATCAAAATTAGAATTTTATGCCTAGCGCAAGTCCTCATCTTCATATTTTCTATTTATTAAAATTCAACCATGCAATAAAACTATCTCTTTTTGGATTTCGCGATGATGGTATAAGTTTATACCTACATATTCTATGCCTAGCGCAAACCGTTGTACCAATTTTTATTCCCCATTTATTTGAAAATTATGAAAACCATATGACTTAAATCATTCTGTTATACAATTATGTTTTTTGACCAAAAAAAAAAAACATGCACATTATCACTATTTCATGTCATTATGTCAACCTTCAATTTTGCAATGATGGTATAATTCTTAGCGAATTATCCAAAAATTTTATCACACTTAGGAATTTATGCCTAACAAAAATAATTTTAACATTATTTCATGCATACTATTTTTATGAAACTCTGAAAACAAACCATCATCATCATCATTTGCACCATTGCACCAAAGTCTTAAGACAGTCTCTTAAGCACTCTTTTACTTTTCACAATATTTCTATACTGGGATTAGCTTGACGACCGAGTGAGCGGTGACTCCATGAAATGGTCTATAATAGCGACAATGTCCTTTGAAATTATTGTTAAAAGTCCCTTTTTATTTTTTTATCAAATCATCACATCACAAACAACCAATTTGTTCTATCAGATTCTTTCATTTAAATATTTTAAGCATGACATTTCAACCATAATATTTCCAATGACGTAATTACATGAATCATCAAATCAATCAATCAAAACATTTAAAAGCATCATAAAAACACATAAGACAAGTCATATGATCAAAAATATCTCATCTATATATATATATATATATCAACAATATATACATCATATCAAAACTAGATCGGTATGCCACAATCTATACCTCGGCATACTCAATCTTCTCTCAAAAATAATAAAAACTGTCTCAATCTGTATAGTGCAGTGCAGTAGCCTAGCCTTGAGAACCCCTCGAGCTCTCAGCCTCATCTCCTCCCTCGCCTTGAGGTGGACAAGGTGTCCCCATCGCAGTATGTGTGGTACTGTGAGTCCTCGTTGTCGATCGAGATGTAGTCCTCGACGACCCAATCCTGATCAAGTTAGCAATGCCGGTTGGTAGCTGTACCCTCTGACCCTATAGCACCATCTGGAAGTAGATGCCCTGATAGAACGCGATCTGAGCAATCGACTGCGCCAGCTCCTGAGTGCTCGCTCCTCCACCCCATGCTCTGAGACGTGCAATCTCATCCCTGAGTTGTGTCACCTCCACTCGATGGTGTGCAGCCTCATACTGTAATGTCTACACCTGTGCCTGGAGACGGACTGTCTCCGCTTGGAGAGTCGTTGTCTCGCTGCTCTCCCCAGTGTCAACACCCTTTCCCTTATCGGGCAATGGTGGCCTCTCTCTCTCTATGGAGAAGGGGGTCTCTCCTCCCTCCTCTCCCGTTGTCGTGGCCTCTCCTACACCTGTGGTCTCCTTTGCTCTCTCCCACCATGACCCTGGGCCGCCTCAATGGTCGCCTAGCACCGCCTCCTCATCTGACGAACAACTATGTGAATCAGACCTTGAGACCTCATCATCCGAGGAGGGTGGATGCCTGCATACCAAGCATCATAGTCATCAGCTACCCTAGCGTCGTCCCCATCCATTGGCTGAATGGGGGCATCATCTACGTCTTGAATCTAGAAGCACTGCATATCTGGAGCCCCGCTAACTCTAGTTTTATCCCAGATAGTCTAAGAAAACTCGTAATCCCTGAGAGATGGGATCCCCTACTGTAGATCGAACTATCATAAAACTCGGTCGTAGCGATGGAGCTCCACCTCCCCCCTCTCCATCCTTAGCTAGTAGACTCGCCTGATGCGAGCCAGCTCCTGTCCATCCTCGAACCACCCTGGATGATCTCTCCAAGGCCTCCAGGTGATTTTGTCCAGGACAAGGTCATCCAGCAGTCTCCAGGACATCGGTAGATCAATCTGTCATTGTGCCCCTCTTCGAAGCCATCAGTAGAAAACTCGAGGCCTCTCCCCATCAATCCCTATCAAAAGAAGCCCTACTGGCCTCTGCACTACAATGTGCTCCTAGCACCAAACCTGTAGTAGCGATATCATAACCAGACATTGGCTGCCCTTGTACATGACCCCGTGCAGGATCCTGTACAGTTGGCATAGAACAAAACTACCCCAAGAAAATCTATAACCATGGTCACGCATGTCGCAGATCACATCTGCTAGCACCCATGGTACCCTGCACCCGCTCTGGTGGCACAGCAAAAGTCCACCTACCACTCCAGCCAAAACCTGTGTGAGTCTGGATGCCCCAGGCATCTGACGTAGCGCCTCGATGTTTACTTCGTCCTTCTCCAGGGTGAAGCTCAGATCGCCACACAACCGCATCATAGCGTGGCCCTGATTGGCCACAGGAGTGATCAACCGTCCTTGTATGGGGATCCTCAAAATCCTCCATACATCCTCCAATGTGGGAGTCATCTCCCCTATGGGTAACCAAAAATAGGAAGAACCCGGATACCACCTCTCGCGCCAGTGGTCGAGTAGCCCCATGTCTATAGAAACCCGTGGCATATCTCGCCACATGTCGTAAGTCGACTTGAGCCAGCTGATCCCGCTCTGCCTATGATAGAGCGGCCAAGTCATCTCTCAACCCGTCGTATTTCCATTCTCTGCTCTTTAGTAAACCTCTCTGCAACATAAACAACAAAACAATAAAAAATCATTAATAAAAACTCAAGTGATTAATAATGCAAGTAAAATCAGTTCAATTTTATACAAATGATGATATCGTCCACTATTGGACGATATCGTCCCAAATTTGAGCAAAATCGTCTCCGATTTCGCAAGCCGAAATCATCCCTTATTTGATGAAATCGTCCCCCTTTCGTTGATTTCGCCCTTCGACGAAATCGGCGAACTTGAGACGATTTCATCGAAATCGGGACGATTTCGTCTCAATGACATCGACGGCCCAAAAACGGCCGTGATGCTCAAAATTTATTTAAAATCAACCTAAAAAGCATGTAAATTCAACTTAAACCATTCTAAGCTAAGTTTAGACTCTTACCCGTAGCCCGCGCCGAACCTCTATCGATCTGTGCACTGTCTCCACCATTTTTGCTTACAGAGCTCCAGAAACTAAAAATGAATAGTAAAAATGAATTAGGGTTTTACCCTATTTTTCTCAATTTTATTCAAAACACAATTAAAAACATAATTAATTTTTTTTTTTTGCTTTTTCGCGTTTTTACCTCAAACGTTCGATTTGGGTAAAAACACGGAGGGGACACCATAGTAATCTGTCGTACGATTCGACCTAGAATCGTCGCCTAAAAATGGGAATAATTTTTGCTTTCTCGTAAATCGAGAAGAACTCATATTTAACGCATTTTCTTCGGAAAATTTGCTAAAGAGGGGGCAAAATGTAGCACCCTAAAATTGGCGTAGTAAAACCTTAATAATTACAATTACTCTAGTAAATATTCAAATTCAAAATTTAACCTCCAAAATCGCTCCCAAACCGTCGTTTAATCTATTTCCTCGTTTCCTGTGCCATTTTTAGAGTTAGTTTTGACCGTTTTACGATATCATTGTCGATCAGATGATATCGCCTCAGATCGAACGATTTTGTCTGGGCTAGGACGTCTAGACGATCTCGTACCAAACTAATTTGTGCATAGTTGGACTTTGTTCCAACGATGTCTCTAATCTGGGTAGAAGCGTGTCTACGCCGTTAGATACCTCCCCCGTTGGAGATCTCCCAAATTGGGATGATCTCCAACCTCCCAACCTCTATCCTAAGCCTATTTAATCCTAGGCCCTCCCCTTAGCATCCCCCTGGCTAAAATTCCATGTAACTTGAATTCTACATGCACTAGACCATCTTAAATCACTGTTTGCATTTGTATTTTTCCAATTTTGTTTGCAGGAACTTCATTGTTTTTCAGTCAGAGCAAGCTCAGTTCGTCTCAGACGATCTCATACAATCTCGAATGATCTCGACCCAATTCGAGATGATTTCGATCGCAGAGTTCACATTGGGGGCAATCAGTGCCAGAGTTTGCATTTTCTCCACTCTTTTTCTGCTGTATTATTCTGCATTTAGTTAATTCTATGGTTATTCTTTATTATCCTGCATATTGGAGTTCACCCATGTAGCTTTAATGCATAATAAAAGCATAAATTGTCATTGGATCAGTATAATGCATTCGTGTTCTTGCTTACTATCATAATTATAATGTTCTTAGTGTCATTTTATATCATTACCCTCTGTTATCATAGTTGTATTCTCTGTATTTTGCATCTATTTCTCTATTTGTAGGTCTCTGATGAATTTGTCAGATCTCAGACGATCCTGTCAGATAGGAGATGATCCTGTCAAATTCCAGATGATATTGACTGCTTCAAAAATTAGAATCTCCATCAGACATCCGGATCAGGTATGGCTCTGTAATTTAGCCTTTTCTCTCTATTTTTTGTCTAATTTTGTTCTCTATATGCATTTAGTCTGCACTTTCATAATAGAACAACTTAGTTTCATTTGGCCAAACCTAGGACTTGGATGATTAAAGCTAAAACTGAACACATCAAACACATTCCCAACCTAGGCATGGAAATTGCCATTCAAACGTTTCCTGGTGAACCCACCATCCGTCGAAAAATCACCATAATACACCTCCCCCGAGAGGTGGGACCTTTGCAAGGCCTCTTAGTCCGAGGTACCGCGCCATCCTTTTCCCATCCTCATTTCGGGCACGGATCCTATAGCTTGAAGGTAGGGATGCAAAAAATTTGGAGCGATACACCCCCAATAGGATCCACACATAGCTTATTTAAAAAAAAAAACAAGAAGTGGGGCTAAGCCCACTAGTAAAAATAAAAAGCTTTGATGATGAAAATGATATCATGGAATATTAGGGGTATAAATAAGACCCCTAAAAAAGAGTTGATAAGTAATTAATAGGTTGCTATAGTCATGAGTTTATTTTAATACAAGAAACAAAATTAAGTCGTGAGGAATGTAAGGATGCTTATGATAAGATTTGGAAGATGGGTGCTTGTCTAGCAGTTTCTTCTATAGGAGCTTCAGGTGGTATTGCAATAATATGAGACAAATGCAAATGGGAGAGGGAATTATTAAAAGAAAAAAGTAATTGGGTTGCTGATTATTTTATATGAAAGAGGAAAACATCAAAATTGGGGTTATAAATGTATATGCTCCAACCATAGTTACTCCTTGTGAAAGATTTTGGAAGAACCTTAACATATTTCTATCAAATCCAATGATGATTCATTATGATCTATGGATTCTTGGGGGTGATTTTAACATTATTCTATCTCCTTTGGAAAAGAAGGATGGTATTCCAAGATGGTCTAAATCAATGCAATATTTTGCTTCATTTGTCAATTCAAATGACTTTTGGGATGTTAGTCCTTCAAGTTTTTAATATACATGGGATAATAGATGAATTGGGTAAACTCATATAGTAGAAAGATTGGATAGATTCTTGTTATCCAATAAATGGTTGCAAATAAAATATAAAATTGTTTTAGATGTTTATTGTTGAGCAAGATTAGATCATAAACCCATTATTTTAACTTATATTTACCTAATAATGGTCATCCAAATCCATTTTACTTCTAGTCTATGTGGCTCCAAGGCCATGATTTTTTCCAGATGGTTATGTTATGGTCGGATGAATCAAAATTTGAAGGATCATGTATGTACACGTTAGTACAAAATATAATATTTAAAGGAACTAATGAATATTTGGAATGCCAAATATTTTGGTAACATTAAAAAAAGAAGAAAGAAATTGAATCCAAGCTCAAAAATCTAAAAGAGAGTAGAAATTAATGGAATGGATCAAGATTTTTATGTGAAAGAAAAACGATTACTTTCTAACTATCATAATGCATTGAAAAAGGAGTCATATTGGTTGTAAAAATCTAGAGAGAAATGGCTCAATGGCTCAAGGAAATATAAATACAAAAAAAATTCATGCTATAGTGAAAAATAATTTTTTCTTTTCGTCACATAAAAAATATTTTAACTGTATATGGAAGAAATATTGAGGACAAAGAAGATATAAGGGATGAAGCAATTATTATTTCAAAAATATTTTGTCAAATACTAGGCAAGATAAGAAGGTACAAGATAAGCTTTTGCACAATATTCCATCAATTATCACATAGGAAAAAAATTAAAGCTTGATGACGAAGATATATATAAAGGAGCTCCATTAAGCGGTTTTCTCTTTCCATATTAACAAGGCACTTGGCCCCAATGGATTTCCTACAATTTTATTTCAATTTTTTTGGGATTTATTGAAGAGTGATATGTTAGTTGTGGTTGAAGAGGCCCGGAAAAGGAAGGCTATAATAAGTGATATCAATGCCACTTTTATTATGTTGGTTTCCAAGAAAGACGAGATAAAATATTTTGATCATTTTTGTCCAATAAGACTTTTTAAAATGATTTATAAGATCATTCAAAACATTATGGCAAATAGGTTGAAGGGCATTCTATGTTATGTTATCTCAAAGGAACAAGGTGGTTTTGTTCATGGTAGACAAATTCTTGATGGTATAATATTGCACAAGAGGCCATACATTCTTTTGATTCCATGAAAAATAGAGGCATGCTTATGCAACTAGATATGAACAAAGCATATGATACTATTCCATGAAAAGTTTGACTTTGATTATAGTTGGTGTGAATGGATTAAATGTTGTTATAGCATTGTAAATTTTTTTATTTTGATCAATGGTTCTCCTGCTAGTTACTTCAAGTCATCTTGTGGAATTTTTCAAGGTGATCCACTATCTTCTTATCTATTCATTATTATTGTGGAAGCATTAGGGAAAGCTTTCTCAAAGGCAAAAATAGAAGGAAAAATCAAAGGCATTCAAGTTGCAAAAAATGGTCCCTTTAAATCTCATTTCCAATTTGTTGATGATACTTTTCTTTTGGGTCATCCCTTAGTCAGTGAGGCCATGGAGTTTAAATAAATATTATCATGCTATGATAAGGCTACTAGAAAATTAGTTAATACTACAAAAAGGAAATAAAAAGGAGCTTTGGATATATTTTTTGGATAGAATAAAAGTTTGTATAACAAGTTGGAAAGGTAAGTTCTTAACCATGGTAGAAAGGCTAAAAATCATTAAGACTACATTGCAATCCACATCTATCTATATGATATCACTTTCAATATTGCCAGCAGGTATAGCATCATAAATTGATAAAATTCAAAGAAAATTTCTATGAAAAGGTTGTGAGGAAAAAATTAGGTTTCCTCTTTGTAAGTGGGATAGGGTTTGCAAAGGAAATATTATTGAAGGAGAAAGCTTGTAGAATTGCTAACTTATAAACTTATCATTGGGGGTAAAACTTGGGTGGAGATTATTCAGAGATGAAGGAAATAATTGGGCATAAAACATTACTTCAAAGATATATAGGTTCTTTTGATGCAATAAAAATTAGAAAAAGAACCTACCCAAAGGATCGTCAACATGGAACTTCATATCAAATAGTTTGCAATTGATACAAAAATATATTAGATGGTTAGTCAATGAGGGGGGTTATGCAAATTTGTGGATTGATGCTTGGTTGATGGTGGTCTAACTTAAAATGGCAACTATTGGCTCAAGCATGCCAAGGTACAAAGGTCAAAGACTATATTAAAATAAGCAACTCTATACTAGAGATTTCTTTTAGTAACCTGGTTGAAGGAGAGGAACTCCAAAAAATTGCAGATGAAATTCAAAAGATGCTTCAAGAGTTTTATTTACTAATTTTTATATGAAAAAAATGAGTTGGCTTGAAATTTATCAAAGGATGGTGGATACTCGATCAAGTTTGGATATGTGGATTTAGAGCAATCAAAATTTCCTTCTCCCAAAGATTTTCCTTGGAAGAATTTCTGATCATTAGAGGCTCTCTATAAGGCCTCAACATTCTTTTGGTTAGCAACTCAAAGTAGGATTCTTACAAGACAGAGTCTATAAAGAAGAGGATATTATGGATATTTTATATGTGCCTTATGTGAGAAGGATTTAGAAACATCAAACCATTTAATTCTTCATTGTCCATTTTCTCGCACCATTTGGGGTCACTTTTTTAAAAATATGAAATTAAATGGCTATCTCCATCAACATTGAAAGAGTTCATGAACTGTTGGACTAATTATTTCAAAGCTAAAGCATTATGTATTCTATGGAGGATTGGACCTACCATTATTTTTTGAATTTATGGCTTGAAAGGAATAATAGGTTTTTTAAAATAAATCTCAAAATCATGCCCAAGTTTAGAATTGTATTATTGTCTCTCTTGCATAATATCTACAAATATGGTGCTCATCATGGGAAGTATCAAGTGTAGAAAAAGAGGTTCTAATAACTTGGCTATAGGATTTAAACATACATGGAAAGGGTCTTCTTTGTATCTGGAATCCAGGGAAGGTGGAAGGCAAGGTTATTCAATTGGGGGAAAGGGTAATGAGCATTATTTTTAAGGATAAGGTTAATGACCTTTCTTGGATATTAACAAATGTGTACGCCCCTAATTCTATATCTGGGAGAGCTGATCTATGGAATTTACTCAGTCATTTCAAGGAAGCTTTTCAGGATATCCCATGGATAGTGGCGGGGGACTTTAATACCCCTCTTTACCCCTCTGATAAAAAAGGGGGAGTAGGAATTCCAAAGAAGAAGTATGGAGGACTTTCAAGATTTCATCAACAACAACAATTTATTGGATGTCAAATTAAAAAATGCTAAATTTACTTGGAGCAATAGGAGGTCTAGAAATCAACTTATAATGGAAAATCTTGATAGGTTTTTTTTGTCACAGAAGCAATACAATCTTTTGGGGATGCAAATCTGTTGTCCTTGCCTCGCATTGGGTCTGACCACAACCCGATTTTACTTGAAATTGAAGAGACTCCAAAATTCAAAAGGCCTTTTAGGTTTGAATCTATGTGGATGCACCACCCTGATCTCAGAGACAAAATTTCTCGTGGTGGCAAGCATTCTTGTCGTAGGGTGCCTTCATTCGGATTAGCACGTAAACTTAAAGTGGTGAAAGAAAATCTAAGGATCTCGGAATAAGGAAATTTTTGGAAATATTTTTGAAAACAAGAAAGCCATCTCTGAAAGGTTATCAACCATTGAGAAAAAACTTGAAGAGGGATTGCCAGACCCTTCCCTACAGGCAGATGAAAAGAAATCCCTTGCTGAGTACCATAATGTTCTAGCCTCACGAGGAGACTTTTTGGCGGAAAAAGTCTAGAGCTACTTGGCTAAAAGAAGGTGATGCCAATACAAGATTTTTTCATGCATCTACCTTAAGGAACAGAAGCCACAATAGAATTAAAGAACTTGTTAGAGATGATGGATCACTCCTTTCTAGTCCTAATGAAATCGTAAATGAAGCAGCTTTCCTATTTTCGTAATCTTTTAGGAGAAGAACATTTCGGTTCCGCCTTAGCTTCGTAATCAATGCTTTACCATATTCCTCATTTAATTTTTGATGACTTGAATGGGGAGTTAATTAAGCCTTTCACGGATGAAGAAATCAAAGAGGCCCTCTTCTCAATGAACCCCGATAAAGCTCCAGTGTCCGTACGGGTTTTCACCTCATTTTTTTCAGGCTTTTTGGGATATTGTAGGTTTTGATGTATGTGCTACTATCAAGGAATTTCAGTCCACAAAGCATATTCCGAGAAGTTTTAACTCCACTTTTATTGCTTTAATCCCAAAGATTCCTACTCCTAGATCTATGATGGATTTTAGACCTATTAGCCTTTGTAATGTTGTTTATAAAATTTTGACCAAGGCAATTGCAAATAGAATGAGGAAGATCCTTCCTATGTTTATTGATGTTTGTCAAGGCAGTTCAGTCCCTGGAAGGTCCATCCTTGATGGGGTCATAACAGTTCATGAAGCCCTCCATTCGGTAGTCCAGACTAAAAAACCGCTTTTGCTCTCAAGCCGGATATGAACAAGGCTTATGACCGCATAAACTGGAGTTTTGTCTCTCGCCATTCTTCGTAAATTTGGTTTTCATCATGAATGGATCAAGCTTTTGGAAGGATGTTTTATGAAACCTTGGTTTTCAGTCCTTGTTAATGGTGCTCCCGCTGGATACTTTCAAAGTAAAAGGGGCCTAAGGCAAGGTGACCCTATCTCTCCCATGTTGTTTATCATTGTGGTCGAAGCCCTTGGGAGGACAATCAAAGTCGCCTGTAATATTGGTCTTATTTCAGAAATTAAAGCATCATCACAAACACAGCAAGTTACACATGAACAGCTTTGTGGATGATACTTTGTTGTTAACTCTTGCATCGGTTTTTGAGGCTAAGGTCATAAAACATATTCTAGAGCTATATGAGGATGTCATGGGCAAAAGGTAAATTTTTCAAAGAGTAAAATTTATTTCTTTAACACTCCCATTCAGAGGCAGATTAAGATTGCTAGGATTCTTGGATGCTCATTGTCTACTCTTCCATCCACATACCTAGGCCTTCCTTTATTTACAGGCAGAGCTACTGATTCCATGTGGACTAATGTAATTGAAAGAATTCAGAGGAAGTTGGCTGGATGGAAAGGGAATTTGTTATCTCAAGCTGGCAAGGCAGTTCTCACCAAGTTTTCCATTCAAAGCATCCCTGTCTACTTTCTCTCTATTTTTAAAGCTCCTACAAGTGTCTACACTAAAATTGAACAGATCCATAAGAGGTTCCTATGGACTGGTTCTGAATCTAAGCAACGCTTTCACTTGGTGTCCTGGGATAGGGTTTGCAAACCAAGGGAGTTTGGAGGTATTGGGCTAAGGAGAATACAACATTTAAACATGGCCCTCCCGGCCAAACAAGCATGGCGTCTTCTGACAAATGCAAATGCAGAATGGATTACTATAATCAGAAGAAAGTATTTGCAAGAAATTGAATTCTTAAGTTATTCCTTTCCTCCCAGGGGATCAATTTTTTGGAAATCAATCCTTCAAACTAAAAACTTGCTAAGCAAAGGGCTACGTTGGAAACTCGGAAATGGAAGAAACATTGATTTTTGGGACCACAAATGGTTAAAGGACTATCCCCTCTCTCGCAGACTCCCATCATTTCAACCCTTAGAGCTTGGACAATTGAAGTTTTTGGTACCAAAGTTGCAGATTTTATTACTTTGTCAAACAATAGAAGGGTATGGAAGCCAATAATGAATAATGATCTACCAGGGGCATCAATAATACTCGAGAATGAATTAAAACAGTCTTTACTCCCTTCTGGCATTCTTGAGGACCAGCTTATCTGGGAAGCTTCAGACAATGGGGAATTTTCTGTCAAGACTGCTTATCTGATGCTTATTGATAATGATGAACCTACTTTCCCTCACTTGGAAGTTTGGCCCAAAAGCATTGTTCCGAAGGTTGGGTTTTTTGCATGGACGGCCATCCAAAATAAGATCCTCACCATGGATAAGTTAATAAAAAGAGGTGTGATTGTTGTTAATAGGTGTTATCTTTGTATGTCCGAGTGGGAGTCTATTGATCATTTGTTTCTCGTATTGTAATTTTTCTCGTCTCAATCTTGTTAGGTCTCGTTACAAGTGTTTCATATTTATTGGGTCCATCCTCACCCATTTTTGACTTATTTGTCCAAGTGGCCTTCCCCCTTTTTGAATAGGCGTCTTAGGTATATGTGGAAGATCTCGCCTTCATCACTACTTGTGGCAGATATGGTTGGAAAGGAATCGTCGGGCCTTCTTGGATAAGGTTTCTCACTCATCCTCTCGTCCCGTCAAAAATTTTAGCATATGCTAATGAGAATGCTTGTTTAGTGCCTCACAGGATCTAGACCTCCAAATCCTTTTGAAGCTTCATTAGGCCAGCCATTAAACTTACCTCTCACCGATGGCCTCAATCATCCTCAAGTCCGTCCTAGAACCATGATCACATGGACCCCACCCCCCTAGGGTGGATTAAGTTAAATTTTGATGGGGCATCTAGGGGCAACCAGGTGAAGTTGGGGCTGGTGGCTTACTTAGAGACCACAAGGGTGAGGTGCTTGTAGCTTTTGCTGAACATCTTGGAGCTCAAACTAACAATGTGGCTGAAGCAAGGGCAGTTTGGAGGAGCCTCAAGGTGGCAGAGAATTATCCAGGGAAACTGTTGGTGGAAGGTGATTCTCTTATTATTATAAATCTTCTAAAGAACACTAAGAGAGCTCCTTGGAGATTTGATGACTACATCCATGAAGCAAGGGCTCTAATTCATGACCGACCCGAGGCCATAATTTTGCATACCTTTCCGGAAGCAAACATGGCAGCTGATAGGTCGGCAAATGAAGGCATTGTAGCAGCAAATTTGATCACGTGGACTGAAAATCTTCCTCATGCAGTCTCAATGGTGATAGATAATGAAAAACTTTAGATTGGAAGGCTCAAAGTGGATCAATGACAGAAAATGGGGGCATTTTAAAAAAAAAAAATTTGAACCTTATAATGGATTTTGTCATATTTGTTTTTTTTGTTCATGTGACTAGTGTTTTTTGCAGCTGGTGGGGCACTGATATAGGTTTTTTATCTACAAATTCATGCATGGGAAACATCCGCTTTGGCCTCAAGTATTTCCCAAGGTGTGTTTGGATTCGATGTCGCAAAAAGGCCCTAGCAAGAAATAACAAAGTGTTGGAGATCCCTGACAATGAGGCACCAGACCCCACCATAATAGTCTTGGAGAAGATGACAATTTCATCACCTCCAACAAGTATCAACCAGCTTGAAGAGTCCGTCCGGCCTCATCGGTGCAAACTCGTTGATTTGTGTGATTCCCTAAATCTTCTCGTTTTATAGCCAGCTAGCTCCAGGGGCACAAGGAGTCGAAGGCAAAATCTAAAGATGATGGCAAGAACGATGATAAGAAGTTAGATGAGGACTACAAGGAAGACTGCTTGGCCTCTTGGCTGTCCATTCTATGGGATGTTTTTTTTTTGACCATATTCTATTATTTTTATATGGGCACAAGCTACTCTGCATGGTGCTTGCATGATTAGTTTTTGTCTTTGTTAGTTCTTTTTTGCGTCTTTCTTTTCTCATGGCCATAATATTAGGCTTCCATAGTTTAGTTTGGTCGTATTCTAATGGAAGAGTAGGTCTTGGCCATTTTTGTTGTCAGCTTAAACTTTTAGGGCTTGGCCTTTGTCCAGTTGGTCAGTGGACCCTATTTTGTAAAATGGTTTTGGGTCAACTAGTTAAAACCCGGTGTTAATTATAATATTCTCTTACTTACCAAAAAAAAAAAAACATACATGGAAGAGTCATCTATGATAGTAGAATTAAAAAAAGGGATCTACTTTGATCTAGGGTAAAATGGAAATGTCCAAAAATTTGATTTATCAAAATTAATTTTGATGGTGCTTCTAAAGGAATTTTAGGAAAAGCTAGTGGAGTTGGTGTTTTTAAAAATAGTGAAGGAAAATTCTCCTCACTTACTCAAAATCATATGGAACTTAAACCAACAACCATGCAGAGGCTAGGGCACTTCTTACAGGGATTAAAATTGCAATAGAAAAAAGGATGAACCTATATTTCAATTGAGGGGGATTCACAAATTATCATCAATGCTAATAAGATAAAAAATAATATTATTTCTGATATTCATCATATATTACTAGAGGTAATCTCTTGGAAGTGTGAGCATATTAATAGAGAAGCAAATCGGGTAACAAATAATTTATCCAATTGTGATGTTGATCTTCATCTTGGTGAAATTTAAAATTTTCAAGGCAACTGGCCAATTGAGATTTAATCTCTTAATCAAAATGATGTCAAGAAGTTGATTGTGGAAACATAGCACTTTGATGAATTTGAAGAATATATTTAATAGAAAAAGAAAAAAATGTGATAAAAAGGTATGGTGGATATGGTCTAACAGTTTAATTGACATAACAACAAATGTAATATTTTGGTATTTTTATGGGAGTGACCCTCAATAGAAGTTGTATATAACTTATTAAAATAAAAAAATAGACTTAGGACTATCTCAACCTATTAATTCCATAATAATTTTTTTATGGGTCTTATTCATTTTTTTTTATAAGGTTAAATAAAAGGGGTTTTTTAAACAAGGTCCTAGAACCTATATTTACAAAAGTTCTTACAAATTTACTGCAAAGATATTAAAAAATTGTAGTTGTAGGTACTTATAGATTTACATATGCATAGTTACAACCAAGTTACAAAAAAGTCATAACATAGACATAACAAGGACATAGCAAAAATGTAACCTCACCTTCAAATTTAGTAGAAGAATTTTGGCTCAGTCTTACAAGGGTTGCCACCCATGATGCTCTGTAAAGTTTCTTTGGCCACTGCTTGCACTCCCATTCCAGTCTATTGCAACCTAGGTGTAAGCTTCACCAAGCTGAATGAGATAAATGGAACTAACCTTACTACCTCCTAGTTCAAGCAATCCAAACCATCAAGGTTATGCATAGTGGTGAATATTCACAAATAGGGTGAATATTAGGACTTCTAAAATTGGAATTTGGTGAATTTGGGGACCCTAGATGTTGGCCCATTCACCCAAAATTTTTGGGACCAATTTTTTTTTAGGGTCCATTTGCCCCACTATGATACTTATTTCATGGAGCATTCTCGCCTAACTTTCACCTTCAAATTAGGTCCGAGGTGTAGACCAATTGGTTCCCCCAAATCCCGTAAGGGGGGCGGAGGTCCAAGGTTCAAATCTCGGGCCTCACTAGACTGAACACTTGTCCCTTTCCAAGTGATTTTAGTGGCGTAAAAGGTTTAAAATGATCATGGCATGGTGATTATAGGGGTTGACTACGCGAAGATCTATGTGGTATCTTTCGAGATGAACAATGCATAATATTATGGTGGCCATAAAAGCTAGACAACTTGCTTAGATTCATGGTGGCTACTAATTCCACCATGTAAAAAAAAAAATTTCGTCTTCAATTTAAAAAAAAATTCATTTATCCGACCAAATTCACCTCTTATACACCCATTATATATGTCTAACATGAGAGTGATACTTATACATTTAAAACATTATTTATCCCTGATAGCGAGTGATACATAGTAGGCGAAAACAAACAAAAGGCAGTATAGATAGATATAGGGCAACAAATATAAAGTGATAAACATAGGGTAACAAAAAAATAAACAGTGACATAAAGACATAGGGTGATAGATATTAGGCAACATACTTCAAGATATAGACAAGACACGATAGAAAAATGGTGATAGACATAGCGTGCACATCAAATGAAAGATAAACAATGAGAAACACAACATAACATACATAGGTTGACATATCGTGACAGGCATAGGACGATATACATAGGGTGATAGACATAGGGTGACAAACATAGGGTGACAAATATACATAGGGTGATAGACATATGGTGACAGACATAGAGCGATAAATATACGATGATAGACATATGGTGACAAACATACATAAGGTGATAGATATACATAGGGCAATAGACATACACTGATAGACATATGATGATAGACATATGATGATAGACATACATGAACTAACATATGACTACAGACATGCAATGGCTGATACACATAGGGTGATAGACATATGGTGACAAACATAGAGCGATAAATATACGATGATAGACATATGGTGACAAACATACAATGACAGACATACACAGGGTGATATATATACATAGGGCAATAGACATACGATGATAGACATATGATGATAGACATATGATGATAGAAATATGATGATAGACATACATGAACTGACATACGAATACAGACATGCAATGGATGATATACATAGGGTGATAGACATACGATGACTAACATACAAAGATCGATAAACAACAACTAACATATGGAGATTAACATATGGAGACTGATATATAGAGAATGACATAAGGTGACTGACATGGATACTGACATATGGAGACTAAAATAAGGTGACTGACATATGAAGATTGACATATGAATATTGATATATGGAGACTAACATAAGGTTACTGACATATGGAGATTGATATATGGAGACTAGGAGACTGACATATGGAGACTGACATAAGGTGATTGACATATGGAGAGTGATATATGGATACTGACATATGGAGACTTACATAGGTTATCATCTGTCTGACACCAACGAAGGTTGCCATCTATCTATCATCAGAAAAGGTTGCCTGGTATCACCTTCTGTTTATCGCACTGTAAACTATTTGTCGTCCATTTTTTTTGTCTATCATTGACATTTTTGTTTGTCATAAAATTCACTAAAATTTTATAATTTTGCAAGAAAAATGAAAAAATTCACCGCATGTTTATATGATTTTAGACACGATTTGTCTTGATTTCGAATCTGATTCACCCTATTTTTATAAATACATTTTGGATATTACCCCTTATGCATAACCTTGCAAACCATACAAGGCCTTGTCACTACCTAGCCAGATGGGCTAGCGGTAAGTGGCAGCATCTTGGAAATGCAAGGTACCACGTGCAATTTGTAGCAAGGTTGGTTGTGCAGTGTTTTGTGCATCGAAGACGCCAAAGCCTTTTTGGCTTTTGGTGCTTAGATAGAAGATAAAGAGTCGTGGATGCTTTTGCCTTCTACATGAGCGCTTAGCTCACATGGCTTGGAAGCCATGACTAAGGCACTGAAGGCACTGATACATGGGTTCAAATCCCACCAGGAGCACTTTGTGAGGTACTTAAGTTTTTGTTATAAATTGATTTGTGCTTCTAAGGTTGTATGGTGTATTTTTGAGCTTAGGGAGATATAAGGTTGATGAAATTAAATAATTGTTTTATTTAATTATTTGGTGGATTGAGTTATTTAGAGTGGAGTTATAAGGTGTAATAAGAGATTTATTTTTGTATGTTTTTGGTGAATGCTTATTTCAAAGGAGTAATAAGGTGTATTTGAGTTTAATTATTTTTGTAATTGTAAAATATTTTGAGGGAGTGTTAGAGTGATATTTTTTCATCTAACCTTTTAAATTAGAAAAGAGGGAAATTGTGTTTGAGACATGTTTAAAGGTCAATTCTTCAACAAACAAAAGGTATGGGCACATATTCCTTGTGAATGACTGTTGGATGTTGTGAATGCTAAGTTGGAGTGAAAAGGGTTGTTTGATAAGCATTGTTGAGTTTGATTGTTAAAGATTTTTCTGAGTGAGAGTTGTTGATAAAAACCTTATTTGATAAGTATTGTTGGAAACATTGAATGAACCTTCATATGCATGATTAGGTTTTGTGCAAGATCATGAGTATCATTGTTATGTGAAGTTGAGAACTATCTTGAAACTAGGGTTTGTGAAAGATCATGAGTATCATTGTTATGTGAAATTGTTTAATAAGAATTGTTGGAAATAATTGAGTGAGTGTTCATATACTTGGACTAGGGTTTGTAAGAAAGGAATGTCTCATTGAGTGATTGGTTGAGTGGAGTTGATTGAACCTAGTCAAGTGGAAGTGTTGAAGTAATAGTTCAAGTTCTATGAAAAAAATTATTCTATATTCTAAATTGATTTGAAAAAGAGATTGAAAGTGATTGAGAATTGTTGTGAGTGTGAAGCATATTGAGTCTCTAAAAATTCTCTATATATTTATGTGAGATTGAAAACTATTCTGTGTGAAGCTTGTTTGTGTGATTGAAGAGGATTTTGTGTTAGATTGAGTTGAGTTGAGTAAGCTTTTGTGGAATCTTACAATACAGATTTGATGTAAGTCTTAATGAAGACTGATTAAGCAATTTGGACAAGTTATAGTGAACCAAAGGACTGTGTTTAGTGCAGATAAAAGATAGATATTGAGCAAATTTGTGCTAGACCGAAGGACCATGTTTAGTGCAAATTTGAGACAAAGCTGAGAGTAAGATTTGGAGGTGATAGAGTATAGAGGACAATAGTCTCTAGTGGATAGAGGTCCATTAGCCAGGGTAGTGAATACAAATCTTCTAAATGAGGGCAACAGTATTTAGTGGATAGAGATCCATAAGCCAGTGTAGTGGAGGCAATAGTTCTTCTAGAAGATCACCAACCAGAGTAGAGGAGATTGGTGTATCTTGTGGATAGAGATCCACAAACTTTATTAGGGGATTGGTGTCTCCTTTGGACAGAGGTCCATAAACATTGTAATAGGGAAAGTTTTCACAAGAGATTTGTTGAGAAAATATTAAGAAAATATTTTCTTCGTGGAGTAGCCCACATTGGGTGAACCACGTTAAATTTGTGTCTATATTGTGTGTGGTGATTTGTGCATTGCTTTGATTACTGCTATTGATATTGCCATTGATATATTACATAATATTGATTGAGAAATAAAAATAAAAAATGATCTTATACTCTTCACCCCCCTCTCAGTATAAGATTATGTTCTTCAAAATCTACATTTATTTCATTTTATTGCAAGAAAAGGATTTTTACTAAAGAAAAATGATGAAAATGTACTTAGATTATAATTAAGCTCTTTATCATTTTTTATTTTTTGCCTCCACATCTCCCTTCACACCTTTAACTCCTTTTGAATTTGAATTTGCATATTGTACTTCCTTTTTTTTTTAAATAAAGGGGTAAAAATTTATTGATAAAAAGTCTGGATTATAAAGTACAACTGAGCCCCCACCCAGGACTCAAATAAGCAACAAGACAGGCTAAATCACCAGACAAGGTCAACTCCCAAAGAAAACCAAAAAAAAAAAAAAAAACAAACCACATTAAGTCTGAACATCCTTATGGATCAACTCCCATAGGTGTTGAGAATCCCCAGACGGGAGACTCTCCCAGTTATCAATACTCTGTCCTGAATAAAAACCACATCCGGAGAATGAACACGAATCAAATCACGAACAAATTTTTGTCTGGGGATGCTATTCAACCCCCTTACATTCCATGAAAGTATAATCATTTTTGGGGGTTATAAAAATGGGAGTCCAATGTTCTCACCAAACCTGAATCTACCAAAGTCTCCCCTATTAACTTAATTTTATCTTGGTCTTTCTTCTTACTCACCTTCATATTCTTATCTGAAGCATTTTTTTAAATTATTTTATGCTGCAATCCCAGCACCGTAGGAGTTTTACAGTCCATGGATGACTGCATCAGTGCCTGGGTAGGAGAGGGCACATCTAAATCTGTGCCATTTTCTAAGATAACTTCACTTCCAGGGCTAGGGCCAACCATATCACCTATACTCGAAACCAAAGCTCTTTGTTCTTCATTTAAACCCCCTGTATGTGGTTCCCTTGGTTCCACCTCATGAAGAGACAACTGATTTGGTCTTGTTATATCTATAACAGGTAGCGATGTTTCAGGTATCTCCACGCACTGATCAAGATTCTCTAGAATTTCAAAATGATTGAGCTGAGCATCTGGCTAGTTATCCTTAATGTCTCTTTTTGCCTTTCTTCCTTTGTTTCGAGGTTTTACCATAACAAAGCCTTCCTTATCCTGATCCCCCTCCTTTATTGGGGCTTTTCCTTTATCCATATTTTGTACAGCTTGAGAGGGCCCAGGATTTGAAGCCACAGGTAGGACAAACTTAGGGCATTTTCTTTGTAAGTGGCCATATTCATGGCAAATCCGACAACAAAATGGAAGAGCTTCATAGTCAATTTTTTGAACCCATGTGGTTGATCCGAATTGTATTTCAATAGAATCTGGAATAGGATTGTTTAAATCAATTTCAACACAGATACGGGCAACAGAGATTACCTTTTTATCCAGCGTCTGTCTTGACGGCCCAACCGGCTTCCCAAGTAGAAGGGCAATCATATGCAAGATGTCATTTCTCCAAAATTCCAAGGGGAGCCATGGAAGCCGAACCCACACCGAAACCCATGACGGTCGCTCCTCTGATGGGTTGAAACCCACATGCCAGGGTTTAAGAAAGAGTCCCGCTTGGTTACAGAAATAGGTACCTCCTTCAAATGCTTTGTTACGATCCGCAAGACAAGAAAAAACCACCATAAAATAGTTGTTTGCACTCAGCATCACCTCCATATCACCTTCAGGGTTCCAAGTCTTCCTATTCCAAGCCTCCACAAAGGGAAGAGAAATTTGGATGCCCATAAATTTACCAATAAGCGCATGTTTGGTTAAATACTCCACATATTCTACCACCGAGTCTGGTTGAACCACTAGAATCGGCCTGGCTTCACATCGTTCCAAACATCCATTGTTCTTTAACAAGCGATTCCTGGCATGCAATGGGAAATCCTGTTTCTTCCAATCATTTTTAAAAGAAATACCAACCCTAGCATGCCCGCTCTATGACGAACCTGATGCCATCACTACATTCCTCTAGTTGTTCATACCTCCTCCAGAAACTGCTGCCATCCCTACAGAGCCCACTAGATAGGTCTCAAAAAAATTCCAGCAAAGCAGCTTTCCTCATCAAACCCTAGCAGAGCAAAAAAAATTTTTTTCTTATCCAAAATCAAGTCCACCAAAGTCCCATTGCATATTGTACTTCCTCATCCTATGTATCCTTCTTTATTTATTATAATGATTGATCAAAGTGAACTATGATGACCTTCTCCATAAAATAATATTGAGGGTTTTTCTTTGGGAATTGGAAAATCTTTAATCAAACTATCTTCTATTATAAGATTATCTCCTTGCTTCATATTGAATTTTATGACATAATAATTATTTTTGATCACTTTCTTCATTGTTTTCTCTTTATGGTCTCCTACGATGTGTCCAACCTCATAATATGCAATGCTTTCATCAACCACTTGTTGATCCCATTATCTTGATTTAGGTTTAATATTATTAGATTATGAAAAGGTTTTAAAATATCTATGCCAAAATATATCCTATCATATACAACATGCTTTCATTCCTTAGTAGTTGATCTGTTTTAGATGAACTTATCTAGAATATTGCTAATTTTTTTTAAAACTTGCTTTTTTGATAATCTGATATAGAAGTCCAAAAAACCTAACTGACACCAAAATACTTATAATAGTTTCTATCTCTATAAAAAAATTCTCACTCTATGGTCTTAAGTATAAGTAATCCCTTCCTTTAAACCATGTGCCACACTCATTATTTTATCCTTGATTTCTAAATTGGAGAAGTTGATGAGGTAATATCCTTTCAAAAGAAAAATCATGGAGTAATTTGAATTCAATCCTCACTTTTACTTGATATAATTTTAGTCTCCAAAAAATCTAGCCAATATTTATGGCACTAAAATATATATATTTTTAAGCGAAAAACCCCTTGCAGGGCCGCCTTGGTCTAAGAGACTATGAACAGGGGGTTCTACACCGTCAAAGTCACTCGGGAGTCGCACCCGACCCTGCCCACACCAACATTATCAATTGGATTTTGGATACCCAATTCAGATTTTTGGTAGGGTGGAGATTTGAACCTGGGACCTCCCTTTGAGGATTGCCCTCTCCTCTCCAACTCACCTACAACACCTGGGTTTATGGCACTAACATATTAATGATGTGCTTTTAAGAAGAATTTTGTCATGCTTGACCATCTCATCCTGAAGAGAAATAAAGAGCCTAAAACTAGAAAAGCAGTAATTGCAGAATCAAAGGAAGAAGAAAGCAGATTCACACATTACACAATAATTATCCTGGAAACCCTCAACATGGAAAAACCAACATAGTATTCTCTTATTATTGCATTAACTTGACCATCTCTAATACAATAATATTATCCTTATGTCTCTCTCTCAAACCCTAATGCAAGTGCGATATATATAACAAAGGCACATGCACAAATTTTACAATATCATGGGCAAAAATACAAGGGTTCAAATATAGTAACCCTAAAAGCCCATATGGGTCTAAATATAACTTAAAAAACCCTAAAAATTTCCTTGATGAGTATATCGTACACAACGTCCAATACCTTTTAGTGTTAACCCCACTAGAATAACATGGAAAATATTCAACATATTTCCAACATTCTCCCACTTGTTGAATACTTTTCATAGGGGCCAAAAATTGCCATTGTCAATTGTCAAGGGCAACCATACCCATAGATATTCTACACCAAGAAAATTTTTGAGTAGGTACAACATTTGTTAATGAATCAATAGTATTCTTCTCTATATCAACTTTCTCCAATATCATCCGGTTCTCTTCAACCATCTCTCTCACAAAATGGTACTTGATATCAATATGTTTTGATCGATCATGAAAACCAGGATTATTGGCCAAAAATATTGCACTTTTACTATCATTGTTAATTCTCATAACCTTCTATTTAAGACCAACTATTGAACACAACCTTTATAGCCACACTGCTTCTTTACAGGTATGAGTTGTTGTAATGTACTCTAATTTTGTAGTGGATAAAGCAACAACTGATTACTTTTTACTCATCCAACTTACTGCCCCTCCAAACATCCTGAACACATAAGCACTTGTGGATCTTCTCTTGTCAAGATCTCCAGCCCAGTAAGCATACACAAACCCTTGTAGATTTACAATATTATTACCTTCAAAATTTTTTCCATAGCAGATAGCATAATTTGTAGTTCCACGTAAGTATCTGAAGATCCTCTTCACAACAGTTGAATGTTCCTTTCTTGGATTTGACATATATCTGCTAACTACTCCCACTGCATGTGCAATATTAGGCCTAGTACAAACCATTGCATACTGTATCGCTCCAAATTTTTTGCATCCCTACCTTCAGGCTATTGGATCCGCGCCCGAAAGGAGGATGGGAAAAGGATGATGCGGTACCTCGGACGAGAGGACTTTGCGAAGGTCCCGCCTCTCAAGGGAGGTGCATTTTGGTGATTTGTCGACGGATGGTGGGTTCACCAGGAAACATTTGGCGGCACTTCCACGCCTAGGTTTTGGGAATGTGTTTTAATGGGTTCGTTTTATCCTTAAACATTCATCCTAGGTTTGGCCGAATGATTCTAACTTAAACTACATGAAAATGCAATTTAAATGAATACAAGAAATGATTGAAAGCAGAAAAACAGAGAATTTGCAGGAGGCTAATGGAGATTACCTGATCCGGGATGTCTGATGAAGTTTCTGATGCTTGAAGTAGTCTGGATCGTCTGGGATTCGACAAAATCGCCTGCAATCTGTCAGAATCGTCTAGAATCTGACAGGATCGTCTGAGACAGACATAATCGTCTCAGATCTGACGAATTCGTCAAACGAATTCGTCAGAAACCTGCAAAACAGAGAATAGATGCAAAATACAAGCAATTCTACTATGCAAAACAGAGGCAAAATATGCTAAAGAACAAGGTGAATACTAAGCAATAATTTAAAATAGAAAGTAAAACAGATCACTGCATTATGATGGCAAATCATGAATTTAATGTGCAATCTAAACTAGATGGGTGAACTCCAGATGCAAAGTAGAATAAAAACTAAATAAATGATCTGATTTATAGCATAAAATGACAGAGAGAAAAGAGAGAAGAGCAAACTTCGGGCACTGATTGCCTCGATGTATGCTGCAGTCGAGATCGTCTCGCATCAGTACGAGATCGTCCCTAATTTGACAGGATCGCCTCCGATCTTGACAGGTTCGTTGGCTGCGATAGGTGCTGGCTCCGGCTGAAAACCAATGATATACCTGCAATAAAATTACTATAGGAATAGTGCAAAAAGCAAATTTGAGAAGTTCTAGCACATAGGGAGTCGATTTGCATAAAAATTCAGCCAGGGGTTGGGGAGGGAAAAGTCTTAGAGTTAAATAGGCTTAGGGAAAGTTGTTGGGAGGTTGGAGATCTTCCCAATTTGGGAGATCTCCAACGGGGGAGGGTCCCAACGGCGCAGACACGCTTCTGCCCGGATTGGAGACCCGTTGGAACAGAGTCTAATTATGAAAATGCAGTTTTGCGACAAAATCGTCTGGACGTCCTAGTCCAGACGAAATCGTCAAATCTGGGGCGATATCGTCTGATCGGCGACGATATCGTCCAACGGTCAAAACAACTCCTAAAAATGGCACGAAAAAAGGGGAAACGGGTTTCCCGACGGTTAACGGGCGGTTTGGGAGGTTAAATTTGAATTTAAATTTATTTACTAAGGTGAATGTAATTATTCCAATTTTACTGCGCCAATTTTAGGGTGCTACATTTTGCCCCCTCTTTAGCGAATTTTCCGAAGAAAATGCGTTAAAGATGAGTTCTTCTCGATCTACGAGAAAGCAAAAAATTATTCCCATTTTTAGGCGACGATTCTTGGTCGAATCGTACGACAGCTTACTATGGTGCCCCCTCCGTGTTTTTACCCAAATCGAACGTTTGAGGTAAAAACGCGGAAAAGCAAAATTAATTTGAATTATTTTTGAATGAAATTATGTTTGATATATGATATGTTTTTGATCATATGACTTGTGTTATGTGTATGTTTATGATGCTTTTATGTTTGATTGATTGATTTGATAATTGGATTGATGATTCATGTAATTATGTCGTTGGAAATATTATAACTTGGATGTCATGCTATAAATATTTTAAATGAAATAATCTGATGTAACAAATTGATTGTTTGTAATGAAAATATGATAAAAATAAAAAGAGACTTCTAACAATAATTTCAAAGGACATTGTCGCTATTATAGACCATTTCATGGAGTCGCTGCTCACTCTGGTCGTCAAGCTAGTCCCATTGATAGAAATATTGTTAAAAGTAAAAGAGTGCTTAAGAGACCTGCCTTAAGACTTTGGTGTGATGATGCAAATGATGATGATGATGATGGTTTGTTTTCAGATTTCCATGAAAAATATTATGCATGAAATATTTTAAAATGATTTTTGCTAGGCATAAATTCCTAAGTGTGATAAAATTTGTGAATAATTCCTTAAGAACTATACCATCATTGCAAAATGTAAAGTTGACATAATGACATAACATAGTGAAAATGTATTTGCTTTCGAAAAAGCATAATTTGTGTAAAATGAAGTCATATGTTTTGTATGATTTTTGATAAATTGGGAAAAAAATTGTTACAATGGTTTGCGCTAGGCATAGAATATGTAGGTATAGACTTATACCATCATCGCAAAAATCCAAAAGAAAATAGTTTTATTGCATGATTGATTTTTGATGAACAGAAAATATGATAATGAGGACTTGCGCTAGGCATAAAATTCCAATTTTGGTTTTGAAACTATACCATCGTTGCGAAAGTCGACACGATATATATGATATGTTTTGAAAGGAATTTTTGATTTTTGCTATTATATAGTTGTCTTTGTGGAAAACAACTGTATTTGATTTATTCCAAACAAGTTGCAAAAATAATATTTCAAAGTATTTTGAAGACAAAAGTTAGATTTATAAGGAATCCCATGTGCATATGTGAATTCATTTCCCATCTTGATTTATCATAATGATAGACAAAATCTCTCAAATACAAATGTGTGTGCAATTGCATTGTTCATTTACCAGATTTGAGCAAGATACTATGATACAAGTGATTTGAAGAAACCAAATAAGTGTTCATTAACCATGATGTAGATGCATATAACCATACTAGGCTACTATGTAGATCGGATTATCAAGAGCTAGCTAATCCATAAGCAGACATAGGTCTGTACAAAAGAAGGTCGCTAATGTGATAGACATATCGCCACGCTAGGAGTTACCCAAGGCCAAGCAAAGTTGGGCACAAACCACTTGCTATGGGGCTTACCTCACACTTTTCGAATAATTGAGAATTCCAGGGATTCAAGCTCATCAACCCTTCTTTTCTTTTCAAAGGGTAGGGAAAGGGATTTTATTGCTTTCTTGCTTTCTTTTGAACTTTGCTTATTTTTCTTTTTGTATTTCTTTTGCTTGATAATGCTTGGAACATTGCTGAAATAACATTTTTCTTTTCTCTCTTTTTTCTTGAATTTTTCTTTTCTTTTTCTAGGGATACTTGCTCGGATTAGCTGTAGAGCAAGGGATTTTTATTCTGGGTAGGGGTGAGCTTGTCCTTTTGCCAATTCTCAAAGATTCTAGACCGTGTGCATGATAGGATAGCAGGGGAAACTTTTCACTCAAGAAATCAGTTCTACTATGTAGCAAAACATGGAAATTACAAATATAATCATTTTATTGTGAAAAGATGTGCTTGGTTTAAGTAAATAACAAGATCAATTCTCTATGCTCAAACTTTCTTTAATTGAATTTTGTGAACTTTGATATAAGAGAGATTAGTAATCATGCCATATAAAATCAAGATATTTATTGTTGTGATTGTGCAAGTGAGGGATGCTAAATAAATGCTAATTTTATCCAAAATAAGTTGAAACATATAATTGCAATAATTGTAAGAAAATAATGATTTTGAGAAAGTTTTGAGAATGTTGACTCTCTCTTTCTTCTGTATATTGTTTTGGTTTCGAAAGAGTCAAGCATATAGCTGTTTTTGGATTTTTATGTTGATTTTTGTTTTGAGCAAAAGGAACTTTACAAGTGCTTTAAATAAATGCAATAAATATTTTTGAAGATTTTTGAAGATTTTATGAATGTTTTTGAGGTTTTTGAATAAATTGAAAGAAATACAAGATAATGATTTTGAACAAATATATACATGGATGAAATGACCAAATTTATGCATAATAACGTTTGAGATGTAAAATATTCATGGGTTCTTTAAGTTCTTTACCATCTAAGGTAGATAATTTATATGCTCCCGATTCAAATTTTGCAAGTAATGATGTATGGTCCGAGCCAGCTTGGGCTCAAATTTACCTTTAAGGTCCTTAGTTGCATTTGTATTTTTTTGAAGATTTTGAGGATTTTGATTTTTTTTGTATTTTGATTTTAATTTATGAATTGAAATTGGTGGTATATACAAGATGATCTATATACACTATACAAGGTTTATTTGAGTATAGCATGTCTAAGGTTGCTTCAAAATCAAAGGAGGTTTTGAAGGATAATCTGGTTGAGGTGAAGGTAAGAATAAAAGGTGATGAATAAAAGGTAGTGATAACAAAAGCTTTGTTATAATGTAGAATAATGTAGCAAAAGATTTGACTTTTATATGTGGAAAATTGATCATGTTACAAAATAAAATGTCAGAAGGATAAGAAAGTTCTTCATTCTTATTATTATATTCCAAGTTTTGATAAGATGGAGAAAGTATATGTGAAAGATATGCATGGATGTTATTTGGTAAACAAGGATGATCATATATGGATGAAGAAAAGTGATGGATAGAAGATAATTGTGATAATAGAGAATGTATAGAACTTGATGTTTCAATCGTTAAATATTCTTCAAATGGTGTTGGGTCACCATGTATGGTAACAATTTTATTTGCAAGTTCAAACTTCAAACATTGGTGAAGAGTGGAAGGGAAAACCCTCATCGTATGAATCCAAGGACTCGGAGAAGTAGGTTGTAAGGTGAAGGACAATATCCTACATAGAATAAAGTATCCAAGATCTTGGATCCAATATTAAGGGGAAGAATTATAGTACCTTGAGCTTCTTGAATTTCATTGTTAAAAGATTTTATAATAACATTTGATTCATTAATATCTTCTTCCTTTAATTTGAGTTTTTGGAATAATTGATAAGTGCATAAATTAAGAGAGGAGTCATTATCTACCATGATAGTTCTAACAAGTGTTTCTTTACTAGATCCGATAATGTAAAGATAGGAGTCTTCTTGTGGAGTAGAGGAAGGAATATCCTCATCATAGAATGAAATATGGTTAACCTCAAGAGGGTTTACACCATTAATTATGTTCTTAGAGAAAATATGATGAGGAACAAATTGTTGGCTAGGTATTTTGAACAAAATTTCCTTATGATAAATTTGTAATACTTCTAAAAGGGATATCTTTGCTTGAGGATTAATCACTTGTTGTTGGTTATCAAAGTGGATTTCAGATTGAGATTTTGATTCTAAAGATGAGCTTTCTATGCTTACATTCCATTTTGGATCATTCTCTAGAGCCAAAGATAGTTTTGAAGGTTGGTCAAATGAGGAATCCATCTCTTGAATATCGAATTGAGTTGATTGAACTTGAGGTTGCTCATTTGTAGTTTTTGTTACAATATTAATAATATCATCATGATGGGACACATTAACATGCAATATTTGATTGGTTTCTTGTTGTTGATAATTGAATAGGGGTTCTTGGGAGATCCCCATGTCTTGATTGATTATTGGTATTTGTTGTGTAGGAGTTTGATTGTTTACCGAAGATTTATAATCAGCTTGTAGATTGTAATTCCTTTATATTAAAAAGACCCTTATCAATCAAATCTTGAATTGCACATCTTAAATCTTTACAATTTTGTGTCATATGTCCATCTACTCTATGATATTCACAATGTAGCTCAGGTTTAAACCAATCTGATGTGGTATCAGGTTGTCTTATGGAAGGGAGTTCAATCCTATTTGTGTCAAGTAAATACTTGAGAATTATATCCATTGGTTGATTGAGCTTAGTAAATTTACGTGATGAAGGTTTTTGAGAGGTTTTTGATAAATGCCTTAGGAATTTTGTCATAAAAGGACCTAATGGTTTCTCACCTCTACTTTCTTTATTATGGGTAGAATGATGACAGGAAGATTGCGATGTAGGAGGTGAGTGCACGGTAGAATTGGAAGAATAAGTATTTTCTTGTTGAAATGGATGTGTTGTATTGAAAGAAGAGTATTGAAAAGGTGGAGGAGGATTATATGTGGATTGATAGACATAATATGGATATATGGGAGAATAGATAATATCATTATGAAGAGGATTGGCAAAGGGATTGTTTTGTTGGGTTATGGATGAAAAATAAGAAGAGTGTGATGGAGGTGGTGTTGAATAGGGATGAGGTTGGTCATAATCAACAAATGTATTTAGCTGAATTCTTCCAACATTACCGATGGACTCATATTGATTTGAGTAAAAACTCATGGTTTCTTTAGTACTTCTAAAAGTAATATTTAGCATCTACTATTTAGAATTGAATCTAAAACATACAAACTTGAAATGATGATTTTGTTTTTGTTTTTCTTGTATATATATATATATTTGTTTTTTTGTTTTTGTTTTCAAAAGGTTATGATGCATTCACGTCGGGTTCACCAAAATGTATCGCTCCAAATTTTTCGCATCCCTACCTTCAGGCTATTGGATCCGCGCCCAGAAGGAGGATGGGAAAAGGATGATGCGGTACCTCGAACGAGAGGACTTTGCGAAGGTCCCGCCTCTCAAGGGAGGTGCATTTTGGTGATTTGTCGACGGATGGTGGGTTCACCAGGAAACATTTGGCGGCAGTTTCCATGCCTAGGTTTTGGGAATGTGTTTTAATGGGTTCGTTTTATCCTTAAACATTCATCCTAGGTTTGGCCGAATGATTCTAACTTAAACTACATGAAAATGCAATTTAAATGAATACAGTAAACAGACTGAAAGCAAAAAAATAGAGAATTTGCAGGAGGCTAATGGAGATTACCTGATCCGGGATGTCTGATGAAGTTTCTGATGCTTGAAGTAGTCTGGATCGTCTGGGATTCGACAAAATCGCCTGCAATCTGTCAGAATCATCTGGAATCTGACAGATCGTCTGAGACAGTAAGAATCGTCTCAGATCTGACGAATTCGTCAAACGAATTCGTCAAAAACCTGCAAAACAGAGAACAGATGCAAAATACAAGCAATTCTACTATGCAAAATAGAGGCAAAATATGCTAAAGAACAAGGTGAATACTAAGCAATAATTTAAAATAGAAAGTAAAATAGATCACTGCATTATGATGGCAAATCATGAATTTAATGTGCAATCTAAACTAGATGGGTGAACTCCAGATGCAAAGTAGAATAAAAACTAAATAAATGATCTGATTTATAGCATAAAATGACAGAGAGAAAAGAGAGAAGAGCAAACTTCAGGCACTCGATTGCCTCGATGTATGCTGCAATCGAGATCGTCTCGCATCGCACGAGATCGTCCCTAATTTGACAGATCGCCTCCGATCTTGACAAGTTCGTCTACCGCGATAGGTGCCGGCTCCGACTGAAAACCAATGATATACCTGCAATAAAATTACTATAGGAATAGTGCAAAAAGCAAATTTGAGAAGTTCTAGCACATAGGGAGTCGATTTGCATAAAAATTCAGCCAGGGGTTGGGGAGGGAAAAGTCTTAGAGTTAAATAGGCTTAGGGAAAGTTGTTGGGAGGTTGGAGATCTTCCCAATTTGGGAGATCTCCAACCGGGGAGGGTCCCAACGGCGCAGACACGCTTCTGCCCGAATTGGAGACCCGTTGGAACAGAGTCTAATCATGAAAATGCAGTTTTGTGACGAAATCGTCTGGACGTCCTAGTCCAGACGAAATCGTCAAATCTGGGGCGATATCGTCTGATCGGCGACGATATCGTCCAACGGTCAAAACAACTCCTAAAAATGGCACGAAAAAAGGGGAAACGGGTTTCTCGATGGTTAACGGGCGGTTTGGGAGGTTAAATTTGAATTTAAATTTATTTACTAAGGTGAATGTAATTATTCCAATTTGACTGCGCCAATTTTAGGGTGCTACACATACATAAAACTACCCACAATACTAGCATAAGGAATATGGTGCATTTCTTCAATTTCCTCATCTATTTTTGGAGACTGTTCAACAGATAAATTTTGACCAATCAGATATGGAGTACATACAGGTTTAAAATCATGCATTCTAAACATCTATAGTATCAAATCAACATATTTCTTTTGATTTAACCATAAATTTCTATTTGCATGATCCCTTATTATTTACATACCCAAAATAAATTTTACAGCACCCAAATCCTTCATGTCAAATTTAAAAGATAACTGATATTTGAGTAACTTAATCATCTCCTCACTGTTACCAATTAACAACATGTCATCCACATACAATACAATGATAACAAAAATTTCACCTTCCTTTTTTAAATACACACATGGATCTGCTTTGTTTTTTCCAAGCCCAAGTGTCAAGACAAACCTATCAAATTTTTGGTTCCACGTCCTTGGAGACTGCTTTAACCCATAAAGAGACTTCTTCAACTTGCATACCAAGTCTTCCTTACCATTTATCTTAAACCATTCTGGTTGTGACATATATATATCTTCATCAAGTTCACCATGTAGAAAAGCTATCTTTACATCCATCTGTTATATTTCAAAATCAAAAGTAGAAGAAATAGCTAATAGAAATATGATTGAATTTAGTTTAGCCAAAAGAGAAAAAATCTCACCAAAATCAATTCCCTCAACCTAAGAAAATCCTTTTGCTACCAAGCGAGCCTTGTATTTCTCCAACTTTACTTCTACATTGTACTTCTTCTTGAATAACCACTTATAACCAATAGGTTTTTTGCCAAGAGGTAATTTCACCAAGTCCCATGTCTTGTTTTTATCCAAGGACTCCATTTCTTCTTCCATAGCCCTTTTCCAAGACTTATTCTCACTTGATTGAAGTGCCTCCTTTACAGTCTTGGGTTCTTCATCAGTAACTGATAAATTAAATGCAAAATAAAAATTTGAAGGACTATACCTATTTGGAATTCTTCTCTCTCGATATTATCTCCTAAAAATTGGAGTTCTAGGTTTTGCATCTTCAGCTTCCTCCCTACCTTCTTCCTCTGAATATTCCTCTTCAAAATCTCTCTGTAATTCAGTTTCTACCATTGGTTTTTTCTCCTATTCCAATTTTACCTACACTATTTCTGGTTCTTTGCTTGGTTGCATTTCCTATTTTAAAACCCCTTTTGTTTCTCTAAATATCACATTACAACTGTAAAAAACCTTCTATCTTTCTGGGTTCCACAACTTATATTTTTTAACACTAGTACTATAACCCACAAATATGCATTTTTAAGATTTATAGTCTAGCTTAGTCATTTTCTCTTTTGGGACATACATATAAGCATCACAACAAAAAACCCTTATATGTCTGAGAGAGGGTTTCTTACCAGTCCATACTTCCTGTGGAGTCTTGTCCACCAAATATGAGGTAGGAGATCTATTGATGAGATAACAAGCTATTAACACAACTTCTACCCAGAACTTCTTTTCTAAACTTGCACCACTTAGCACGCTTCTAGCCTTATCCATCAATGTCTTGTTCATCTGTTCTGCAACTCCATTATGTTGTGGAGTATACAAAGTTGTTCTCTTCCTTTCTATTCCACAATCCTTGCAAAATTGCTCAAATTAATTAGAGCAATACTCACCACCATTATCACTTCTTAAAACATTTATTTTTTTCTCTATCTGATTTTCTACAAGAGCCTTAAACTCTTTAAATTTATTAAAAACCTTAGATTTATTTCATAGAAAATATACCCATGTCTTTCTTGAGAAGTCATCTATAAATGTAACAAAATAGATAGATTTACCTAATGATGGTACTTTTGGAATTCACTTGAGAAAGATGCAACAAAAAATAAATCCTCTGAATCTTCATTTGTGGTATTTTTTCTGTAGAAGTTCTTTCATCATATGATCGATTATTATCAGCCTTTTTAGATCTATAGTCTCTTTTATAATGCCCTACTTTACCATAATTCCAATATTTTCTCTTTTTGGGGCGACATATTTACCCTTATATTTTGATTTCTTTTTTCCTGATTTTTTTTTGCTTCTTTCTTGAGAATGACCTCTCACAAACAATACATCCTTTTGATGATAATCCTCAAAATATTTTTGTCTCATCTCCTCAGACAACAAAGTTTCTACTATATCCTCTAATTTCAATGTAGATGTAGTATTGGTGATAACCATAACTAGGTTATCCCATGAATTAGGTAATGAACAAAGCAAAGTAATACATTTTTCCTCTTCATCCATTTTTACTTCTACAGAGGTTAGTTGACTTACCACAATGTTAAAAGCATTCAGATGTTCAGCCATAGAGTCACCATCATTCATCCGAAGTGAATACAATTTCTTTCGGAGAAAGAGTTTATTTACCAGTGACTTTGTCTAATACAATGTTTCTAGCTTCTCCCATAAAAAATTTATCGTGGTCTTTGTAGATACATTCAACAATACCGAGTCAGATAAGCACAATTTGATAGAGCTTCTTACCTTCCTATAGATTTTTAGCCAATCCTCATCTATCATCGATGTTGGTTTTGTTCCCAAGATCGCAATCCACTAATCTCTATCAACCAACAGATCCTCCATCTTGAGTTTCCACAACTCAAAATTTTATCCATTAAATTTCTCAATCTCTATTCCTGTGCTTTCCATATTTCTTCTTTGCCTGGATCCTTTCATGTACGACTCCCACTCAAGAATTAATTTATCACAGGGTTGAAACCCTTATTCCTCAAACAAAGCTAAAACCTAGCTCTAATACCAAATGAAGAGAAATAAAGAGCCCTAATAAACTAAAACTAGAAAAGCAGTAATTGCAAAATCAAAGGAAGAAGATAGCAGATTCACACATTACACAATATTTATCCTAAAAACCCTCAACATGGAAAAACCAGCACAATATTCTCTTATTATTGCATTAAATTGATCGTATCTAATACAATAATATTATCCTTCTGTCTCTTTCTCAAATCCTAATGCAAGTGCGATTTATATATAACAAAGACACATGCATAAATTTTACAATATCATGGGCGAAAATACAAGGGTTCAAATATAGTAACCCTAAAAGCCCATATGGGTCTAAATATAACTTAAAAAACCCTAAAAATTTCCTCGGTGAGTATATCGTACACAACATCCAATACCTTTTAGTGTTAACCCCACTAGAATAACATGGAAAATATTCAACATATTTCCAACATTCTCCCACTTGTTGAATACTTTTCATAGGGGCCAAAAACTACCATTGTCAATTGTCAAGGACAACCATACCCATAGATATTCTACACCAAGAAATTTTTTGAGTAGGTACAACCTTTGTTAACGAATTAGTAGTATTCTTCTCTATATCAACTTTCTCCAATATCACCTGGTTCTCTTCAACCATATCTCTCACAAAATGGTACTTGATATCAATATGTTTTGATCGATCATTAAATCTAGGATTATTGGTCAAAAATATTGCACTTTGACTATCATTGTTAATTATCATAACCTTCTATTTAAGACCAACTGTTGAACACAACCTTTATAGCCACACTACTTCTTTATAGGTATGAGTTGTTGTAATGTACTCTACTTCTGTAGTGGATAAAGAACAACTGATTGCTTTTTACTCATCCAACTTACTACCCCTCCAAATAGCCTGAACGCATAAGCACTTGTGGATCTTCTCTTGTCAAGATATGGTAGGGTACCTAAGAATAGATATTTGGGGATATATTATTATATTGTATAGGGTGGATGGCCACACAAACCCAAGGTTGATTGTATTATAATATTAATTAATAAAATAAAAAAAATAAAATAAATAGTAGTAGGCTCTCAAAGAGAAAAGAAATGGATATATAAAGAAGAGAATTGTTCATTGTATTCATTCATATCATTGAAGAAGAACTTAGTAACATTGTGCCCACGAGTGGCCTCTCATCGGGAGATATTGGGAGTTATTCATTCCTTAAGGATTATATTGGTGTTTCCCTACCTAAGGGATACTACTCTCTCTCATTTGTGGATTGTTATGTGGATAAGTATGTGGATGAAGATTTGATATTTGCATATTGGTGAAGGTTCATGTTTAATAAAATAGTTTTGCATAAGTGGTATCGAGCACGATTTTGGCAAAGGGGGATTTTGTGTGAAACCCTAGAATAGGGCAATTTTTGGAAAAACATCTCACTTTCAAGAGCATATCTCCCAAGTTTACCGATTCGGCGATTCTTGGACGATTGTTTAGAATTGAAGAGCTTTAAAAGAGTGGTCATGGATGGAATAGAGAGTATTGAGGGAGAACGTTGAAGTTAGAACCAAAACAAGGAAGTGACAAATTGTAGATTTTGGGAAAACGTCCACTTTTAGAAGCCATACCGAGATACCGATCCGATTCTGGATCCGTTGAGAATTGAAGAGATTAAAAGAGGGTCAAGAAGGAACAAGATGAGGAGAACAACCTCAAATCAGTCACTAGAAAAGGGAGAGACAAATTTCAAGCACAAATTTTCAAAAGAGAAATTTGTTTAGTCGGAACAAACAGCACTTATTTGTTTGGAAGAAAATGCAGATCTAGTCAGGGATTTTAGCTTCAACGGGTGGAAAGAATATCCAAAAACCAGGCATAGGGAGAAAACAAAACCTAGTTTGCATAGGGACAACAGGAACTACAAATTGGAGCAAGAATGAGCTAGGGATGGTGGAAAAATTAAACCTGACATCGACACCTTGGAAAAAGCTCATCAATCTGAAAAGAGCCTCCGGTTTATAGCTTAAGGCACCCAAAGAGTGCGGGAAGAAGGGAGCAGACTACGGATGAACCCCTAAAAAGAAGCAAAGATGGAGAGAGAGGAACACAAAAATTAGAAGGGTGAGGAAAGGAAAAAAAGAAGCGAGGACACACAAAAAGAAACAGGATCAAAGAGCGGAAGAAGAAGGAGAAGGGAAGTTCAAGAACAAGAAGATATGAAAAAAAAAAAATACCAAAAAAGAAAAAGGAAAAAAAAAGAGAGAAAACCAACCGGTAAAGAAAATAGAAAGGAAAAGGAATGAAACTAAAAAGCATGAGCAGGAAGACAAAAGGAAAGAACCATGACCGGAGAAAAAAAAGCTGGTAAGAGGCAAGTCAGAAACAAAAAAGGACAAAACAGAGAGAATTTGAAGATGAAGACACCAGGAAAAAGTTCATCAGATCAGCTATGAGAGGATGAGGAGGATAGCGGACCTGGTTAACCGGGAACATAAGGCAAAAGAAGGAAGAGGAAAAAGAAGAAAAGAATCAGAGAGCAAGGAACAGAAAAAAACAGAAAAGGGGGCGGGGAAAAACACAAGGACACACCACAAAATAACAGAAGAACAAGGAAGATAAAACAAGAAGCCAAAGGTAAAACCAAAAGAACAAAAAAGAGCACCAACGCACCACACCACCAGCAAACAAATGGAGGCAGGTCAAGGCAAAAAAGGCACAGAACGGAAGGCACCAACATGCGTGGCAAAAAGCAAGGACAGGTTGAGGTCACAAAGGAACAAGGGACCCACACAATACAAAAAAAGAGGGGAGCCAACAAAGGATGGACCAAGAACAAAAGGCGACCAGACACGGGTTCACGGAGGAGGATGACGAAGGACCAAGCAACAGCAGCAAACAACACGGTTCTTCAAGTTGAGGAAAACATGAGAGGGGGCAGGAGGGACCAGGAAAGAATTGGGGAAATATAATGTAAAGGGTGGCAGGGCCACACAACCCAAGGTGAGAAAAAAATAAAAAAAAAAAAAGAGTAGGCTCTCCAAAGAGAAAGAAAGGAAAAAAGAAGAGAATGTCATGTATTCATTCATATCATGAAGAAGAATCTTAGTAATCGTCGTGCCCATGAAGTGGCCTCTCAAGGGAGATCTTGTGGAGTTATTCCTTCCTTAAGGATATTGGTGTTTCCCTACCTTAAGAGTATTATCTACCTCTCTCATTTGTGGATTGTTATTGTGGATAATGTATTGTGGATGAATGATTTGATATTTCTGCATATTGGTGAATGGTTCATGTTTAATAATAATAGTTTTGCAACAAGATCTCTAGCCCAGTCAGCATCCACAAATCCTTGTAGATTTACAATATTATTACCTTCAAAATACAAGGGTTCAAATATATTAACCCTAAAAGCCCATATGGGTCTAAATATAACTTAAAAAACCTTAAAAATTTCCCCAACGAGTATATCGTACACAACATCTAATACCTTTTAGTGTTAACCCCACCAGAAAAACATGGAAAATATTCAACATATTTTTAACACATCCTTGATAATCACTTTTGGTGTAATATTTGATGTCTATATATAGATTATCATGGACCCACTCTTTCTTTTATCTCTAATTAGGGCATCCTTCTTGTTAGGGCTTTCATAAATAACTTTTCTACCACACTACCTAGCTTTTCTCATAATAATTATTTATTTTCTAAAATTCCCAAAGATATGATAGAAGAAAAAGTGAGGAAAACTCCTTGCTCACACTCACTCACTTTTTTTCAAATGTCTAAAACAAGAAAAAATGAGGCTCACTCCTCACCTACATTTTCTCTCCTTTTTAAGGTTTTCCCATGGGGTTGGAACCTTAGTTAATGGCTTGAAATTCTTTATTTTCAACCAATTGCCCCAAATCCCTTAGGGCTAAAATATCAAGGTTTACCCATGAGATTTGAACCTTGGATTATGGTGTTAAACTCTTCACTCCTTACCAATTGTTCTAAACATCATATTTATTGTAAGATAATATTTTGTAAAATTTTATTATAATAAGTTAATATTACAATTTTCAAATAACCTTCCTAAAGAGTGACTATTAAATTTTATTTTTAAAATTCATTAATTTTTATATAATCTCTTTATATAAAATTTATTTTAGAAAAATATACATTAGTGAGCTACCTCACATGAATAATGATTATGAGATATACATGATGCTCATTGACCTTTAAAGTTGCTTTACTTAAAATAGGTGTAAGTCCTCGAATATTACTTTACATAAATAAATGTGAATCATTGAATAACATCAAATAAATAAATCTCATCAAACCTCTCTTTTAAGACAATGCAAATGTAATAAAATATCTCTTTCATTTTTTTTTACTAGAGAACAAGGGGTTGTACTTAGGTCCCCCACCCTTGAAAAGCAACAACTCTCTCTTTTAGAGCTTGAGAGTTTACAAATAGATTCAATTCTCATCTCAATTGAGATGCTATAGCTAGATATCTACATCATTTTTCATAAAATGTCTAAATTCTTGATTTTCATTTTCTAGATCTTCTTCAATTTTTTGTGTGAATACAAATATTTCAGAATTCAACATCCTTCTTGATATTTTCCTACAAAAACCTTCACAATACCAAAACTCCACCTCTACTATCTATGCATTGCATCTTAGTAGAGTAATATTTCCAAAACATCGCACTATCATAGTCTATTTTACCAGATCTAAATTGCTAGTTTCCTTCCTGAAGCACAAGTGCAACCACAAAAATTGTAATAAATAGTTTATATGAAAACACATTAATTTTATTTATTTATTTATTTTTAATTTTTTTTTTCATGAATGATTAGGGCATTTTTTCTTTTGAAAAATATCTCATATTTTAGGAGCCATATCTTCACAAAGGGTTATCCGATTCAATTGATTCTTGGATCAATTTGTGTGAAATTTTAAGAGCTTTAAAATGAGTGGTCATATGAAGGAATACATGCAATATTGAGGGAATATGACCCTATGAAGTTAGCTATCTGGAACATGGGTAGTGGAAATTTTGTAAGTAAAAAAAAATTGCAAATATTTGTCAACTAAGATTCAGATGATGGGAGGAATAATGGAGGGATATGACTTTAGTGAGGTAAGACATTCTATCTAGGCATAATATTTTTTAGCTAAGTTTCTTTTCCCTTCTTTATCTTAGAAATTTTGCATGCAAATTATTATAAATTATTATCAAATGTTATATTCGCTATAAGATATTCTAGTAAATTTTAGTAGATTTTGAGTTTTAGTTTCCTTTTCATGGATCAATTTATGGCTAAATACTTAGAACCATTTCTAGTAGAGGTTAGTGAACACACCACAAAGTATTGATTAGTGTTGCTCAGAGATAGGATGGTTTTTGGTAAATTTCATGGCTATTGGTCAAGGGCTTAAGCCTTGAGAAAATGGATTAATACGAGTTGGAAGTCTCTAGGAGTGATTCTATCCTTTCTTCCCAAAGGTTTCTTCCTAGCCACTTTTTTTCTAGGGAAGAAAGAGATAGAATACTAAAAGGGGGTCCTTGGTTTATGGGAAGAGCAAGACTCTTCCTTACCCATTGGTATGAAGGGTTTTCACCTAAAAATGTAAATCTATCTCTAGTACCAATCTAGGTTAAGATGCATGGGTTACCCATTAAATTTAAGGATATGGATACCTTCAAATAAAGAGGCAACACTCAGGGAGAACTCCTTGATATTTCAAAAACTACAAAATATGGATTCTTAGCTATTTATGCTTGGATACTGGTCATGATTGATATAAGTAAAGTTTTACTAGAATCAATAATTTTTAAGTATGGGGATAAGATGTGGACCCAAACCATAGATTATGAAAACATATCTTTTATATGTAGAATATGTCATGAGGTGGGGCATATTAAGAGATCATGCCCTAAGAAGAGTCCAACATAATCATATGTAGAAAACCATAAGAGAAACTTACAAATGGATATGGATGAGGATGGTTTTCTTCCAAAAAATAGATCTAGATAAATTAAATCAATTAAACAATGGAGTCCAGTAAGGAAGGATATTCAAAGAAATACCAACTCTTTTGAGGCTTTAGCTTGTGAAGAAAAAGTAGATGAAATATTAGAGGACACCGTATAACAGGTTCAACATATTCACAAGGAACCGTTTATTCAGTTGATCCTGATTTAGGGATAAACATTCTCAATGAACCTAAGGAATGTATCTCATCATATTTTTAAGACTCTCTTGAAGTACCATGCAACATTTAGGAGAAATAAATTGGTAAATAAAATGCAGCGTTAGATGTTAATACCTTTATCATTAATAAGAAAATACCAGAAAATGAGTAGGACAAGTCAAAAGCTTCGATAGTAGAGCCAAGAGAAGATAAATATGATGAAAAATAAATTTGTGAAATAATATTGAGGAATAGAATAATAAATCTACTACTGATATAACTAAGGAAAAAAGAAAAAAACCCTTAAATTATCAAGTGAGATCTAGAGAAGAAAGAGCAAACATAGAGAAAGGAACACAAACTAAGTTGGTTGAACTTCTCTTTACAAAAAAACAAAATGATATTAGTAATTCGTAGGCGGGATGGTAGCTCCTAATGAGAAATGATTATCATATCATGGGATATAAGAAGTGAAAATGCCCCACAAAGAAGAGGTGTATCAAGGACCTCTATTTAAGTAATAAGCTTGATATTCTTTTTATCTAGGAAACTAAAATGACAAAAGAAGTTTTCAAAACTATGAAAGCAGTATGGGTGAGATGTGAATGGGATGCTATAGATTCTAAAGGAGAAATAGAGGTAATTCTAACTTGTTAGAATCCTATTATAACCTCTTGTGTAATAATTCATAAAACTAGGCATTGGATAGCCTCTTTAGTCACATGCTACTTTGCAGATATTCATGTCATCCTTATCAATGTTTGTGGAGCTATAATTCAATAAAACATATTAGAAGTTTGGAGTGGGATTGAAGCCTGTATGAGAAGTAAAGACCAAGAAAACCAATTCATGATCAGAGGAGATTTTAATGCCATAACCAAGTTGGATGAAAAATTTGGGGAAAATAGAAAATTAACCCAAAGTACGAGAGATTTCTCAACTTTTATTCAAAACAATAATCTATAGGAGGTTGAGTTTGAAGAAGACAACTATACATTAGATCAGCAATAGGAGAGGCCATAACCTAATAGTAAAAAAAATTAGATAGATGCATACTCTTAGATCATTGGCTAGATGAGGTGACTTGTGCTAAAATTAATACCTTGACAAGGATTGGTTAAGATCACTGACCAATAAGAGTTAAAATGGTGGAAAGTGAATTAAAAAAAATAAAATTTTAAATATGAGAAGATGTGGGAATACCATCCTTAATTTTTTGATATGATAGCACAAACATAGATTTGTTTAGAAATAATGGGTTGTATACACTTCCTAAACAAATTAAATCAATGACATATAGATTAAAAGAATGGATAAGAACACTTTTGGAAATATTTTTGAGAAGGAAGAACTAAAAGATAAAATTTCAAAATTCCAAAAAGGTGATCATAATAATCCAAGCTTGGAGGAAAGGGAGTTGCTTAATGAATATCATAATATTTTGAGTAAGGAAGAGAAATTTTGGATATTAAAATCGAGACAAACTTGGTTAAAAGGAGATAAAAATACAAAGTTTTTTCATAGGATGGCTATAGTACAAAGATCAACATCTAGAATTAGTAGAATTAAATCAATAGAAGGGGTTTATATTGAAGACTAGAGTGAAATCAGAAAGTAGGCAAGGTATTTTTACCAGAATATTCTAGGATCAGAGGAGTTTGAATTTCTTAATGTTAAACTTCTTCAAGAAGTACCTTTAGTTATAACTAGTGAAGACAATAGGAAGCTAATGGAGCCTATTACAATAGAGGAAGTTCATTTAGCTCTTTTCTCTTTTAATAAGTATAAATCCAAAGGTCCAAATGGGCTCTCTACAACATTTTATCAACATAATTGAGATATGGTGAAGGATTATTTATTGGTGGTAGTGGAACAATCTAGGGTAAAACAATACATTCCTTATAAAATAAATGTAACATATCTTGCCTTGATTCAAAATTGTTTGATTCTTTTAGACCCATAAGCCTATGTAATATAACATATAAGATTATCTCCAAAGTGATGGTAAATCGGTTAAGACCATTTATAGAAAAAATATTTCAAAAGAGCAAGGAGGATTTGTGAAAGGGAGACATATTCTAGATAGGATCATAGTAGCTCATGAAGTTATGCATTTAGTAGCTTCAAGAAAAGAGAAAGCAATGATCTTAAAACTTGATATGAGTAAAGCCTATGATAGGGTTAAATGAAATTATCTTTTTGATTTGTTAGAAAAGTATAAATTTGGGAAGAAATGGGTTAGATGGATTAAATCTTGTGTCTCTACAATTTCATATTTAGTATTGGTCAATGGGTTAGTAACATAATCATTTAAAGTGAAGAGAGGTCTTATATAGGGAGATCCTTTATCACCATATATGGCAAAGGTTTTGGGTATGGACTTGAATAAGGCTAACAAATATGGGCTTATAAGTGGACTTAAGGCTAGTAATAACATCAAAAACACCACCCATTAGAAGTTTATATATGTACAACCCTTTTTGGGAGGGCAAGGATAAACGAGGCTAGAGCTTTAAATAATATAAAAGAGCATCGGGGCAAAAAGTTAATAGGACAACTATGCCAAAATCAATTGAAAAAAATTTAATCTATATTATGCGACCCTTTTTATGGCCAGGTTTACATGATAAAAGGAAATTTCCTTTGGTGAAATGGAGCAAGGTGTGTGATGATAAAATGAGGGGAGGTATTGGTTTAAGAGTTCTTATAGATGCAAACTTAGCTCTTAGGGGAAAAGTAATCTAGAGATTGTACAAAGAGAGTCAAAGACAATGGGCAAGAATTCTTCTAAGTATGTTGAGCCCAATGACCCAAGTTTAATATTTATTGCATTCTCTCTACCAAATGGTTCTACTCTTTGGAATGGTTAAAAAAATTTATTTATCTAATGATTAAAGGTTTAATATGGGTGGTGGTAACCGAGAAAAAAATTCTATTTGGATGGTTACTTGGTGCGATAAAAAACCACTCAATTTAGATCCAATTTTGAAACCTTGGATGAGATTACTTCAAGACAAATATGGTGATAGGGTTTCAAACATTTTGTACAAGGATAAGAAAGGAAGATACAAATGGAAAGAAGATTTTTTACAAGTATACAAGACATTGATGCTAGGAGAATTTTTTTTTTAAGCGAAAAACCCCTTGCAGGGCCGCCTTGGTCTGAGAGACCATGAAAAAGGGGTTCTACACCGTAAAATTCACCTAGGAGTCATGCCCGACCCTACTTGCACCAACATTATCAATTGGATTTTGGGTACCTAGTTCAATTTTTTTGTAGGGTGGAGATTCGAACCTGAGACCACCCTTAGAGGATTGCCCTCTCCTCTCCAACTCACCTACAACACCTAGGTATGCTAGGAGGCAATTGAGTAGAAAGATAACATCTATGATTATATCAAAGGGATCCAAGGATAAATTGATTTGGGAGTTGAATAACTTGGGAGAATACACAAGAAGAAGTGGATATAATGTAAAGCACCAACAAAATAGTAATATCACTAGAATATGGAGAGATATTTGGGATAGCCCAAGCATTCCTAAAGTCAAAATATTTATTTGGCTAGTAGGTTATAGAAGAATTTTATCCTAGGATAAACTTATGAAAAGGGGTTTTCATGGCCCCTATTAATGTGTTCTTTGTAAAAAGGAGGATAATATAGACCGTCTCTTGGGACATTGCTCAATAGTATGACAACTTTGGTAATGGATTTTTAATATGTTTGGTAAATGCATGGTGATGACTAGTAGAATTGTAGATTGGTTAGAAATAAGAGAGGAGATATTTTATCTCATTACGCTTTCAATAGTGGATTTAAGACAAATAATGAAGCTAAATCTTGGGCCACTTTAGAAGGGTTAAAAATATGTAAACAAATGAAATGGAAAAAAGTATGGATGGAAGGTGATTCTCTCATAGTAATAAATACAATTTTGAGGAAAACAAAGGCTCCATGGAACATACAAGAGATAATTATGGAAATTCAAGATCTTGCTAAGGATTTTGAAGAAATCAGGTTTACTCATACATTAAGGGAATGAAACAAATGTGCATATAGGCTAGCCAATAGAGGGGTTTTGATTGAGGATCATGAAGTTAAATTCTCTTTTCCATGGTTAGAGGAAGTAGTAAGTTTAGCTGAAGTTGACAAGAAAATATTGACTATCTGAATCAAATAATGATTAAGATTTACTTTAATGTTTTTCATTGGTAATATCTACTTTATTTTATAATAATAATGTGTTTTCATATAAACTATTTATTATAATTTTTGTGGTTGCACTTGTGTTTCAGGAAGGAAACTAGAAATCTAGAATCGATAAAGTTAACTATGATAGAGTGATATTTTGGAATTATTACTCTACTAAGATGCAATGCATAGATAGTATAGGTGAAGTTATGGTATTGTGAAGGTTTATAAAAAAATGCCAAGAAGGATGCTGAATTTTGGAATATTTGTATTCATACAAAAAATTTAAAAGATCCTAATTTAAAAATCAAGAATTCAAACATTTTATGTAAAATGATGTAGGTTTCTAGCATAGCATCTCAATTGAGATGAGAAGTGTATCTATTTGTAAACTCTCAAGCTCTAAATAAGAGAGTTGTAGTTTGTCAAAGGTGGGGACCCAAGTACAACCCCTTATTATCCAACCAAAAAAAAGTTAATAGGACAAAATCCAAAATTTACTTCCTAAACACCCCAACTAAAGTAGAAGTAAGGATATATAGGTTACTTCAAATGGAAGAGGCAAATTTTCCAACAACTTATCTAGGGATGCCCTTATTTGAGGGGAGAATGAGGATAGAATTATGGAATCCAATTATAAGTAAAGTTCATAATAAACTACTGACATAGAAAGGTAAATGGTAATCATTAGCAAGAAGAGTGTAACTAATTAAATCAATCTTATAGACCATTCCAACATTTTTTATGTCCTTGTATACTATACCAAAATTGATAGAAAATAGTTTAATCTATATTATGCGGTCATTTTTATGGTTAGGATTACATGATAAAAGGAAATTTTCTTTAGTAAAATGGAGCAAGGTGTGTGATGATAAAACTAGGGGAGGTATCAATTTAAGAGTTCTTATGGATGCAAACTTAGCTCTTAGGGGAAAAGTAATTTAGATATTGTACAAAGAGAGTCAAAGAAAATGGGTAAGAATTCTTCTAAGTATGTTGATCCCAATGACCCAACCTTAATACTGCATGGTCTCTACCAAATGTTTTTGCACTATGGAATGATTTAAAAAATCAATTGATCTAGTGATTAAAGGTTTAATATGGGTGGTGGGAATTGGAGAAAATTTTTCTATTTGGATGGATACTTGGTGTGATAAAAAACCACTCAATATAGATCCAATTTTGAAACCATGGATGAGATTACTTCAAGATAAATATGGTGATAGGGTTTCAAACATTATGTACAAGGATCAAGAAGGAAGATACAAATGGAAATAATTTTTTTTTACAAGTATACAAGACATTGATTCTAGGAGGTAGTTGAGCAGAAAGATAACAACAATGATTATTTTGAGGGGAGCCAAGAATAAGCTAATTTGGGAGTTGAATATCTGAGAAGAATACATAACAAGTGGATATAATGTAAAACACCAATGAAATAGAAATATCACAAGAATATGGAGAGATATTTGGGATAGTTTGAGCATTCCTAAAGTCAAAATGTTTGTTTGGCTAGTAGGTCATAGAAGAATTTTATCCTAGGATAACCTTATGAAAAGGGGTTTTCATGGCCCCTCACAATTTGTTCTTTGTAAAAGGGAGGAGGAGAGTATAGCCCATATCTTGGGACACTACTCAACAATATGGAATCTATGGCAATGGATCCTCAATATGTTTGGTAAATGCATGGTGATGAATAGAAGAATTGAAGAATGGTTAAAGCAATGGTAGAGAATTTTTAAAAGTGATACTTTATAGACAATATGAAATAATATCAAAATGTAGAATACTTTCTATTATATGGCTAGAAAGGAATAGAAGAATATTTAAAGGAAAGGAAAGTAGTTTGAGGTAATGAAAATGAATATTTGTTTAGACATAGAGGAGTCAAGTCATCAAATGGAATTATGATGTTGGATACATGAGAAACAAAAAGAAGGCAAATAATATAAAGTGAAAACCACCAGATGTGGAGTTGGTGAAATTGAATTTTTATGGAGCCTCTAAAGGAAATCCAGGACCAATAGGAGGAGGAGGAATAATTGGAAATAATAAAGGAGAGATTTTGTCTCATTACACTTTCAATAGTGGATTTAAGACATAATGAAGTTGAATCTTAGGTGGCTCTAGAAGGGTTAAAAATATACAAACAAATGAAATAAAATAGAGTATGGATGATAATATCAGTGAGTGTGGGCACGAGCTGTGAGCGTGAACTAGGAGTAAGTGCAACAGTGAGTGCAAGCGTGAGCTGGGAGTAAGTGCAGTAGTGAGTGTGAGCGTGATCTAGGAGTAAGTGCAACAATGAGTATGAGCATGAGCCAAGAGTAAATACAATAGCGAGTGCGAGTGTGAGTGTGAGCTAGGAGTAAGTGCAACAATGAGTGTGAGCATGAGTCGAGAGTAAGTGCAACAAAAAGTGTGAGCATGATCTAGGAGTAAGTGAAACAAGAAGTGTGAGTAAGTACAATCAAAAGCGAGTGTGAGTGTAGCAAAAAGTGAGTGCAAGTGCAAGCTATAAGTAAGTGCAACAATGAGTGTGAGTGTGAGTTGGGATTGAGTGTGCAAGCCATAAGTGAATGATATTAAAGAGGAAGTGTGAACCAAGAGGGAGTGTGAGCCGAGATTCAATCATGGTAGAAGAGTGATAGGTTCATCTGGAATGCATCAATGCTTCAAACCCTTACCATTAATGTATGGAATATTATTTTCAAAAAATTGTTGAAGCCAAGGAACATTGAGAAAAAGAAGAGACAAGTGCAATTGTGAGCCAAGACGAAGAGGGAGTGCAAGCTGGGAGTGATTTCGAGGTAAGAGAGAGTGTGAGGCAAGAGAGAGAGCAAACCAAAAGGGAGTGAAAACTAAGAGGGAGTGCAAGCTAGGATTCAATCATGGAAAAAGAGCGACAGGTTCATCTACAGTGCATAAATGCTTAAAACCCTTACCATGAATGCATGAAACATTATTTCTAAAAAATTGTTGATCAAGCGAAGGAATGCTAAGAAAAATAAGAGATGAGAAATTATGATCTAGGAGGGAGTGCAATCCAAGAGCAAGTGTGAGGCAAGAGAGAGTGCAATCTAGGAGCAAGAGCGAGTGTGAGCAGAGAGGGAGTGCAAACCAAGAGGGAGTACAAGCCAAGAGCAAGCCCCATTAGCTATTGTGGAAGGAAAGTAATTTTAAAAGCCCTAATGGGAAGTTAGGATGCCCAAGCTATAAATGATAGTTGGAAGTATGAAGGCCCAAGCTAAAGATAAGCGAAAGAGCGAATACATAGCAAGTTCAAATTCAATCTAGGTAGAAGATGGTACACCAGAAGTAAGTATCAAGGATGATATCATTGAGCATAATATAATGGTTCTTAAAATTAGAGGGCTAATATGTAAGTTCCATAGATCATGGTCAGGGTTTTTAGAGATTCAAAACTGGATCAAGTGGAAGTGGGGATTGAATTCAAATTATTCTGTGACTTTTCTTCCTAAATTTTTTTCCTCATCATCTTTTCCATTTTAGAAATTAGGGATAAAATAATGGTTGGTGTCCCATGGTTTAGGGGGAGAGATGCACTTTATTTGAGACCATGGAACAATTTTTTTCCATTGAGTCAAAAACTATTAAGAAGCTTCCAATGTGGGTTAGGATTTTTGGACTTCCATATCAGCTTATAAATAAGGATGTTTTAAATTTTTTTGGAAATACCCTAGGGGAATTCATCAAGGAAGGACCAAAAAATAAGGAGTAAAAGTATGCTATACATACTCGAATATGTGTTGCTATCAATATTTTAAAACCTTTGCCACAATACATTAAGATTAAATCTGAATCAAGAGAATGAGATCAAAAAGTAGATTATGAAAATATTGCATTTCATTGCCACAATTATTTTGAGATTGGACACATGGAAAGAGTTTGCAAAGTAAAAACTATGAAGAAAGAGATAAAAAATTCTAGCCATGAGATAAAATTCAAGACAAAGCAAGGAAATCATTCAATAATAGAAGCTAGATTAGATCAAGGATATTCCACTCCAAAAGAAGAGGTAAATAAATCCTATTGATAATATCAATTGGCAAGTTTAGAAGGAATTAAAGGTGCAAAAGAATATGTGGAGATAAAATATAAAACAAATACAACACAAAAGGTCAATTTTATTCCAAGTAAATCATCTTCATTTTCCTCAAGTAGTATAGAATCCTCTTTAGGTAATAAAAGTGAAAGTGGTGAAGATGTTATCCCTTGCACTTTAGGGTTTCAAGAGCAGAATAAATTAGAAATGAGGTTGGAGGACCCAAAACCCGGAATATTTAAACCAAAAAAAAAAAAAAAAAAAAAAAAAAAAGATTTTTTTTTCCCCCCAATTTTTTTTTAAAAAAAAAACCTACATAAAAAAAAAAAAAAAAAAAAAAAAAAAAAAAAAGCTCCAACAAAACCCACAACAATTTAGGGTTTTTAGGGTAGAATAAGAAGGTAATTGCTACAAAAGAGCATCCTTGCACTTTAGGGTCTCCAAGGAAATATAAAGAAGATTGTGCTTTTGAGGTTATTACTTGCACTTCAGATCCTTCAGAACAAGGCAAACCTAAAGATGATAAGTCTTACTATGAGCATTGTGAGAAGATTGATGAATATGAAAGTATTACTTGTTAGCTTTTGAGGATATATATTGAAGGAAATACAACCACAAGATGTGAAATCAGTAAGCTTTGATAAGTATATGATAATGGCACTATAATATGCAGGAAAATAATGAGATAAACTTCTGCAATAACTTAGTAATATGCCATTAATGAAAGCTCATGAAAATAGTACAATGCAATATCATGGAGGACTTGAACACTCCAAAATTTTTCAATAAAGAACTACATTGTACCTACTCACTATAGTAACATTGTATCTCCCTCTCTCTGTCTCACTTACATAAAGGTATGTATTTAGGAAGATATATTCCTTGGCCTTTACTCTATCCATGACTTATCATCTACATTATCCTATGACTCATGTAAATGTGGACTACATGCACATTTACATCATTGCACATTCTAACACTTGTGCATTTATTACATTGCATGAAGTAACTCAAACTTTAAAGTAAACTCCTACTCTAGTTATGTACCTAAGGTGGTACATTAGTATGTACCCAATAATGTACTATAATATAACACCCCACTGTATTACATTATTTGGGTATTGAAGACTTTAGTCTTCAATATGGATCTTCGACTTGGTCTGTAATTTGTACTCTCCTTTTCTGCCTTCTTTATTTTGATCCCTTTTTGTATCCCGTTCAAGCAAGTAGTTAGTGTCTTCATAAAATGCTATCTTTGTTGAGAGAGCTTTAACTTCATGTTTCTCTGTAAGTTCTTCAAGTTATTGAATTTCCTAAATTTTATGAACTAAGTGCCCTTTTTGATTCCCTTCTTGATATTGCAATTGAGGATAATTGTATTGCTTCTGAGACATATATGAATGCTAAAATTGTTGCTGATGTAGACTATATTGATTCTGATATTGTCTTGATTGGAATGGCTTGTTTGGTTGACTTCCATATTTTATCATATTTTCTTGATACTAATTTCTAGGATTGAATTTGCAGTAGTTGGTGCTATGTCCTTTCTTCTTGCAGACTTGATAATATTTGTTATTCCATGGTCTTCGTCCTTTTGAGGATGAGGTAACATTTCCCTATGGATTATATTTTGAAACTAATGCATTGTTAGTCATTTCATCTTTAACTATATTTTCCACTTCATATTATTGAAGAATATTGACTAACTCATCAAAAAATGTATCTTTACTTAGGAGTTGTAAAGATGTAACTAGGTGCTTGTAACTATCTGGAAGTGCTCTCAAAGTTACTTGAACAAGAAACTTATCTTCAATCTCTTCTCCTAAGGCTAATAATTTTCCTTTTATATCTACTAATTTCCTTAGGAATAGTTCTATACTTTCACCACTATTCATGTTTAGAGAATGTAATTGAGTTTGAAGATTGAAGATAGTGGCTTAATTCTTCCCTTCAAATATTTTGGCTAATATTTTCCATGCTTCTGTAGATGTTCATGCTAAATTAATGTAGGGTTGTATTTCATCTGCAATGGCAATAGTTATTGTCATTAATGCTTTTGCTTCATTTTATTCAAACTTTTGAATCTCACTATCAACTGAAGTAGGTTTTTCTTTTGTTCCTTTAACTATTTTCCAAAGTTTTTCAACTATCAAAATTGCTCTTACTTTATTTTTCCATGAAGAGTAATTTGGTCCTCTAAGTAATTGGGATTCAGTGAGAATAAATTTATTCATTGTCATGATGATATTTGTAGACTACCTTATACCTCCTTAGTTTTAAGTATATGTTCAACCTTGCTAAGAACTTTCCAATTTAGCAAGTTTTGTAAAGTGCTTCTATCTAGCAAGTGTTTGAATGCACTATGAAACTTGATAGTATGCTTAACTTTCTTAATTTAAGTTGAATTCCTTTTGTCTCCCTAATGTTCAACTTTACTTTATTTCCTTATGTCTCCCTATTGATTAGTAAGTAGAAAGCTAAAGATAAATAGTGATGCACCTTCAAGTTTTAATAAGGTTCTTTTCCTTCAAGACCTTTTAGTTGGATTAATGTCTCAAAAATTAATGCAAGAGACTAATGTGGAATGAAATTTCCAACTTCTAAGAAATTAATGATTTTGCTCCTTTAACCTTCCCTTTTCAATGGTTTAATTTTTCTAAATTCCAAGAAACTAAAATTTGAAGTAGTATACCTTATAACTCCCTAATTTGGAATTTTAGAAAATAATAATATTTGCAAAATATTATTTTAATTATCCAAGGTAGAAACCCTTATATCTCCTAAATTAAATATTTGCAAATATTGTAATGTTTAAATCTCAAGCAATTTATAATATCTTCTAGGATATATTCCTTTTGCTAAAATTGCTTCCTTACTCTCTAAGGTTGATATTTATATGCATTAATAAATAAATTTCAACCTTGTATTAGGCACCTTATAACTCCCTAAAATTAGGAAAGCAAATTTTAAATAGGTAAAACTATACCTTGCTTGCAATATGCGTGTGCTGATTGGCTCCAGTCTCCAATGTATGGACTTTATTCTCTTACACACCTTGGAGTATATTAATTCCTCTTTGAATACTCGTTCACTGTTCGCTGTATTGGTGCAAGTAATGGTCTATGTGCTCAAAATGAGTGTTGTATTCTAGCTTTCCTCATTCAATATCAAAAATAATTTTGTGTCTTCAACTTTAGCATTTCTAAACCTCAAGATCCAATGAATACACTTGCTGCTTGCGGATTTGCTATGATCATGTTTGGGATGAAGAATGTGCACCCACATATCACTATGTATGGTAGATATCAACCAAGGTTCATGAGCACCTTCTTATCCTCATTAATGGTGTTTTGAATCCCTTATTTAATACTTGATTGTGCGCTTTTGTTCTACCTTCATTTTCCTTCAAGACTGGGTGCTTAAATAGCTTCAATGCTCCTTGAAACTTTAGACAAGTGGTGCCTTAAGAGTTACATTTTTGATGTGCATTGGTTTAGATTATTTCAACGCTCATTTATCCCTTATGATGATTATGCCTTGTAACCCCCAAATGATGTTATTCAATGCTCAATGATAGGCGTTACTTTTCTCTTTGAGCACTTCTTTCTTGGCCATACGTTAAGGAATATATGGGCACCTTGTTTGAATGTGCCAAGTGGTACAAGATGCCTAGGCTCTAAATTACAAGTGGCACTCCAATTTCATGCATGTAAGACTCCCTTCAATATCTTATTCCTTGTATACTTCTTGCTAGCAAATGCCCTTTGAGTCTTGTCTTCAACTCTTTCTTTCCAAGTGAATGGTGATGTTGTGAGGCCAGCTCTAGCTAAGGTGATTCAAGAGTGCTACAATAGTGGTTCTATGGTGCTCCAATGGTAGCTTTAGGTGCTTCATTACATCTAGAAGTTCATCCAAGCTATAGCTTAGGTAATGCACCTTTATTTTCACCTTGTAATTTGCTTCTTTATGCTTGCAATGTGCTATCCTTAGAACTATCCTCTCTACATCGATATGCAATAGATGATGAGCTCCTTACATAGGTCTTGCTATTGTAGGTTAATGCTGCTATAGGCATTGGATTCCATTATGGATATGGTATCTTTAGACACCTTGAAACTTGGCTAATGTGAGCCCTTCATTGGCTCTCTTCCTTAGCCTAAAATATGCTCCTTTACTTTGCTAAAATGGCTACTTTGTAAATGTGATTTGAAAGATATTGTAGTGTCTTTGAAACACTCTGGATCTGTACTCTTTTTCTATGTAGGACAAGAAGATTATGGTGCAAGAATCTAATGCAAAATGCTTTACAATAGTTAGAATAGAATACCTTAAATTTGCACCTATATTTTGAGATCTTTAAATCTCCTTTTGCAAGATTTCTTTCTTCCTTGATGAGGCAACTTATTTGCACTACTCCTTGGTGGCAAGTGATGATTTGATGTTGTCTTCCTTGCTAGATAAATCTCTCATTTACTTGGTTAACTTAGAAATAATAAATCCAAGCTCTTAATCATGCAACTTAACTTTGCACTAATTTTCACCCTTAACTTGAATACTTAATCCACCTTTAATAACTAGTATAGTGCAATAGCAATTTCTCCTTATTGATCCTATAAATGAAATCTTTAAAAGTAACTTGAAATATGCACTATAATATATGCAACTATCACTTACGAATAATGTCTTCTTTGCTTTAATTAGAAGGTAGGATGTTGATATTTTTATTTCTTTCGAAATATATCTAACTCCTTTTGTGTGTAGGTTATAACCCTTGTAAAACTATCTTCTGCACTCCCTTGAAGACTTTAATATGCAACATTCTCCTTGCAACTTTTAAATTCTAATATGGTGCTTAATAATGAACCGAATAAGTAATGTTCAACTAATGAACCTTTTTGCACCAAATTTGCTTACCTTAATGATCTTTGTAGATGATGGTTATCTTGGTGATTTGAATCACCTAATTGCTACCTTGTAATGGATGAAATCATATATCTTCCTTGCTATTTGAAACAACTCTTTAGCTCACCTATTTGTAGCTTTGAAACCCTCTAACTTGCTACCCTGAATCTGTAGTTTGGTGGCTTTTCTCTTCCTTCAGAATGCACTTTGTAGATCTAAATTTTTGTAGCTAGTAATGTTATATAAATTGTTGCCCTTTCATAGTCAATTTCTCCTTTGGAAGTTCTATCCTTGAATCTCACAAATTTTGTAGGAAACTCTTCCAAATTGTAGCTAAGATTTTCCTTCAAGAATACTTCACTTTTTTGCTGTAAAACCAATAATCTCCTTTATTTGAAATAACCTTTAATGGCAATCCCAAAATCTCTCAAATTTGGTGGCTTTTCTATCTCCTTTCTCCTTCAACCTCCTTGTTGAATTCCAAATTCAATCTCAACCAATCTAGTGTTCTACTTCTCAAGATTCTGATTGTCTTGAGGTCTTCACTATTCTCCTTCAAAATTTGGCAAACTCCTTGCCAAAAATTTCTCCTTTTGGGCTTGTTGTCGAATGGCGACAATTGTCCCAAAAACCTTTATTAGGAACTTCTCCTTCCTGATAAATTTCTCCAATGAGTTCTCCTATGAACTCCTTCAATGAACTTCTCTAAATAAGGCTTTCCTAGCCTTCTCCTTCTTTCTCCTTGAGACCTCTTCTCTAGGGTCTTCAATCTTGCAGCTTATCTAGTCTTCTCAATGAGACCTTTCCTTTCAGGTCTCCAAATATTTAGTTTTTTATTTGTTGCTTCAGCTACTAGATTGATTCCAAAGAATATATTCTTCCTAGATTTCTTGTAGGAAGCTTCCCAACTTTCTTTGAATCTCCTTTTCCTACAACAAAGTGTTAGAAACTAGAAAATGGTAAATCTCTAAATCTAGAGATTTTGAATCTTCACTAGTTGATTTGTCAATCTAGTGGAATCAATGTCGAGTCCTAGTCTTCACGAGTTTTTTTGTAGCTCTATCAAAAAACTCTAGGCAAATGTATTTTTAGAAATTCTACAAATGATATTTTTGAATTTCTCTCAATCTCTCTTGTTGCTCTCCCTATTTCCTATCAATCTACCATGTGCTCTGATACCACTATTAGCTTTTGAGGATGTATATTGAACGAAATGCAACCACAAGATGTGAAATAAGTAAGCTATGATAAGTATATAATAATTGCACTATAATATGTAGGAAAATAATGAGATAAAATTCTACAATAACTCAATAATATGCCATTAATGAAATCTCACAAAAATAGTACAATGTAATATCATGGAGGACTTGAACACTCTAGAATTTTTAATAAAGAACTACATTGTACCTACTCACTATAGTAACATTGTATCTCCCTCTCTCTGTCTCACTTACATAAAGGTATATATATATAGGAAGATATGTTCCTTGGATTTTACTCGTGTAGAGGGAGAAAACTACCCTACCGTGTACAATTCTCAAAGGCTGGATCCGAAATAGAAAGCCTTGAGGTGAACTGCGAGGGTATGTTGTTCTATACACTCGGTGCTAGGGGGGAAGGGTTCACCAGGAATGGTTTAAGGACTCACTCCAAGTCCTCTAGTTTTCAAAAATGTTTGATGTATTCAATTCAAGACAAACACCTAGATTTGACCTTTCTAGATCTATGCTATAAAAGATAAAGGACAATTGTAGTGACCCTCCTTACTCAAGTATTGAAAGAAAGCAAATATATATTTATATATATGTATACTTACCTATGTTTGAAAAACATGAAACTGATAATAGCATCTATGAGTGCAGGACAATTGTAGAAAGATAATGAAAGGTGACAAGTCAACAAAAAAGGGTAAGTATGGGAAGTGACGATTCGGCTCGCGAGCACATGGAAAATCATGCTTGCATATCATTTAGGGGTAAAATAGATTGTATTTTTGCATGGGTTCTATTGTTTGGAGTATTGTTTGATTGCATGGAATGAGGCATGTTTTGTGGTGGCAATGATGATGGGAGCCACTAGCTTGGAAAAATATGTTAGTGTTTGTTTGGACATGCATGTATATGTTTAATACTTTAAATGTTCCTTGTTTTATTTTTATATAAGGTGAGCTTATGTATTTAGAGGGAGGCGATGAAGATGTCTTAATAAAGGGAGCCACCCTTTAATTGTTGAATGAATATTTGAGATTATTATTTCATGATTCTATAGAAAGATAATTTAATAAAATAGAAAATGAATAAAAGGTAAATGATTATTTTATTATTTAGAAAAGGAAAGGAATTTTATGTAAAATAAGTAAATTTTATTTTGTATTTGCTCCATGTTCGTATTAAAAGATGATGAAATTATGTGGTCATTGGGCAAGTGTTATGTATATGGGTGGCAAAATTCTTGATTCATTTTAAACCCTAAGTATGCTTTTGACTTTACCTTTACCTTATTTTATATAATATGCAAAAAAATAGCTATATTCTATTACTGCATCAAGGATGGAAAAGTTGGCAGAATAAAATCATTATTGTTGAGGTTCTTTAAGAATGCCAAGATGAAAAGGTGGTGGTACGATATTGTGGAGAGAACTTGCTAATATGGCACTATGCATGGGTAAGTAAGAAAATAATTTACCAAGTTTTTAGAAGGAGGAATGAAGAAGAAAGGGGATCAAAGAAAAAATGGAACAGACAAGAAAAAAAGAGGGTAAGTGACAATGGGAACAATTGGAAGAGGGGAGACTAGAAAAGAGAAGAGTTTGAGGAAGCAAAATACATAGGTTGGGATTTCCATTTTGATTACTATGATTGTTACGTTCTGAATGAATGTGAATCATGTTGTGCACAAATGACAATGTGAGTTGTGCATACTGTATCTAATGAAAACTAGAAATCGAACTTGTTGTGCAAAATTTAAAATGGATGTGGCATGTTTAAGATAGAAATATTTGTGAGAAAACCAAGTCAATTTTATTGGAATAAGTTTGAAAATTGCCGCATCTCTGTATAACTGTGTTTTATGAAATGATAGGGTGATGGTATGATATCTTCTAAGCATATTTTTCTTGTACGTAATAGAAACAATGAGAAGATATCATAAATATTTATGTGCATTCTGTGTTAAACAACTGAATTAGTGGGTAAACTAATTAACAAATGTTTTAGTGTAAAATATAACTCATTGAAGCTAGAAAGTGGTATGGTTCAGGAAAAATCAAAAGTGTAAAAGCCATGACAAATTGACTCAGAAGAACCTAGTGGATTTCGAATCGAATGCTGCTATGTTGGTTGAGTTTTAGATTAAAATATATATGATTGGAAACACAAATTGCTAAGAATAGATGATTTCTTAACTTCAGTGTCGATTGTTTGTAAACATAGGAGTAAATTTTAATTAATGACCTATTTTTGAAAACAAAACTTTAATGAGTGAGGTTCTTATTTATGAAACTATTACCTGGAAGATGGGGTAGAAAATAAAAAGGAAAAACATGATGATAAGTTAACTCGGTATTTATCTCAGACAAGAGATAATGGAGTTTTTGTTTTAGGGGTATTTTCCATAAAATTTTTTGGAATGCATGTGTGCATAGTAGAAAGCATTCTCATATGTTTTGAGCCGTATATAATTCCTATGAGTTATGTAAGAACTCTTTTGTGCATTGATGGATGCTGGATGAGTCAGCATTGAGAGAAAGAACCTTGGATCATGGACCAGTTCAGAATGGTAGCGTCGAAACCTGGCCAGATAGCAGGCAGTGTTCTTGCTTGCTGAAAGTGAAGACTCAAGTGGAAGAACCATTAAAAATATACAGTGGGTCTAGACTCTAAAAGTTGGTTGTTGATTCTATTGGCAACAAGTGTATTATCTGTTGTAAAAGTGGGTAAATCCCTCTTGTATTTCTTTTAAAAATAATTTTACAAGATTGGTCTTAGTGACTTCAAACCGAACATTGGTGCTTTGAAAGATTTATAATTAGTTCTTTTAAAAAAGTTGATGTTATAATATGCTTCCTTATTATGACTTTATGTTGGATGATGCATTTAGTTTCTTAATGTTTGTGGTATACTGGAGTGATTGATAAATAATAGAAGTCATTTGAATGCATAAAAAATTCCAGTACCATGTATAATATTATAAAATAAAAAATAAAACCATGGGAAAGCCTTCCATAATATGGCTTTTGGGAAAATGTAAAAACCGAAAACTTCGTTGTTGAGAATTTGACCTTGAGCATGGGTAGAATGCCTGGACACTATAGAGAATGTGCAAAATAGAATTGAATTAATTTATATCTTTTTTGAATGAACCCACTTGTTGATGCAAACATATGCTTGTGGAAGAAATATTTTCAAACAATAGTATACCCAAAGTATAGTTAATACTTGTGCCTTAATGCCAAATGTTTTTATTTTAAATAAAATAGAGAGCTTTCTATTAAAGGTAGTTTAGTAGATAAGTTGAGAGTAGTACAACTGTAACTTGAGTCTTGGGTGGTTATCTTGAGAATGTAATTAAAGAATCATCCATAATTTTGAGGTGAGGGTATGTGTATCATTCCAAATTTTTCGCACCCTTACCTTCAGGATAAAGGATCCATACCCGAAAGGGGGATGCGGGAAGGATGGGACAATACCTCGGACTGAGAGGCCCTTTGAAGGTCCCGCCTCTCGAGGGAGGTGTATTAAGGTGATTTTTTGACGGATGGTGGGGTTCACCAGGAAACGTTTAGTGGCAGTCTCCATGCCTAGGTTGGGAATGTGTTTAATGTGTTCAATTTTATCTTTAAACATTCAGATCCTAGGTTTGGCCAAATGAATCTAAGTTGTTCTATTATGAAAATGCAAATTAAATGAATACAAAAACAAATTTAAACAGAAAACACAGAGAATAAATTAAGTGAAGAAATCCATACCTGATTCTAGATGTCTGATGGAGGTTCTAATTTTTGAAGCAGTCAAGATCGTCTGGAATTTGACAGAATCATCTCCGATCTGACAGGATTGTCTGAGATCTGACGAATTCGTCAGACGAATTTGTCAGAGACCTGCAATTAGAGAAATGGACACAGAATAGAAAGTGAAGCTATGCTGATAAAGGAAAATGATGTGAAATAATAATAAGGATGTTAATAAGATAATCCCGAATAGAAATGCAGGTAAATTACGATGCTTTAATAACTAATCATGATTTTATTATGCAATTAAACTACATGGGTGAACTCCAAGATGCAGAATAACAAGAAATAATAATAAAACTGACTAAATGCAGAATAAAATAACAGCAAAGTATAGGAAAAGTGCAAACTTTGGGCACTGATTGCCCCCAATGCAGACTGCAATCGAAATTGTCTCAAATTTTGACGGGATCATCCAAGATTGTATAGGATCATCTGCGATGATCTGAGCTTGCTCCGACTGAAAATCAATGAGGTCCCTGCAAGAAAACTTGGAAAGCACAAATATAGATGGTAATCCAGGGTATTCTAATGCATGCAAAGGTCAAGTTACAAAAAAATTCAGCCAGGGGAATGTCAAGGGGGGTCCTAAGGTTTAAATAGGCTTAGGAGGGAGGTTAGGAGGTTGGGGATCATCCCAATGTGGGAGATCTCCAATGGGGAGGGTCTCTAACAGCATAGACACGCTTCTGCCCAGATTAGAGACGCCGTTGGAATATAATCTAATTATGCACAAATCAGTTTGGGATGAGATCGTCTAGATGTTCTGCTCCAGACGAAATCATCTGATCTGAGGCGATATCATCTGATTAGAGACGATATCATCCAACGGTCACAACAAATCCTAAAAATGGCACGAAAAATGGGGAAAGCTGCTTAACAGGCGGTTAACGGGCGGTTCGGGGTTAAAATTGAATTTTGAATTATTACTAAAGTAATTTTAATTATTTGCTAAGGTTTACTGCGCCAATTTTGGGGTGCTACATTTTACCCCCTCTTTAGCAAATTTTTTGAAGAAAATGCGTTAAAGATGAGTTCTTCTCGATTTACGAGAAAGCAAAAATTTACTCCCATTTTTAGGCGATGATTCTTGGTCAAATCGTACGATAGCTTACTATGGTGCCCCCTCCATGTTTTTACTCAAATCGAACGTTTGAGGTAAAAATGCGGAAAAGCAAAATTTAAAATGTTGGTAATTGTTTTGAATAAAATTAAGAAAAATAGGGTAAAACCCTAATTCATTGTTACTGTTTATTTTCATTTTCTGGTTTCTGGAGCTCTGCAAACAAAATGGTCGAGACAGCGCACAGATCGACAGAGGTCCGACGCGGGCTACAAGTAAGAGTCTAAACTTAGTTTAGAATGCTTTAATTTTGATTTTCATGCTTTTTAGATTAATTTTGAATGATTTTTGAGCATCGCGGCCGTTTTTTGGGCTGTCGACGTCGTCGAGATGAAATCGTCTCGATATCGCTGATTTCGTCCAGAGGCAAAATCGATGAAATGGGGACGATTTCATCAAATAAGGGATGATTTCGGCTTGCAAAATCGAAGACGAATTTGCTCAAATTGAACTTGTGTTACTTGCATTTTTAATCACTATTTTATTAATGATTTTTATTGTTTTGTTGTTTATGTTGCAGAGAGGATTACTAAAGAGTAGAGAATGGAAATATGGCGGGCTGAGGGATGACTTGGCTGCTCTATCTCAGGTAGAGTGAGATCAGTTGGCTCAAGTCGGCTTGCAGCATGTGGCAGATATGCCACAGGTTTCTACAGATATGGGGTTATTGACAGCCCTAGCAGAGAGGTGGTATCCGGGTTCTTCTTGTTTCCCGTTATCGACAGGGGAGATGACTCCCACATTGGAGGATGTATGGAGGATTTTGAGGATCCCAATACAAGGACGGCTAATAACTCCCATGTCAAATCAGGGCCATGTGATGATGCGACTATGTAAAGATCCGAGCTTCACCCTGGAGAAGGGCAGAGTGAACATCGAGTCGCTACGCCAGATGCCTGGGGCATCTAGACTGACACAAGTTTTGGCTGGGGTGGTAGGTGGTCTACTGCTATACCATCAGAGTGGATGCAGAGTACCATGGCTACTGACAGATGTGGTCTACGACATGAGAGACTATGGGTACAGGTTTGCTTGGGGGATCTATGTACTATGCCGATTGTATAGGATCTTGCATGGGGTCATATACAAGGGCGACCAATGTCTGGTTATGACATCACTACTACAGGTTTGGTGCTAGGAGCACATCATGGTGTGGAGGCCGATAGGGCTCCCACTGATAGGGATTGATGGGGAGAGGCTGGTGGCTCTGGAGAGGGTCACAGCAGCAGATAGATCTACCAATGTCCCGGAGACTACTTGATGACCTTGTCTCCAACCAAATCACTTGGAAGCCTTGGAGAGATCATCCAGGGTGGGCTAAGGATGGATAGGAGCTGGCTCACGTTAGGCGAACCTGTTGGTTGAGGATGGAGAGGAGAGAGGTGGAGCTCCATCGTTATGACCGAGTTTTGAGGTAGTTCGGTCTACAACAGGGGATCCCATCTCTCAGAGACTACGAGTTTTCTCGGACCATCTAGGATAATACTACAGTTAGCGGGGCTCTAGATATCCAGTGCTTTTGAAGTCAAGATGCAGATGACACCCTGATCCAGCCAGTGGATGGGGATGACGCTGGGGTAGCCGATGGCTATGATGCCTGGTACATAGGCATCCACCCTCCTCGGATGACGAGGGCTTAGGGTCCGATTCATGCAATTGTGCATCGAATGGGGAGGCGATGCCAGGTGACCATTGAGGTGACACAGGGTCATGATGGGAGAGAGCAGAGGAGGCCATAGGCTCAGTAGATGCTGTGATAGTGGGAGAGGAGGGAGGATAGACCCCCTTCTCCATGGAGAGAGAGGCCACCATCGCTCGATAAGGGCAAGGGTGTGGACACAGGAGAGAGTAGTGAGATGGCTACTCTTCGAGCGAAGACTATCCATATCCAAGCACAGGTGCAGACTTTACAAGATGAGGCTACACGCCATCAAGCTAAGGCTATACAGCTTAGAGATGAGGTTGCACACCTCAGAGCACAGAGCAGAGGAGCGAGCACTCAGGAGCTGGCACGATCGATTGCTCAGACCGCATTCTATCAAGGTATCTACTTCCATCTAGTGCTAGAGGACCAGAGGGTACAGCTGCCAGCCGGCATTGCGGATCCGATCAAGGTTGGGTCGTCGAGGACTTCATCCCAATCGATGACTAGGACTCGTAGTACCACACATACTATGATGGGGCCACCTCGTCCACCTTAGGGCAGGGGAGGAGATGAGGCTGAGAGCTCGAGGGGTTCTCGAGGCTAGGCTATTGCACTGCATAGACTGAATATATGATTGAGAGGATTGAGTATGCCAAGATGTAGATTGTGGCATACCAATCTAGTTTTGATATGATGTACATATATTATTGAGATATATATATATATATATATATATATATATATATATATATATATATATAGATATATTTGATCATATGACTTGTCTTATGTGTTTGTATGATGCTTTAATGTTTTGGTGTGATTGATTTGATGATTCATGTGATTATGTCGTTTGGAAATATTATGGTTTGAATGTCATGCTTTTAAAATTTTTATGAAATAATCTGATGTAAACAAATTGGTTGTTTGTGGGATAATTTGATTAAAAAAAAAAAAAAAAGGACTTTTAACAATAATTTCAAAGGATATTGTCACTATTATATACCATTTCATGGAGTCGACGCTCACTCGGTCATCAAGATAATCCCAGTATAGAAATATTATTAAAAGAAAAAGAGTGCTTAAGAGACTGTCTTAAGACTTTGTTGTGATGATGAAAATGATGATGATGATGGTGATTTGTTTTCAGATTTCCATGAAAATATTATGCATGAAATATATTAAAGATGATTTTTGCTAGGCATAAATTCCTAAGTGTGATAAATTTTTTGAATAATTCCCTAGGAATTATACCATCATTGCAAAATTGAAGTTGACATAATGACATGAAATAGAAACAATGTGCGTTGTTGTTAAAACATAATTATGTAACATAATGATTTAAGTCACATGTTTTGATGAATTTAAATAAATGGGAAATAAAATTAGTACAATGGTTTGTGCTAGGCATAGAATATTTAGGTATAGACTTATACCATCATCACGAAATCCAAAGAAGAAATTGATAGTTTTATTGCAGGGTTAATTTTTTAATTTTTGAAAATAATCAGAAAATATGAAGATGAGGACTTGCGCTAGGCATAAAATTCCAATTTTGGTTTTGGAACTATACCATCGTCGTGAAAGTCGATAATATATATATGATTTGAGAGAAATTTTGATTTTTTTGAAAATGTATGTAGTTGTCTTTATACTAAACAACTGTTCTCAAATAAGAAAATGAAATTATTCCAAACAATTTGCAAAAATATTTCAAAGTATCTTAAAGACAATAGTTAGATTTATAAGGAATCCCATGTGCGTATGTGAGTTCATTACCAATATTGATTTATCATAATGATACACAAAATATCTCAAATACAAATGTGTGTGCAATTGCTTTGTGCATTTACCAGTTTTGAGCAAGATAATTTGATACAAGTGATTTGAATTAACCAAATAAGTGTTCATTAACCATGATTTAGATGCATATAACCATACCAAACTACTATGTAAGTCGGGTTATCAAGAGCTAGCTAATCCATAAGTAGACATAGGTCTATAAAAAGAAGATCGCTAATGTGACAGACATATCACCACGCTAGGAGTTACCCAAGGCCAAGCGGGTTGGGCACAAACCACCTGTTATGGGGCTTACCTCACAGTTTTCGAATAATTGAGAATTCCAGGGATTCAAGCTCATCAACCCTTCTTTTCTTTTCAATGGGTAGGGAAAGGGATTTTATTGCTTTTTTTTTTGCTTTTCTCTTTTGCTCTTTTTGTATTTTTGCTTTGATATTTGAGATAATGCTGAAATAGTGCTAAGAGAGTACAAAATAATTCTGAAATAATGCTTCTTGTTCTCATGATTTTGCTTGATTTTTCTTTTTCTTTTGCTTCCTATACTAGGGATACTTGCTCGGATTAGCTGTAGGGCAAGGGATTTTTATTCTGGGTAGGGGTGAGCTTGTCCTTTTGTCAATTCTCAAAGATTCTAGACCATGTGCATGATAGGATAGCAGGGGAAAATTTTCGCTCAAGAAACCACTTCTACTATGTAGCATAGCATGGACATTACAAATATAATCATTTTATTGTGAAAGAATATGCTTGGTTTAAGTAAATAACAAGATCAATTCTCTGTGCTCAAACTTTATTTAATTAAATTTTGTGGACTTTGATATAAGAGAGATTAGTAATCATGCCAGATAAAATCAAGATATTTATTTTTGTGTTTGTGATAGTGAGGGATTCCAAATAAATGCTAATTTATCCAAAATAATTTGAAAATATAACTGCAATACTTGAAGAAGAAATATATACAACAAATATTTTTGAGGAGTTTGATGATTTTTTTTTTGATAGGTAACAAAATATTTACAGCGGGTTTTTTGAAAAGGGTCCCAAAACCTTAATTACAGTAATAGCCGAAGCATTAAAATGATAACAAAAAATTGGGCCAGACCCGGGGGCCCTGATGACTACAGAAAACGTTATAGCACAAAAGAACCTTACATATCCAAAAGACTACAAAAAATAGCATCGCCAGACAGGGGCGACAACCTCCAAGAACAGCAAAAAACAAAATAAAAAAACCTTTAGGCCGCCAAAGGCCAGATGGGCCCTGCTAACTGGGCCCTGAGACGTCCTCAAACCGCTCGGACTAGCGATGGTCCTTGGCAGAGCTATCCTCCAGCTTTCGATAGAGCTCAGTCAGAGCCTTGGCGGCAGAAGAGGCAGCTTGGGCAGCAGTGTTGAGGGATCCGATCGCTGTTTCCAGGAGGCCTCTTAGCGCCAGGTTCTGCAATTTGTCATCGAACTCGGAGCTGATCTCAGTGGGTTCTTGGACCTCTGATTTGGCTTTCTTGGAGCTCCCCGCAGCCCCGCAGGACCCGGGGGACACCCTTTTGCTAGTAGAGCCAGGAGGCGGGGCCTCGCCTGGGCCCTTGCTCGAAGTCCTGCATTTGCGGGTTGGCCTGCACCGCTTCAGAGAAGAGGAATCGACGGGAGAGGGGGAAACCTTGGGAGGGGAGGCAATGGGAGAATTGGCTTCTTTAGGGGGTGGGACAGCTGAAAGGGGGGGAATGTTGTGCACCTGGGGTTGGTTGGCCAGGGCATGCCTATAGAGGACAGCCATGAGCCCTTGGTGCATGGGCCGGGAATGACTTCTGCGAGCGCGATCAATGGTCAAACCCAGGGAGTAGAAGAGGAAGCATGGAGTGCTGATTAAGGTTGCTCCTCGAAGATGATTAAAGTAGCTTAAATGAAAGCTGAACAGGCACTGTTCTGGATCATCGTAGGTAATATATTGCATTATCGAGGACGATGGCTTCATCAAAAGGCATCGGGAGGTGAGAGCGGAGCAGGTTTGCTTTGTCCCATTGATGCTCCGGGAAGCGAGAGAGCTCCTCCTCCCAATTGTGTTTGTCACGCCTGACTACACGACCTTTCTCTTCATGGTGGAGGCCAGTGACCTCCGTGAGGAACTCCTTGGAGACCTTGAAATGGATGCCCTTGACCGTAACTTCACCTTCATTCCACGTATCCAGGAAACCCTGGGTGATTTCATCCTCAGGGCCTATGAATTTGCTAAAAAAAGGGGTGAATTTTTTAGCATTGGAAAACAAGCGGGCGGGTTCGCTCAACTCAAGGGTAGAAGGCTCCAGGAAGACGATTTTAGAAGCCATGGGGGCCGAGCTGACAGGTCGGGGACAGAGGGGGCAGAGAGGGCCAGACCAGGGGAGAAGGAGCAGGGGAGGGTGAGCACAGCCAGGACTGAGGGATGGTTTAGCGAGGGGGGGATAAAAGCCATGCGAGGGGGCTTGGAGGGGGAGCACCGCCAACTTTGGAAAGGGGCACACGCGGCTGGAGGCGACACGAAGGGGAAGGGGCTGAGGGGGCACGCCAGACTGCTACCACATGAGGGAGGGAAGGGACCACTGCCAGAGCACCAGGTGCCAAACTCTGAGTGGGGGAACGCCGGGAGAGAACCGAGCTGGACTGGACCGCGATCGGGCTGGCAGGGCACGGGAATCCGTAGTCACAGCGATCGAAGCGGGAAGGACGGGAGGGTCCGACATGCATAGAGAATTGGGACTGCCAGAGCTGCCAACTGGCCAATGCGGGCATCTGACAAGGCAAGGGACACGTGGCACCACGAGGGGGATCGGGATGATCCCTTCGTGGACAGGGTGGCCAGCCGACGGGTCGACACGGGGGCGAGAAGCCCCGGGCCTCAGAAGCGCACGCCGGGGGAACTTCGGCACCCTGTCATGGGGAAGCCTAGACACCAGAGTGGGAAGCATGGTCGGAATGATCCTGGATCATGATTTGAACTAGGCTAGCAGGGAAGTGCGAGGACCAGGTGGTGAAATCTTCAACGGTAATGGCGATATTTGCCATGAAATCAGCAGCCCTGTTACCTTCTCTGAACACGTGCTGAAAGGCGTGATCGGGGAAGCCTTGGAGAATGAAGAGGGCCTCCCGGATGGAATTATGGAATCGCCAAGAGCAAGAAGCAGGCCTGCTGGTGGCTTTGATTACGACTTGGGAATCGCCTTCGATGATGATTTTGGAGGGGGAGCCCCTGAGGGCCGAGAGGCCACTTAGCAGGCCGGCTGCTTTGGCAAAATTGTTGGTTTGTCTACCTAGCAGAACCATGAAGGCTGTGATCAGTTCCCCGTTACAGTCTCTGATGACCCCGCCCACCCCAGAGGCCTCGGGGTTGCCTTTGGAGGCACCGTCGAAATTGAGCTTAAGCCAACCGGGGGGGAGTCCACCTGGTTAGGGAGCGTCGGGAGGGGGCAGGAGGGGGAGCAAGGGGGGAAAGCTGAATGCCGAGGGAGGAAAGCAGGGAGGCTTCGCTCGATCACCGGGGCTCCACAGAAAGGGGAATGAGGCAAGAATTCTCGATGGCAAAGGAGACTGCCTTGGTCGCTATCCACTAGGGGGAGCGGGCCGGGGAGGAAAAGGCTCGCCTGTTACGTTCGAGCCAAATTTTCCAGAGCATATGAGGAAGGCAGGCCTTCTAGAGGAAGCGAAGAAAGGGGTGAGCAAAGGGGGTGGGCCACTATGATAGGAGATCAGAAATGGAATTGGGGGCCACCCACTGAACGGAGAAATGGGAGAGGATGAGGCCCAGGACTTCGGAGGAGAAAGAACAGTTTATGAAAAGGTGATTGGTTGACTCCCAAGCGGCATGGCAGAGGAAGCATCTGTTAGGGATCTAGAAACCCCTCTTGATCAGATTCTCGATCGTGAGGATTCTATTTTGAATGGCCACCCAAACGAAATGGCTGATTTTGGGGATCAAATTCTTGGCCCAGACCTGTTGGGTCGGGAAGGTGGTCGCCCCTGGGGTTCTCTGAATGTGGTAAGCTGACTTGACTAAAAAAATGCCGCTGGGAGAGCCATGCCACATGCATCTATCACTGTCTTCGAAAGATGGGATGACAGTCACACTGAGGATGCGCTGAAGCCTGGCAGCTTGAAGTGGGAACCTGGGGTTCAGGATGGGTTTCCAGATGGTCCGCCCCTGGAACTGGGTCATGTAGTCAGACGCTCTGGGGCCACGGTCTACAAGCCCTAGTTTGAGGAGGAGGAGCTCCCTATCCGAGCTTAGGGCATCGTCAAGAATCCACCTGTCCTCCCAGAAGTCAATCTTGGCTCCATCCCCAAGAATCCATCTGGTCCCTTGCTGAACAATGTCTCTGGTGGAAAGCAGGGACTTCCAGAAGGTAGATCCGTCATGGGGCTGGGTGTCACCGAGGAAGGGGTGGTTGTGGTAGTACTTCCTATGCACAATGCAAACCCATTCGTCGGAGGTATTGGTGTGAACCTTCTAGGCATGTTTGGACAGAAGGGCCTTGTTCATGGGGACCACCCGTCTGAGCCCGATCCCTCCCTCTCCTTTGGGGTGGTAGACCAGGGGCCAGGAGACCAGGGGAATCCTTTTCTTGTCCTCGCAGCCAGACCAGAGGAAGCATTTCTAAATTTTCTCGATGAGGGTAGCAATGGAGGCCAGAATTCTGAAGACAGACATGAAGTATATCGGTATGCTTTGAAGGACTGACGCCAAGAGGGTGGCTCTGTCGGCCTGCGAGAGGAGGTGGCCTTTCCAGGGGGCAAGTTTCCTTTGGATCCACTCAATCACCCCATTCCACAACATCTTGGAAGACGCCCCTATGAATAGAGGAAGCCCGAGGTAGGAAGAGGGGAGGGAGCCAGGGGAGCATCCCAGGATCCGCCCGATTTTGATTTGCCTAGCCAAGGGGGTGTTGATGAAGAAAATCTTACTTTTTCGAAGGTTGATTTTCTGCCCAGCCGCCTCCTCGTACAGGGTCAGGATGTTCTTGAGGGCCTTAGCTTGAGGGACCGAGGCCGAGGAGGCAAGGATGGTGTCGTCCACAAACTGCTGGTGGGACACGGGGGGTAGGCCCTGCGCCGACCTGATGCCCGAGATAAGACCACGAGCCACCGCGTTCGAAATGGTTCACCCCAGGGCCTCAACCAGGATAATGAAGAGAATCGGGGATAGGGGATCACCTTGTCGGAGGCCTCTAGAGCTGGGGAAGAACCCGATCGGGGAACCATTGACGAGGATTGAGAACCAGGGGGAGGACACGCACTTGTTGATGAGTTGAACCCAGGAAGGGTGGAACCCAAATTTGAGGAGGACCTTGGTCAGGAAGCTCCAATCGACCCTATCAAAGGCCTTATTCATATCAAGCTTGAGCAGGAAATGGGCCTTTTTGGATAGGACAGCTGAGTGAATGGCCTCGTGCATGATGATGACCCCATCTGTTATCAGCCTGCCTTTGACTGAACTTCCCTGATAGGGGGCAATGATCAGGGGGAGGATGTCCTTGAGGCGGGTGGTCATGGCTTTAGTCAAGATTTTGTAGAGGACATTGCACAAGCTGATGGGGCGGAAGTCTGACAGGGATCTGGCCGCCTGAGTCTTCGGGATCAGGGCTATGAAGGTAGTGTTGATGCCTCTGGGGATGGATCTGGAAAACTGCAGGTCCCGGATGGCAGCGCACACATCATGACCAACGATGTCCCAGAAAGTCTAGAAGAAGCAGGGAGGAAATCCATCCGGGCTCGAGGCCGCCTCAGCCTTCATAGAAAAGGTGGCGGCTTGGATTTCGAGGTCAGACAGGGCCTACACCAGCTTCGCATTTGCCATGGCCGGGATAGACAACGGGATGTGATCCAAAAGGGAATCAGCCACCTCTGAGGACATAGGAGGTCCATCGCCCAGGAGCTCTTGAAAGAAGTGGACTGCCTCAGCATGGATGTCCTCCTCCTTAGTGATGGTTCGACCATTGCTATCAACCAGCTTCGGCAATTCTGTTGGAGCCCCTATTTTGGAGGGTCGATGCATGAAAGAACTTGGTGTTTGCATCACCATCTTGGATCCATAGAGTGCATGACTTCTGCCTCCAAAAGGTTTCTTCCCTGGCTAGGATATTGTGGTACTCATTGAGGGCAATGCGCTCCTCTTCCCTGAGCCCCGGTTCTTGGGAGCCTGCTTGGAATCTGGACTCAATCTCTTCGAGTTTTTTTTGGATAGCCTCCTTGCTTTCGAAGATGTTACCAAACACTTCCTTGTTCCATGCCTTAAGGTGCTCTTTGATGCATCTCAGCTTGTGGAAGACTTGCTCAGCGGGGCGACCAGGGACTGGGGGAGCCCACCAACAGCCGACCTGGGCCCGGAGGTCGGGGTGGTGCAGCCACATGGACTCAAACCGGAAGGGCCTCCTGGGGGGGGCGATGATCAGTTTCGAGGAGGAGGGGGCTGTGGTCAGACCCAATTTTGGGGAGGGCCAACAGGGTGGCATCAACAAAAATGGGGAGGGCTTCCTTGGACAAGAAGACTCTATCCAATCTGACCTGAATGTGGCTAGGTCCCGCTCTTTTGTTGGACCACGTGAACCGGGCTCCCTTCAGGCTGACGTCCATGAGCTCGTTGAGGGCGGTAAAGGCCCCAAAGTCCTCCATGCTTTTGGTCCTGACCTCAGAGCCCCCGCATTTGTCAGAGGAAAACAAGGGGCTGTTGAAGTCCTCGGACAGGATCCAGGGCAGGGGAGCAAAAGCTTCTCTCATCGAGCTGATTTCTTGCCAAAGCCTTGCTTTCTCAACGGGGCTGTTGGGGGCGTAGACGTTGGACAAAATCCACGATCGCTTTGATTTGAGACAGTGAACCAAAATATTTATGATCCTGGGCGACGAAGAAATGAGCCTTCCCTCATAAGACCGAGGGTCCCACATGCACATAAGGCCCCCGACTGAGCCAGTCGCGGGGGTGGAGAGGAACTCGCAATTGCGCCAGGTAGCATGGGCTATCCTCCGGGCAGCGACGTCATCTATCTTGGTCTCTTGAAGGAGGATGAAGGACGGATGGTGGTCCCTGCGGAGTTGACCGAGGATCCTTTTCTTGGGGACCCCATTGAGTCCCCTAATGTTCCAGGAGATGAGCTTCATTTGGCACCCTTGAGGGGTCGCTTGCCCCCCTTTCCTGCCTGAGCGGGGGGTTTGGATCGGGCGTCGTCCACCTTGTGAGAGCTCGTGCCAACATCGAAAAGCGTAGTCTGGGAGCCATTAGCTATGTCATCCTCCGTGATCCTTGACCATTGTTTGCACAGGGTGGGCCACCCTCGTTTGAGTTTGCTACCAAAATCTGTGGCAAAGGACCTACTCCGGGTCATTTTGGGGCTGACTTCGTCGGGCTCGGACGGAGAGCTGGCTTCGGTCTCGTCATCAGATCGCTCAAATCCACACACCAAGGGGGTAGGCTCCGGGAAGGATGCCTGGGGGGCCGGGGCCAGGCTGGGGTGAGGGGGGGAGGAGCGGGTCCCAGATGGAGGGGGAGCCAAGGGGAAGGGGGCCTGCGCCTCAGGATGGGGTTGGCAGCCGGGGCTTGAGGGGAAGGAGCCAGAACGAGAAGCGGGGGGAGACTGGGAGCGGGTCCCTGGAGGGGTCACTGGGAATAGGAATCTGGGAAAGGTCACCCTCCGAGCCGGGCCTGCCAAGGGTTGGGCCCGACGGGGAGACCTCCTTGAGGGAAGCACTGGGGTCGGGACGAGGGGGACCCCGGGATGGGGCCCGACCAGATCTGCGAGGGGGTTTGGGATTAGGGCCAGCAGCCGACCTGGAAGCCGGGCATTGGTGAGGGAGATGGCCCTGAGAGCTGCAAGAGGTGCAGAAAGTAGGTTTATTTTTGTAGATTAGGGTTTGACGCCAGAAGGACCCGAAAGAGATGGTAACCAAAGAGGGGAGCTCAGATTCGAGATTGGCGTTAGCATAGAACCTGGCATGCACCATACGGGAGCCAACCTTGGTCACGGGATCAAAGGCCACCAGGTCTCCGACCGACTGAGCAATGAGCTTTAGGACATCTTCACGCCACAGATGAAAGGGAAGGTCCAGGAGGTGAACCCAGATCGGGGCAAAGTTGATGCTTTGGGTGCTGGGGTGAAAATCCGCACCATAACGTCTGAGAAAAATACTTTTGCGACCCAGGAACCAGGGCCCGCCTGATAAGATCTTCTCAGCGTCCTCGCTGTTGTTGAGTTTAATAATGAAGAAGCCTTTGGACAGGGCAACCAACTGAATATGCCCAGAGACCTTCCATTTGGTAGCCGCCCATCTGCGGATAGTCTCCATGTCTGGGCGCCCGCCCAGGAACTTCCCAACCAAGGAAGACGAAGATTCAAAAACCAGGGAAGAATAAACCTCCTCCTGGATGGAAATGTGGGTGCCTTGAAGGGAAAGCCCTGCGCCCAGGGCCCTAGCTAGGGTCCTGGAGCCCGCCAAAATCTATTGGTAGGAGGGTTTGGGCCCTCCCGGGGCAAGCCCTTGCCCAGGATCGGGGGGCTTCTTCTCGAGGCCGTCCGTCGCGTCGAGGCCGGGCTGAGGGCGCGGGCCCAGGATCCCGACCCCACCTAGCCCACCGTCCAGTTCAAGCGAGTAGCCCCCTTTCGACCCCACCACGAAACCGCCTTGTCTGGGCTCGGGCCTAGACGTACCTGATCCTAACCCTGGAATCAGGCCCGCCCAGTAACCTGCACCTTGTTTTGGATTCGATCCCAGCCCTATGTCCACTTCTGCTCCAAACCTTGCTCCTGCTATCGCTCCTGCCATCTCCAAGTCCAATTCAAATTTTTGAGTTTGATGATTTTGACTCTCTCTTTATTTTTTATTATTTTTTTTGGTTTCGAAAGAGTCTATAATATTGCTGTTTTTACTTTTATGTTTGTTTGTTTTTGTTTAAATGGTTATATATATATTTTTAAAATGAGACAACATGCAAAATATGTACAAATGAAATGACTAAATTTTATGCGTAATATCACTTAAGATGCATAATATTCATAGGTTATTTTAGTTATTTACCATATAAGGTAGCTAATTTGTATGCGCCCGATTCAAATTTAGCAGTGATGATATATGGTCCAAGCCAGTTGGGCTCAAATTTACCTTTAAGGTCTTTAGTTGCATTAGTAATTTTTTTTATTTTCTTTTAAAACAAGGTCATCGACCTCAAAGGATCGATGACGAACTTTCTTAGCATATGATATTTTAAGCTTGTTTTGGTAGGCACGAAGATGCTCCAAAGCATTGATGTGCTTTTCATCTAGGAGTTCCAACTGACTGAGTTTGACAGCTCGATATTCATCTCCTACTTCGGTATCTTGAAGTAGTAGAGCCAAAGCAGGAACTTCTAATTCAAAGGGAAAAACAGCTTCAGCGCCATAAACCAAGACAAAAGGTGAAGTTCCAGTGGGAGTTCGAACGCTAGTGTGATATGCCCACAAAGTTGGATATAATTGAATGTGCTAGTCGCGGCCAGATTTATTAACCAATCTTTTAAGAATTTTGATTAGGGTTTTGTTATATGCTTCTGCTTGACCATTACCCTGAGGATAATAAGGAGTGGACCAGCGATGTTGAATCTTATATTTTTGGCATAATTTCTTAACATCTTTATTTTTGAAAAAAGTTCCATTGTTTGAGATGAGATTTGCAGGAATTTCGAACCTACAAATAATTTGATTAAAAATAAATTTAGAGACTTGTGTTCTAGTGCAGGAAGCTAAAGGCATAGCTTCAACCCACTTCGTGAAATACTCAGTGGCGGTTATGATGAATTTGTGTCCATCGGATGACACAGGATTAATTTTGCCAATAATGTCTAAGCCCCATTTTGAAAAGGGCCAAGGAGATGAAATAGCTCGCAGTTCTTGTGCGAGCGCATGGACAAGGTCAGCATGTTTCTAGCACTTATCGCAATGGTGCACATAATCATGTGCATCATTTTCCATGGTAGGCCAAAAGTATCCTATCCTAAGGAGCTTTTTAGCAATGACACTACCACTGAAGTGTCCTCCACAAGATCCATCGTGGGCTTCACTTAAAGCTGATTTGGATTCTTCTAGATTCAAACATCTCAATAGGATACCTTCAAAAGATCTCCTATATAAAGTATTGCCAATTATTACAAATTGACTTGCTCGTCTACGTAATAACCGATGCTGGTTTCTATTAGAATTAGCAGGGAAAGTCCCATTTTGAAGAAAATCAAATATATCCGTATACCAAGGTTCAGGAGTAGTTTCATTGATTAGAAACACATCCAAAGGTTCTAAGCATGACTGATTTGAAGCGGGTTCCTAGAGTCGATGAATAATGATGGTGGCATATTCGTCATCTAACTCCAATGGCAGAAGAGATGCAGCTGCAGCCATAGCATCAACTGCATGGTTGCTAGTTCGAGGAATAGCTTCCAAGGTAACTTGATCAAATAGAGATATTAACTGTAAAACATATGCTTTATATGGGCATAATTTATCATCTCTGGTTTGATAAAATACATTAATTTGATTTATGACAAGTTGAGAATCACCAAAAACTAGTAGATGTTTGATTTTTAGCGGCAAGGTAGCTCGTAATCCAAGGATTAGAGCCTCATATTCAGCAGTATTATTGGTGCAAGAAAATGTTAATTTAAAGGACAAAGGTATAAGATGTTTTTACGGGGATATTAAAATAATACCCGCACTAGCCCCACTCATGCATCGTGCTCCATCAAAGTATAAGGACCATTGTTCAACACGATCTGCCTCTAATTGAAGGCATTCATCGAGAAACTCAATGATGAGGGGATGGGTAGACTCTAAGGGTGCAGCAGCTAATTGATCTGCTATGATTTGACCCTTAATAGACTTCTGTCCTATGAATGTGAGTTCAAACTCGCTTAGAGCAAGAACCCACTTTGCTGTACGACTCGATAAATAAGGTCGACTCATAAGATACCGCAAGGGATCATATTTAGCAATGACATATGTTTTTTAACTGAGCATATAATGGCGTAATTTTTGCGTAGAAAATACAACTGCTAGACATAGTTTTTCTAATGCTGTGTAGCAAGTTTCATAACTGATTAAAGTTTGACTAATATAATAATTAGCACACTCTCTTTTCTCGTTATCAAGTTGAGCTAGCATAGCTCCTAAGGCAGAATCAGAAGCAGAAATGTACAAGATAAATGGTCGATCAGGTCTAGGCGGTGAAAGAACAGGTGGGTTAAGGAGGTATTGTTTGAGAAGTTCAAAAGCTTCCTTACATTCATCATTCCAATTACAAGGGACATCCTTCTTAAGGAGCTTAAGAAAGGGACTGGTTTTGTCCGCCAACTTATCGATGAAGCGACGGATGGCTTGAAGTTTACCTTGTAAAATTTGTAACTCATATATATTGGTAGGTGTGGGCATATCTATGATAGTCGCAATCTTGAGAGGGTCGATTTCGATACCACGTAAAGAAACTAAAACCCCTAATAGTTTACCGGACTTAACTTCGAATATGCATTTGGTTGGATTTAATCGAATAAGGTATTCTCTTAACCGATTAAATACTTTTCTCAAATCATCTAAATGATCATCTTATTTAATAGAACGAGCTATAATATCATCTACGTAATCATGTAGAATATCATGCATCGTATCATGAAAGATATAAGTCATGGCTCGTTGATATGTTCCACCTGCATTCTTTAAACCAAATGGCATCACTTTCCACCAAAAGGTACCCCAAGGGGTAATAAAGGCTATTTTAGCTTGATCTTCAGGAGCTATCCTGATCTAATTATAACCGAAAAATCCATCCATTAGGGACATCATTCCACTCCCAGCAGTAAAATCAATGATTTGATCCATGTTTGGAAGAGGAAAATCATCTTTAGGGCATGCAATGTTAATATATCTAAAATTTATGCAAACCCTAACTTTGGTAGCTTCTTTCTTGGTTACTGGAACTACATTCAAGATCCATTCAACATAATCAATAGCTTGTGTAAAAACAACATTCAGGAATTTTTCTAACTCCCCTTTGACTAGCAAGGCCACTTTGGGATGCATTTTTCTAAGTTTCTGTTTAACAGGTTTAGCATCCGGATGGACTACTAGATGATGCATGACTACGGAAGGGTCCAAACCTGGCATATCTTCATATGTCCAAGCGAAGACATCTTCATATTCTTTAAGGAATGCAATGTATTCATCTTGTTTTTCTTGACTTAATTCTGATCCAATATTGATTATGTGAGGATTATCCTCAGTTTCAATGTTAACTTTAATGATGTTTTCTACTTCCATGTGTAGATCTCTTTAAAAATTAGGTGGGGCGGGTGAGACGCCCAATTATTGTAATTATTTTAAGGTTAAATTGGAGAATTCATCTTGAGGAGTCGTGGCCTCAAGTTGGGCTATAGTAGGTATAGAACCATCAAAATAAAAACCATTGTGTAACAACTCTTCAACGAAGACATCATGGAAAATATCTCCTTCCAACTCATCATCGAATTCAGCAATCAATTCAGGGTAAGCTATGGATAGCATATTGCATGTAAAGGGATTATTCTTTGGACACAAAGAATCTTGTTTATCTAGATAATCTTGATAACATATGAGTTGATCATCACCTTCAAAAGGGAAGGGTTGACCCTTACTAGGAAACAGGACCACACCACATTGGGCGGGCCATGGTTCTACCTCGATAGGTTCTTTCATACCATTTTGGAAAGGTCCCAAGCCTTTCCCTTTATATCCCATTTTAATCATTATAGGTTTAGCTTTAATATATTCATTAGCAAAATAACATCGAGCATATCCATCACAATGCGTCTTGATGTTTCGGGGTATTCTTCCCCAATCATATCCTTTATAAATAAAAGCACAACTCCCAACTTGGTAAGTACTTCCCATAGGTTGTGGGAGGCCCAAAGTATGAGGAGATGGCGGCAAATTATTTAAAAGAAGTGAATCTTGCATAGAAGCATTTGTTTTTTCTGATATTAAAATTTTAGATAAATCCGGTAAAAGCTCATTAGAAAGAGCATAAGATGTAGAAGGATCATTCCCTATATCTTTAGATGTGGAAGGTATGATAGATGTAGATAATGTGGAGGTGTTAATGAATGGGTCTATAGGTTTTGAAATTATAGGGATGGAACATGAAGGATTGGTTGTAGATCTAAGATCTTTTTGAGGTTCTAGTGTGGTTTGTTCAGAAGATTGTTGAGCTATACATGGGGTGAAATTAATGGAGGAGAAATAGATGAATTTGTAGGTGTGTGTTTCACACTTTTAGATGAAAAATAAGAATTAGGATGTGTGGATGACAGAGTAGGGCTAAATTGAACTCCAACAGGTTCTGCCAAGGCACACATATCAAAGGGTCTAGGATCACCATGAATAGTGACCAACTGATTTTTAAATTCGAATTTAACACATTGGTGTAAAGTTGATAGGACAGCCCGCATCGCATTGATCCAAGGGTGACCCAAGAGTATATTGTACGATGCGGGGCAATGTACAATAAACACGATTGTATCTAGGGTTCTTGGACCAACTTGCAAGGGTATAGTAATGACTCCACACGTTTCTTGTGCCTCGTCATTAAAGGCTTTGATAATCATATCCGTTCTTTTCATTTCATCACTTCTAAAGCCAAATATTTGGTAAAATTCAAAAGTGCATATGTTTAGAGATGAACCATTATCAATCAAGACTCATTTAACAGCTACATCTTCAATTAGGGTAGTAATATATAAGGGGTTATCCTTATGTAGACTATGTTGTGGTATATCTTTATCTTGAAAGTCAATACAATCGACTTCTCAAGTGATGATAGTATTGGACATGGCTTCAGGTTGAATATTTTGAGGTACCATAATTTGGCTTAATGTGAGAATTAATTCATCCCTATGGGTAGGAGAAGATCTTAACAAGTCCAAAAGGGAAATTTTGGCTATAGTATTGGATAATTGTTCGTTAATATTGTAAGGAGGTTTTAGTTGAACATTAGACATATGATTCCATTTATTGGGATTTTTCAAAATAAATGGAGCTGATCCATCATTCTGAGTTTGATCCTGTTGATAATTTTGAGCATGTTGTCTGGTAACGGTTTCGATGGTACCTACAATGTTATATTGAGGACGCTGAAATGGTCTCGATTGAGCGTTTATGGCTTGTTCATTAGGAACTGATTAGAAGAGGGTCGAGTAGTAACTCTTCTAGGAAATGGTTCTTCTGGAACCATAAAATCTGTGATAGGTTGAATAGGGTCTGATTCGTTTTTAGAACTATTCAATTGATTTGAGGTGATGTCTATTTCACTTTCGGTATTCGATTCTACATCACTAAGATCCGGAGTTTGAGTATTATATAGGGGCCTGGTCGTGACCATGGATAAAGTTGTGTCAAATTTTTGTAAATCATGATTAGGTAAATTTTTGCTAATAGTTCCTACATATCAGGTAGGAGGAGGGACATTATGATGCTCAATTTGATTGGCCACTTCTTTACCATGTTTTGGTAAATGATGTTGAAATATATCCAATGATTGATTAGCATTTTGATTCTAATTTTGGGAAATGGTATTTTGAGCATTATTAGGAGCATTTTGTTTAGGTTGGAAGTCTTGCACCTCCATTTCATTATTATCAATCAGATATTGTATTTTATGTTTCAATCATTTACAAGAGTTTGTAGAGTGTCCAGGTCCTCTATGAAAATCACAATGTCAGCTCTGTATTCGGGTATAGTTGGATTAGGTTCCTGGATAGATGGTAATTGAATCAAACCTCTTTTGAGTAATTGGGGTAGAATAGTTGATAATGGTTGATTGATTCTAGTAAATTCTCGAGGAGGTTTATCAGGAGGTTTCAATATAAATTTTTCTGTTGTCTTCGTTGTATTGATATTAGCAACATTTTTGTTGTCAGTGACTCCGTCACCTACAACTTGTTTATTTTTATACTGATTTTTGGATGTTTTCTCATCATCTTTCTTCCTAAGCTGGCCTCTCCTAATGAGAGCATCTTCCACTCTTCGAGCTAAGTCTATAGCTTGATCGAAGGTGGTCAAGGTAGCAGTTGATAACTCATAGGATATTTGTTCTTGTAAATTATTGATAAAAATATCCAACATTTCCCTATAAGGTAGCACAAAGTGTAGTTTTCCTATCAACTGCCTCCATCTAGCTAAGAAATCAACAAAACATTCATCTTTGTATTGTTTTAAGTTGTATAAATCTTTAATGGTGACATGCCTCTCGATGTAGGCACTAAATTGATGGACAAAATATTCAATTGTTTCTTCAAAATTTCTCAAAGAATGAGTGGGCAATTGATAGTACCACTCTAATGCCATTCCTCCTAAAATTTTCGAGAACATTTTTAGTAATAGCAAGTCATCATGTGATATATCATGACATGCTATCCTAAACATGCGAAGATGCTCTATGGGATCTTTAGTTCCTTTATATATAGGCAGGATGGGCATGGGAAAGTGTTTAGGGTATGGTTGTGCTACAACTATGGGATCCAAAGGCTGACTACACATCTCTCGATAATTGTACAAGGGACGGTAGGGATCTATCTGGTCCATACACGAAGCTAACTATTTCACCATGGCTTCCAGATTACTGGTTTGCCCACCATATTAGTTCGGTAGGGTATTAATATGGGATTTGTGAGCATATGATGGAGGGACATGAAGATTAGATGCTATATTGCTATTGTGTAAATTATTGGTAGGAAGGGTGTTATGAAGAAGTTTTGAAGTTGTATTATGTTGTATCCCAGATTGTTGAAAATTGGTGTTTGGCTTCATTTTAGGTTTTTGTCGATTTGAAGCATATTGATCAATAGTTTGGCAAAAATAAAGCAGTGAATGAAGGTTTCTTTTGTGTGGGAATGATTTTAGGCTCAATAACAGGTTCCTTAGGGGGTTGGGTAACCTGTTGTTTTTGCATGTTCTGAATCATAGTGACCATATCTCTATTGGATGGTCCAACCTTATCACTTTCTTGATCAAAAAAGGACAAGGGATTAGTGTGTATGTTAAACATATCTTCCATGGATGCTTGAGTGTCACTAATTTGTCCTCTATCAATACGAACTGCCATATTAAGAGCACCAATGTTATTATTGAAAAATTTCCAAAAATGATCTAAGTTATCAAAAGCAATAGTTCCATCTGGAGCCATTCTAGGGGATGAGGATATTTCCTATTTAACATTTTCTTCTTGTTCATCTACAACAAGCTCATCTTCTGGCTGTTCTAGAGTTCCTCCTTCCGGAATTGAATCCTCAGGAAGGACATTTGGGTTTTTTGTTTTGTCTCCTAACCAATCTTCTTATTCTTCTCCAGTTTGTTTACCATTCCTAAGTCTAGGCATTGTGCTTAAATTTAGATTTCAGCAAATATATATATACTTGTATATATATATGTGCAACAAGCTTAAGAGGTATATATTTTAATTATATACCTACTATAGTATTTAAAATAAAATGTTTTGGTTTTTATTTTTTTTTCTATTTTTTGTTTTTGTAACAATATTATAAAGATAACAAACAACACACTAAATGCAAGAAATAATAATAATGAAAGCAATGATCTAGTTTTCTATAAACAATTTATAAATATCATTAATGGGCTCGAGTTCTTCAGGAGTCATGAAGTGTTCTTCTTCAAATTGAAAATTTTCTTTCAAGAATTTGACAAAAAGTGCTATAGCAATACCGTGTATTTCAGATTCTGGTTGATAATAATAATTCTCACGACAATATTCAAGATATAACATAGCTCTAGGAACTCTATTCCATATTTTTCTAATCATAAGATCAGTTTCTTGGACTTCTATATGAACTAGAAATTGGCGTACCACAACTGCGTTCTTGAGGTATTCCTCGAAGGTGAACAATTTTGAAGACACAAGAGCTCTCCTATAAGCTAACCACCTATGGCAGGCTCTCTGAAGTTCATGATAAAAAATGAGTTGATGAGGATCCAGGATCCTATATAGGGCAAACCTCTTGATTTGTCTAAGTTCGGTTGATCTAGATGAAATGAGATCTAATATCATATTAAGTTCGTCCCACAAAGATGGAACTCTATCTGTTTCAGGCACACTAAGCACAAAATTAACTTCTATGGCTGCTAATTGGTTTTCAACATTTATAGTGACTACTAGTCTTTTCTTAGGAGCTACCATCTAGACATGATATGCAACTTAGTAGTTTTATAATGATTTTAAATGCATCTATGTTTTTTTTTTTTTTTTTTTTCAAAAGGTTTTAGTTTCACGTCGGGTTCACCAAAAATGTATCGTTCCAAATTTTCTGCACCCTTACCTTCAGGCTAAAGGATCCGTGCCCGAAAGGGGGATGCGGGAAGGATGGGACAATACCTCGGACTGAGAGGCCCTTTGAAGGTCCCGCCTCTCGGGGAGGTGTATTAAGGTGATTTTTTGACGGATGGTGGGGTTCACCAAGAAAGGTTTAGTGGCAGTCTCCACTCCTAGGTTGGGAATGTGTTTAATGCGTTCAATTTTATCTTTAAACATTCAGATCCTAGGTTTGGCCAAATGAATCTAAGTTGTTCTACTATGAAAATGCAAATTAAATGAATACATAAAAAAATTTAAACAAAAAAAATAGAGAATAAATTAATTTAAGAAATCCATACCTGATTCTGGATGTCTGATGGAGGTTCTAATTTTTGAAGCAGTCAAGATCGTCTGGAATTTGACAGAATCATCTCCGATATGACATGATCATCTGAGATCTGACGAATTCGTTAGAGACCTGCAATTAGAGAAATGGACACAGAATAAAGAAAGTGCAGCTATGCTGATAAAGGAAAATGATGTGAAATAATAATAAGGATGTTAATAAGATAATCCCGAATAGAAATGCAAGTAAATTATGATGCTTTAATAGCTAATCATGATTTTATTATGCAATTAAACTACATGGGTGAACTCCAAGATGCAGAATAACAAGAAATAATAATAAAACTGACTAAATGCAAAATAAAATAGTAGCAAAGTATAGGAAAAGCGCAAACTCTGGGCACTGATTGCCCCCAATGCAGACTGTAGTTGAAATCGTCTCGAATTTTGATGGGATCGTCCAAGATTGTACAGGATCGTATGCGATGATCTGAGCTTGCTTCGGCTGAAAATCAATGAGGTCCCTACAAGAAAACTTGGAAAGCACAAATGCAGATGGTAATCCAGGGTATTCTAATGTGTGCAAAGGTCAAGTTACAAGAAAATTCAGCCAGGGGAATGTCAAGGGGGGTCCTAAGGTTTAAATAGGCTTAGGAGGGAGGTTAAGAGGTTGGGGATCATCCCAATTTGGGAGATCTCCAATGGGGAGGGTCTCTAACGATGTAGACACACTTCTACCTAGATTAGAGACGTCGTTGGAATAGAATCTAATTATGCACAAATCAGTTTGGGATGAGATCGTCTGGACGTTTTGCTCCAGATGAAATCATCCGATTTGAGGCGATATCGTCTGATCGGAGACGATATCGTCCAATGGTCACAACAAATCCTAAAAATGGCACTAAAAATGGGGAAAGCTGTTTAATAGATGGTTAACGGGCGGTTCAGGGTTAAAATTGAATTTTGAATTATTACTAAAGTAATTTTAATTATTTTCTAAGGTTTACTGCGCAAATTTTGGGGTGCTACAGTATGCACACAATAATCTTCAATACAACTACTAACTGACAGAATTAGTCGATAAATGACTAGGTCAGAATTGGATGAAAAGGTGGTATGGGACATCCTTATTAGGTTGTATTCAAAGGGCACAGTGATAAATTCCTTACCCATTGAACTTAACTTAGTATAGCCATAGGGTTTGGAATGGGATAAATCTTTGTGAGTTGTAATGAGTTTGTAAAATGAAGTCCAAGGTCAGGGAAATTACATGGCACTAATAGGGATCCGGGTAAATGGGATTCACCAGTTAGTCATAGAGACATAAACACACCATACTATTTTATACCATTAAGGAACAAGGTGACTAGAATTTTGAAGGTTTGGTATAAATAATTTAGAGAAAAATATTTCCACCCTCTAGGTGTTATGGGTCCTAAGGGACAACCCTTATCATGAATCATACCTCATGCTAGAACATGGGAATGATAAATGAGGGTATCTATTTTCACTGAATGGTAACTCCATGAGATTTGGTCAATCTCATCCACTTGGGTGACTGTCTGCAGCAATATGAACTCAAAAGTGATATATTAAAAAAAATATGGATGTTCTAAAAAGAAGGTAGTTTGAAAAGTGTCCTTGTGAGCTAGGAGTAACTTTAGAGACTTTGAGATAACCTTAAAAAAAATATATCCTAGCTAATGAATTTTACTATTATTGGTCAACTAGGTAAGTAGTCAGACCTGGGTTGTTACAACAATGGAAAAATATAGAATGCAAGAATACAAGAGCTAAACCTAGTATGATTCTTTCCTTTGAATGCTTTTATAACCCTAGGATTCCAAATAGACAACATTTAAGCAAGGGCTCAAGAAGAGATGCACAAACATAATTAACCCTAAGTGCACACTATATTCTGTTTATCTTTCAAATGCCTGAAAATTGATTAAATATATTTCTTATAAATTAGATCTAGGGTTTACAACATATATATAAAGCACTCAATAAATAGCCTAAAGACTAATCATAACACTTAGCTTATCTGGTGATTTGTCCTACATATTTATCTCTTTACCCAATGCTATCAACAATTCTAATTCCTGCAAGATAATTCGATAAACACTTGAAAAATATGATTACAGTTAGGGGGCCTACTTAATCCACTGAACAAAAATACTTGGAGGTGTAGCAATCAAGCCCCCTAGGTCCTTTTAGCTAACATTTGAAAAATAGAAGAAAAAATTAACCTTTGGAAGGAAAAACACATATCATAACACAACATAATGAAATTATGGAACCACAAAACATAATGTAGTATTATGCTCTAGATGCAGTCTAAAATGCAATTATAATATCTAGAACAACAATTTACCCCCAAATATTGTCTAGATGAGATCATGCCCTGTAACAAGCGACTGTGATTTTGCTAAGGTAGAATCATACCTTGCAAGGAGCCAGACGTGATTTCATAGAGATTACATAAAAAATAAAATACAAGTGCGACGAATCGATTATGTCGATAAAAAAATCTAAACATGCATGCAAAAGAGCAAATTCACCTGGAAGAGAGCACAAAAACAAAATAGAAGAGTTAAGAACTCTCGAATGATTGATCTCTCCTTAGGGCTTCAACATAAATTCACCAAGAGCGAGCAACAAAAATCAATAATCCAATGCAGTAGAGAACCAATCAGACTTCACACTCCAAAGTTAACTTGCTTGTGAAAGAAGAAGAGACGTAGATCAATTAGCAAGTGCTTGAAAATAATAATCATAAATCATTAATGTTATTATTTGTCATTCTAAAATAATGAATTCAAACCCTCTATATATAGTGGATTTGAAGGTGATATAGGCAGGAAAACCAAGGAGGACCGATGTAAAACATGTTAAATCCAAATAATTAGGGTTTTCTTAGACCAAACCCTAAAAATACAAAATCATGCCTCATTTAGGCTGATCGTGATTTCGCCTATGCAAAGTTGTGCCCTGTCAAGGGTGAGAAAGTTTCACATAGAGAGAGAAAAAGGTAAAAGAGGGGGGGAATCCTTACCCTTGCCTTAGGAAATTCTAAGGGGTCTCCTATAAGGCTTTAGAAAGATTGCCCACTAAAGTGGACCAATTTTTCGTGTCTACATTTTACCCCCTCTTTGATGCATTTAAGGCCAAGTAAATGCGTCAAAGAAAGATGTAGACCCCTATAGGCAAGAAGAAAACAAGCACAAAAATAAGTGGCTAGGTTTGGGAAAAAATATGATGCAAAATGGGTATCACAAAGGACACTCTAGACTTTTGCATGCTAGGTGAGATATTATTACCATTAATGCCTCTATGGCTAGGGTGCCCCCTCGAGTTTTAAAAGGAATGAAGATTTCTTAAAAAACTTGAAACAGATAAGGAGATAAAGAGCAAAACATGAAGAATGAAGCAAGCAAAAAAACAACAAAGCAAAGATTACTAGGTGCAACATGAATCTAGTGCAACTAGCATGAAATGCAAGAATGAAAATAGAAGAAAAAGGAATAAAGAAGAAGATAAGAGAGAATAATAAGATCAAGAAGAAGTAGATTAAGAATCCAAAGATCAACCATAGAAAGCGAGAGAAGCTGATCAAGAACCCTAAATGAAGGGTGTTATACCCAAAAAGAAGGTCTAGGTGTGGAGTGAAAACCCACTATGGGTGTAGTACTTTCTAAGATGGAAAAATGAACATAAATATGGATTGTAACACGCTATGAATGATTGCTTAAATGAGTAAATAATGGAGCATAACCTGCTATGGATGATTACTCATTAGTGACTGCTATAGGGTGATAACCCACTAGGATGTATACCAAGGCCTACTAAAATGGCCAAGGAGCTTATCTTGTAATGGGGTGTTGAGCCCATTGAGTCAAAATAAGCATAACCTGATAGGGGAATACATTATTGTTGATGTGAATGATGTATTAGCAAGTACTACCCAATAGGGATGTGTAAGAATATGTACATAGACCGAGTCAATCTGAGCATAACACAATGTGAGTGTGTGCATGTGTTAGAAGAAAAGAGAGAAAGAAAATGAGGAGCAAATAATGTGTGTGTGTACCCCCAACTTGAAGTTTCAATTATTGAATAGTCAAGAGGGAGGAAATGTGCAATAAAAGGAGAGAAGAATGTATATCCTTATCTAAAAAAAGAAGATAAAGGAGAAATAAGAATCATGTAAAGGGCAAGGACATACCAAAATAGGATTGCATTCCTTGACTTTGGAGAGATATGATGATCATTGTAAATATTTTTAAAGTCAAGGAATACAAGAAGAAGAGAGAGAAAAGAAGAAAAGAGCAAAGGTGTTGGAAATTTTGAGTCCTTAAGTCAAAGTTGTCATTGATGTCAAGAAATGAAGTCATCATTAAATGTCAAGGAAATTGTCAAGAAACAAAGTTGTCAAGAGTTGTTATTGATCTCCAAAAATAAGCCACCGATGATGTCAAAGGTCAAGAGGAATAAAGCGAGAGGTTAAAGGCAAAAGGGCTCCATAATATTTTTTATTATGTGGAAGCATAAGTTAAAAGGTTTTTCATAAAAACCCAAGGAAGACTATTGCAAAGCTAAAAGAAGGTTTAATATTTATTTAATAAAATATTTAAATTCAAAGTGAATTTAAATTTTATTAATAAATATTATTTATACCAAGGTGTACAATGGAAGATGGTCTTAATAAAACCAAAGGGTTTTAAAGAATTAATTTATAAAATTTAAATTCAAATGAATTTAAATATTTTATAAATTAATAAGCTCCAAAGGAAATTCGAGCACCGACGTCTAATAAGGTTGGAGGCAATTCGAGCACCGATGTGTTTGCATAAAGGAGGGAAAGGACTATATAAACCATGCCTTAAGAGGTATTTTAATTATCCTTGCTCGAACATTTTAAAGAATGCAAATTTGAATTGAAGAGCTCGTGCGAAAAAGGGAAACGAATCCTGTGTTTTATGTGCCAGAGAATAAGGACAAAAATGAAAGTGCTAAAAAATTGGAAGCCATCTAGGCAGCATGGCCTAGTGGCAAGGAGGCATTGGTTAAAGTGTTTGAGGCACCAAGTGACCTACGTTCGAAATGCGGCAGCAACGAATTCTAGTGTTTGCGTTGGTGTTGGAAGCGCCAAGGGAACAGTGCACATTTTTCTTGGCAAAGCGGGGAGGTTTATTGAGCACGTGGTTCTCTCCACTCCTCAAGTGAGCACCTAGCTCGTGCGGTAGTTGGAGCCACAGCTAGGGCGTTGGGTGAAGGCTGCGTTGTGAGTTCGATTTCCACCAAGGCCAAGGTAATAAAAATTGTGATTATTTTTTTATATTGCCTAAAGTTGACATGAGGTCTTAGGGAGTTAAAAGGGTTGCTTAAAAGATTTTTATTTTGATTATTGATCTTTTGAAATTTGGAGGAATAAGGTGCTTGATTTATTTTTAAATAAAGTGTTGGTGTCACATTGAGTTGTTGAATTTATAAAAGGATAAAGGGAACTTCTAAGCATTGAGTTATTTTTAAAAGAAGAGTGCATTGAATATTATTTTAGTTGGGGAGATCATAAGGTGTAAGTGGTATATTAATTTTTGTAAATGTTGATGAATGATTTCTTAAAGGTGGAGTGATAAGGTGTATATTTGTCTTGATACTTACATTGTATTTTGAGGAAGATTATTATCTAATAATTTCTTTGAGCTTGGCAAAAAAGTGTTTATGTTTGTGGCAGATTTATGAGATTCCTCCATCATCAAGAAAAAGGTATGAGCACATTCTTCCTTAGTTAAATTGATTGGTTGGTTTTCTGGAAAATAAGTTTGGAGTGAAAAGGACTTGATTAGGGTTTCCTATTGAATGAGTTGAGTTAATGCTTCAAGGTTTTCTGGAATAAAGAGGTATTGTTAAAACCTTGTTCTATAAGCATTGTTGTTGAAGCCATTGGTAGTGTGAAGAACTTGAACTAAGGATTGAGTATCATTGGTATGAGAAGATTGTTTGATAAGCATTATTGTTGAAGTCATTGGTTGTGTGAAGAACTTGAACTAAGGATTGAGTATCATTGCTATGTGAAGATTGTTTTATAAGCATTGTTGTTGAAGTGAGTTGTTGAGCAAAGAACTTGAACTAGAGTTTGAAAAGAACATGAGTATCATTGTTATGTGAGATTTGATGTTGAGCATTGTTGGAAATATTTTGAGTTGAGTGATCATAAGCTTGGACTAGGGTTTGTGAGCAAGGGTTGTTTCATTGAGTGTTTGGTTGAGTAGAGTTGGTTGAACCTAGTCAAGTGGGTGTGTGAAGTGATTGTTCAAGTTCCATAAAACAAACTATTCTATATTCTGAATTGAGTTGAGAAAGTGATTGAGCATTGAGTTGAATTTGAAGCATATTGAGTCTCTAACAATTCTCCTTATGTTTCTAAGAGAGTGATTGAAAGAAATTGAGCATTGTGATGAGTATAGAGCATATTGAGTCTCTAACAATTCTCTTTATGTTTCTATGAGATTGGATAAGTTCTTGAGAAGACTTATTGAGCAGAGTGGACAAGTTCTGTGTGGACTTGTTAAGCAGTTTGAGGTAAGTATTTGAGAAGACTTGTGGATAGATTTGGTGTGAGCTTTTGTGGAAGTTTACAATATAGATCTTGAGCATATTTGGATAAGTTATTCAGAGGACTTATTGAGCAAATTGGACAAGTTCTAGAGAGGACTTATGGAAAGATTAGTGTGAGCTTTTGAGGAAGCTTACAAGGTAGATTTGAGACAAGTCTTGAGTAGACTTGAGAGTAGAGTTGAGTGATTGATTTTTTCAAACCTTGAGGGTAGATCCAGTAGAGTTGATTTGAGATTGAGTCAAGCTTTGAGTTAAGGCTTGAGGATAGAGATTGAGAATAGATTTGTGCTAGACCGAAGGACTATGTTTAGTACAGATCAGAGGAAAAATATTAAGGATAGAGTTTGGTGCAGAATTTGAGGATAGGTTTGTGCCAGACTAGAGACAGAGATAGAGCAGATTTGTACTAGATCGAAGGACTATGTTTAGTGTAGATTTGAGATAGATCTTTGGAGGTGATAGAGAAGAGAGGATAGTAGTCTCCAGTGGATAGAGATCCATTAGCCAGGGTAGTGAGGATATGTCTTCTAAGTGGGGACAAGAGTCTTCAATGGAGAGAGATCCACAAGCCAATGTAGTGGAGGCAGTAGTCTTCTAGAGGATCACCAAGCAAAAGCAAGAGGAGAAGGAGTTCTCCTATGGATAGAGATCCATTAACTTGATTTAGGGGATTGGTGTCTCCTTTGGATAGAGGTCCATAAACATTGTAATAGGGAAAGGATTCCCAAGAGATTGATTGAGAAAATTTTAGTGAAATATTTTCTCCGTGGAGTAGCCCACATTGGGTGAACCATGTAAATTGTGGTGTCTCTATTGTGTGTGGTGATTTGTGCATTGCTTTGATTACTGCTGTTAATATTTCTATCTATACATTGCATAATATTGTTTGGGAAAGAAAAGTAAAAAGTGGCCTTATACTATTCACCCCCTCTCAGTATAAGCTTGTGTTCTTCAATTGGTATCAGAGCAGGTTCCTTCAGAAGAGTTTAACAACTTGAAGGAAAATATAACAAGAACACAATGGATTCTAAGAATGTGTCCTCAGATAATTCAGCACTAGTATTTGATGGAAGTGACTATATGTATTGGAGTATGAGAATGAAGATCTACCTGATGGCACTTGGCAATGAAATTTGGGAAGCAGTTGAATTTGGATATGATCCCTTAATTAATCCTCCTATAGATAAGGAAGGTAAGCTCCTACAACATTACAATTCAAAAGCAATGAATGCACTTTTGAGAGGTTTGCATAGAACAAAGTCTATGAAAGTTATGCATTATCAAACTGCAAAAGACATGTGGGATAAATTGCAAAATATATATGAAGGAGATAAATGTGTCAAGAAAGCAAAGATGCAAAATCTCAAAGGACAATTTGAGGAGTTAAGAATGAAGGATGAGGAAAACATTAGTACTTATCTACTTCGAATTGATGAGGTTGTTAATGCTATGCAAGGACTTGGAATGAAGATTGATGAATCAGATGTTTGTGATAAAATTTTAAGAACTCTCCCAAACAGATTCAATGAAAAAGTTTTTGCTATAGAAGTGTCAATGGATGGTGATACTTTGACAAGAGATATGTTGCTTGGTATTCTTACAACACATGAGATAAGAACAAAAGATCCTATTCCCCAAAAGGAAGCAACATTCAAAGCAATCAAGAAGACTAAGGGTAAGAAGTCAGAATCAAGCAATGAGTCATCCAATGATGAAGAAGTAAATTATGGTAGAAGGAATAAGGATTCAAGAAGATCTAGAGATACAAGATCTATTAAATTTTTCAATTGTGGAAAGTTTGGTCATTATGCAACTAACTATCAAGAAGCTAAGAATAACAATGGTGAAGAAAAACAAGATCACAGGAACATGGAATTAGAGAAATATAGGCACCAAAAGCAAGGCAAGGATAAACAAAGAAGACAAGGAAATAAGTTCTTTCAAAGGCAAAAGAGGAGCTACTATGCAGATAATGCAAGTAAGTACTCAAGTGATAGTGATGCTAGTTTTTCAGACAATGATAGAGATGAAGTTCTTTTTATGATTGAAGAAAAAGAACAAGTTAAGAAAAGGACTCTAGTAATTCTCAAGTGTTTTAGATGTGGTAACTTTGGACATATTGAAGATGATTGTACAAGGGATGGCTATAGTTTCAGTGATGATGAATATGAGGATGCACTTGAAGGACCAGATGAAAACCTTCTAATGGCATTAGAATAAGAAGTAGGTGATCCTATAGAAGACAAGCCAACAAAAAATAAAGATGTGGACAAAGGCAAATAAATAGAGGAATATTAAAAAAAGGATGGATATGATCTCAAAGGAGAACTTATTTATGCCCTTGACATGGTAAAGAAGGTAAGAAAGCAGCACTCTAAACTTGAAATTCAGTTTCAAGAATGTGATGAAGAGAGAAGATTGCTTATAGAGGATTTAGAAAAATCAAAGGCTAAGGCAAAAAGGTTCAAGGATAAGTTAGAAGCAAAGATCTTAGAATGTGAAAAGTTAGCACAAGAAGTGGCACTACTAAGAGAAGATTTGGAAGACTCCAAAGTCAAGCTAAAAGGATTCAAAAACAACTCAAAGAACTTAGATAAGTTCATCAAGATACAAAAGCCTACATCAAGCAAAATAGGTCTTGGATTTGGACAAGATCAAAAGAAATGGGAAGGAGAGTCAACCTCAAGTTTTGGAGGAGAAGAAAATTCAGATGAAGATACTTCAGAAGAAGAAAGTGTAAAAGAAAGTGAGACATCTGAGGATGAGTTGGACAATAGAGAGTTCAACAAGAACATGAACAATGCACAAAGAAGATATAGATGGAATAACAATCAGAATAGGTCAAGAGAGACTAGGAGACCAATGAGGTCAAGGCAAGGAGGCTTCAATGGAAGATGCTTTTCATGTCATAGGTTTGGGCACATGGCTTCAACATAAAATGTAGGAATATGAGAACATACAACTTTTCCATGGGTATTGCTACTCATGTAATCAATTTGGTCACAAGGCAATGAATTGTAGGGTTCATGATAGAAGAAGGTATGGATTTACTAGGAGAAATCCTAAAACATTTGCACCTCCAAGGAATAATAACATTAAGTGTTACAAGTGCAATAATGATGGTCACACAACAAAGTGGTGTAGAACAAACATTCTAGAATCAAGCATGAACATGAACAGGAACAGGAACAGGAACATGGATATGAATAGGAACAGGAATAGGAACATGGATATGAATAGGAATAAGAATAGGAACATGGATATGAATAGGAACAGGAATAGGAACATGGATATGAATAGGAATAAGAACAGGAACATGGATATGAATAGGAACAAGAACAGGAACTTGGATATGAACAAGAACAGGGATAGGAATATAGACATGAATAGGAACATGGACATGGAAAGAAACAATCAGAGGAATCAGAAGGATCAAATAAGAAGGAAAGAGGATAAAGGTAAAGAACAATGTTTTCTGGGAGTAGAAATACTCCCACTCCATAATTAACCACCTCAAGAGAAGGTGGGGGAGGGGCTAAGCTAAGAGGCTCATTCTTAGCCTTGAGCCCCAAAGGTGACCCTTTGCCATTGATGTCAAAGGGGGAGATATTTGAGTAAGGGGGAGAGATTTGGTATTTGAGAGAGCTTTGAGCCAGGGGGAGAAAGAACAAAAAGAAAAGGTAAGTTTTCGGTAAAAAGAATTTGGGTTGCCATCAATGACAAAGGGGGAGATTGTTGGAAATTTTGAGTCCTTAAGTCAAAGTTGTCATTGATGTCAAGAAATGAAGTCATCATTAAATGTCAAGGAAATTGTCAAGAAACAAAGTTGTCAAGAGTTGTTATTGATCTCCAAAAAATAAGCCACTGATGATGTCAAAGGTCAAGAGGAATAAAGCAGAGGTTAAAGGTAAAAGGGCTCCATAATATTTTTTATTATGTGGAAGCATAAGTTAAAAGGTTTTTCATAAAAACCCAAGGAAGACTATTGCAAAGCTAAAAGAAGGTTTAATATTTATTTAATAAAATATTTAAATTCAAAGTGAATTTAAATTTTATTAATAAATATTATTTATACCAAGGTGTACAATGGAAGATGGTCTTAATAAAACCAAAGGGTTTTAAAGAATTAATTTATAAAATTTAAATTCAAATGAATTTAAATATTTTATAAATTAATAAGTTCCAAAGGAAATTAGAGCGTCGACGTCTAATAAGGTTGGAGGTAATTCGAGCACCGATGTGTTTGCATAAAGGAGGGAAAGGACTATATAAACCATGCCTTAAGAGGTATTTTAATTATCCTTGCTCGAACATTTTAAAGAATGCAAATTTGAATTGAAGAGCTCGTGCGAAAAAGGGAAACGAATCCTCTGTTTTATGTGCCAGAGAATAAGGATAAAAATGAAAGCACTAAAAAATTGGAAGCCATCTGGGCAGCGTGGCCTAGTGGCAAGGAGGCATTGGTTAAAGTGTTTGAGGTGCCAAGTGACCTACGTTTGAAATGTGGCAGCAGCGAATTCTAGTGTTTGCGTTGGTGTTGGAAGCGCCAAGGGAATGACGCATGTTTTGCTTGGCAAAGTGGGGAGGTTTATTGAGCACGTGGTGCTCTCCACTCCTCAAGTGAGCACCTAGCTCATGCGGTAGTTGGAGCCATGGCTAGGGCATTGGGTGAAGGCTGCATTGTGAGTTCGATTCCCACCAAGGCCAAGGTAATAAAAATTGTGATTATTTTTTATATTGCCTAAAGTTGACATGAGGTCTTAGGGAGTTAAAAGGGTTGCTTAAAAGATTTTTATTTTGATTATTGATCTTTTGAAATTTGGAGGAATAAGGTGCTTGATTTATTTTTAAATAAAGTGTTGGTGTCACATTGAGTTGTTGAATTTATAAAAGGATAAAGGGAACTTCTAAGCATTGAGTTATTTTTAAAAGAAGAGTGCATTGAATATTATTTTAGTTGGGGAGATCATAAGGTGTAAGTGGTATATTAATTTTTGTAAATGTTGATGAATGATTTCTTAAAGGTGGAGTGATAAGGTGTATATTTGTCTTGATACTTACATTGTATTTTGAGGAAGATTATTATCTAATAATTTCTTTGAGCTTGGCAAAAGAGTGTTTATGTTTGTGGCAGATTTATGAGATTCCTCCATCATCAAGAAAAAGGTATGAGCACATTCTTCCTTAGTTAAATTGATTGGTTGGTTTTCTAGAAAATAAGTTTGGAGTGAAAAGGACTTGATTAGGGTTTCCTATTGAATGAGTTGAGTTAATGCTTCAAGGTTTTCTGGAATAAAGAGTTGTTGTTAAAACCTTGTTCTATAAGCATTGTTGTTGAAGCCATTGGTAGTGTGAAGAACTTGAACTAAGGATTGAGTATCATTGCTATGAGAAGATTGTTTTATAAGCATTGTTGTTGAAGTCATTGGTTGTGTGAAGAACTTGAACTAAGGATTGAGTATCATTGCTATGTGAAGATTGTTTTATAAGCATTGTTGTTGAAGTGAGTTGTTGAGCAAAGAACTTGAACTAGGGCTTGAAAAGAACATGAGTATCATTATTATGTGAGATTTGTTGTTGAGCATTGTTGGAAAAATTTTGAGTTGAGTGATCATATGCTTGGACTAGGGTTTGTGAGCAAGGGTTGTTTCATTGAGTGTTTGGTTGAGTAGAGTTGGTTGAACCTAGTCAAGTGGGTGTGTGAAGTGATTGTTCAAGTTCCATAAAACAAACTATTATATATTCTGAATTGAGTTGAGAAAGTGATTGAGCATTGAGTTGAATTTGAAGCATATTGAGTCTCTAACAATTCTCCTTATGTTTCTAAGAGAGTGATTGAAATAAATTGAGCATTGTGATTAGTATAGAACATATTGAGTCTCTAACAATTCTCTTTATGTTTCTATGATATTGGAATAAGTTCTTGAGAAGACTTACTGGGCAAAGTAGACAAGTTTTGTATGGACTTGTTAAGCAGATTTGAGGTAAGTCTTTGAGAAGACTTGTGGACAGATTTGGTGTGAGCTTTTGTGGAAGCTTACAATATGGATCTTGATCAGATTTGGATAAGTTCTATGAGTGGACTTTTTGAGCAGATTGGACAAGTTCTAGAGTGGACTTGTGGATAGATTAGTGTGAGATTTTGAGGAAGCTTACAAGGCAGATTTGAGACAAGTCTTGAGTAGACTTGAGAGCAGAGTTGAGTGATTGATTTGTTCAAACCTTGAGTTAAGGTTTAGGGCAGATCCAACAAAGTTGATTTGAGATTGAGTCAAGATTTGAGTTAAGGCTTGAGGATAGAGATTGAGAACATATTTGTGCTAGACCGAAGGACTATGTTTAGTATAGATCAAAGATAGATATTGAGGATAGAGTTTGGTGTAGATTTGAGGATAGGTTTGTGCCAGACTAGAGACAAATATAGAGCAAATTTGTGCTAGACCGAAGGACTATGTTTAGTGCAGATTTGAGATAGATCTTTGGAGGTGATAGAGCATAGAGGATAATAGTCTCCAGTGGATAGAGATCCATTAGCCAGGGTAGTGAGGACAAGTTTTTTGAGTGGGTATAAGAGTCTTCAGTGGAGAGAGATCCACAAGCCAGTGTAGTGGAGGCAGTAGTCTTCTAGAGGATCACCAGCTAGAGCAAGAGGAGAAAGGAGTTCTCCTATGGATAGAGATCCACAAACTTGATTTAGGGGATTGGTGTCTCCTTTGGACAGAGGTCCATAAACATTGTAATAGGGAAAGGATTCCCAAGATATTGATTGAGAAAATTTTAGTGAAATATTTTCTTCGTGGAGTAGCCCACATTGGGTGAACCACGTAAATTGTGGTGTCTCTATTGTGTGTGGTGATTTATGCATTGCTTTTATTACTACTATTGATATTGCTATCTATACATTGCATAATATTGTTTGGGAAAGAAAAGTAAAAAGTGGTCTTATACTGTTCATGTTGAGCAAGGTGTAGAAAAAGAATTGCAAAAGTATTGTCATTGTTGTCAACACAGTCAGATTGATGCAGTTGATGCAGTTCAGAGGTCAGTCAGATCAAGTGCAAAAAGTTTCAAGGAAAACAGAGGTGACCCAGATTCAAAAACTGGCAAAAAGAGACAAGGAAGAAAACTGTCGCGATATCGCGACATGTTTTCTGTCGCGATTTCGCGACATGGTCGAGGAGAGAGAAGGCATAGCCGGAAATGTCACGATTTCGCGACATGTCGAGTTTTCATTGAGGAGAGAGAAAATGTGTCACGATTTCGCGACAAAAAGTAGGAGAGAGAAAATGCATGCCAAATTGTCACGATTTCGCGACATGTTCGAGGAGAGAGAAGATGCGAGAAAAACTGTCACGATTTCGAGACATGTCCGAGGAGAGAGAAGATGTGAGCAAAACTGTCACGATTTTGTGACATGTTCGAGGAGAGAGAAGATGCGAGCAAAACTGTCGCGATATCGCGACATGGTAGAGGAGAGAGAAAGTGAAAGGTAAACTGTCACGATTTCATGACATGCTGGCAGAGAGGGAAGCAAGGTGAAAAGATGTCACGATATCGCGACATAAATGGAGAAAGGAGCTAGCAATGAAAAGTGTGACGATATCATGATACGTCGGGTTTTCGTGACCCGAAGAGGAGAGAGAATGATCAGCAACAAAGGTGTAGCGATATCGTTGCATGATGAAAATACATGGCACAAAGGTGTAGCGATTTCGCTACAATTCAAAAGTTAAGAAAACTGAGATGCAGTGATTTCGACACAAGTAAAAATTCACAAGAAGAAGGTGTAGCGATTTCGCTACATGTTGAAACAAAAAGAAACTAAGGTGTAGCGATGGCGCTACATGTTGAAAAAAAGGGAAACTAAGGTGTAGCGATTTCGCTACTAGTCAAAAGTGTAGAACTGAAAGATGCAACAATGATATTACAAGTCAAAATTTCATGAAAAGAGGCAAGGTGAAAACACAAGGCACAAAGATGTAAAAATTTCGCCATTGCATGAAGCATAGTGTCACGATTTTGCGACATGTTCCATTTTCACTGGAGTTGGCAAGGAGAGTTGTACGGAAGAGCAAAGTGTCACGATTTTGCGACATGTTCCATTTTCACTGGAGTTGGCAAGGAGAGTTGTACGGAAGAGCAAAGTGTCACGATTTCATGACATGTTCCATTTTCGCTGGAGTTGGCAAGGAGAGTTGTACGGAAGAACAAAGTGTCACGATTTCGTGACATGTTCCTTTTTCGCTGCTGCTGGCAAAGAAGAGTGTACGAAAGCCGGAAGTGTCACGATTTCGTGACAAGCAGGATGATGACGTCAGCAAGAGTCAAAAACATCGTGATTTTGCGACAAGAAGGATGATGACGTTAGCAAAGTTGAAAAGTGTCACGATTTCACGATAGGATGAAAGGAAAGCTGCTAGAAGCCAGAAGCGTCGCAATTCACGACATGCTTAAGGATGACGTCAGCAAATGTTATTAATAAATATTATTTATACCAAGGTGTACAATGGAAGATGATCTTAATAAAACCAAAGGGTTTTAAAGAATTAATTTACAAAATTTAAATTCAAATGAATTTAAATATTTTATAAATTAATAAGTTCCAAAGGAAATTAGAGCGTCGACGTTTAATAAGGTTAGAGGCAATTCGAGCACTGATGTGTTTGCATAAATGAGGGAAAGGACTATATAAACCATGCCTTAAGAGGTATTTTAATTATCCTTGCTCGAACATTTTAAAGAATGCAAATTTGAATTGAAGAGTTTGTGCGAAAAAGGGAAACAAATCTTCTGTTTTATGTTCCAGAGAATAAGGATAAAAATAAAAGCATTGAAAAATTGGAAGCCATCTGGGCAGCGTGGCCTAGTGGCAAGGAGTCATTGGTTAAAGTATTTGAGGTGCCAAGTGACCTGCATTAGAAATGTGGCAGTAGTGAATTCTGGTGTTTGCGTTGATGTTGGAAGCGCCAAGGGAATGACGCATGTTTTGCTTGGCAAATAGAGGAGGTTTATTGAGTACGTGGTGCTCTCCACTCCTCGAGAGAGTGCCTAGCTCATGCGGTAGTTCAATCCATGGCTAGGGCATCGAGTGAAGGCTGCATTGTGAGTTTGATTCCTACCAAGGCCAAGGTAATAAAAATTGTGATAATTTTTTATATTGCCTAAAGTTGACATGAGGTCTTAGGGAGTTAAAATGGTTGCTTAAAAGATTTTTATTTTGATTATTGATCTTTTGATTTTTGGAGGAATAAGGTGCTTGATTTATTTTTAAATAAAGTGTTGGTGTCACATTGAGTTGTTGAATTTATAAAAGGATAAAGGGAACTTCTAAGCATTGAGTTATTTTTAAAAGAAGAGTGCATTGAATATTATTTTAGTTGGGGAGATCATAAGGTGTAAGTGGTATATTAATTTTTGATGTTGATGAATGATTTCTTAAAGGTGGAGTGATAAGGTGTATATTTGTCTTGATACTTACATTGTATTTTGAAGAATATTATTATCTAATAAAATCTTTGAGCTTGGCAAAATAGTGTTTATGTTTGTGGCAGATTTATGAGATTCCTCCATCATCAAGAAAAAAGTATGAGCACATTCTTCCTTAGTTAAATTGATTGGTTGGTTTTCTAGAAAATAAGTTTGGAGTGAAAAGGAATTGATTAGGGTTTCCTATTGAATGAGTTGAGTTAATGCTTCAAGGTTTTCTGGAATAAAGAGTTGTTGTTAAAACCTTGTTTTATAAGCATTGTTGTTGAAGCCATTGGTAGTGTGAAGAACTTTAACTAAGGATTGAGTATCATTGCAATGAGAAGATTATTTTATAAGCATTTTTGTTGAAGTCATTGGTTGTGTGAAGAACTTGAACTGAGGTTTGAGTGTCATTGCTATGCGAAGATTATTTTATAAGCATTGTTGTTGAAGTAAGTTGTTGAGCAAAGAACTTGAACTAGGGCTTGAAAAGAACATGAGTATCATTATTATGTGAGATTTATTTTTGAGCATTATTGGAAAAATTGTAAGTGAGTCATCATATGCTTGGCCTAGGGTTTGTGAGAAAGGGTTGTTTCATTGAGTGTTTGGTTGAGTAGAGTTGATTAAGCCTAGTCAAGTGGGTGTGTGAAGTGATTTTTCAAGTTCTATAAAAGAAACTATTATATATTCTGAATTGATTTGAGAAAGTGATTGAGCATTGAGTTGAAATTGAAGCATATTGAGTCTCTAAAAATTCTCCTTATGTTTCTAAGAGAGTGATTGAAAGTAATTGAGCATTATGATAAGTATAGAACATATTGAGTCTCTAACAATTATCTTTATGTTTCTATGATATTGGATAAGTTCAGTGGATAAGTTTTGTATGGACTTGTTAAGCAGAATTGAGGTAAGTCTTTGAGAAGACTTGTGGACAGATTTGGTGTGAGCTTTTGTGGAAGCTTACAATATAGATCTTGATCAGATTTAGATAAGTTCTTGAGAGGACATTTTGAGCAGATTGGACAAGTTCTAGAGAGGACTTGTGGATAGATTAGTGTGAGATTTTGAGGAAGCTTACAAGGCAGATTTGAGATAAGTCTTGAGTAGACTTGAGAGCAGAGTTGAGTGATTGATTTGTTCAAACCTTGAGTTAAGGTTTAGGGCAGATCCAACAAAGTTGATTTGAGATTGAGTCAAGCTTTGAGTTAAGGCTTGAGGATAGAGATTGAGAACAAATTTGTGCTAGACTAAAGGACTGTGTTTAGTATAGATCAAAGGATAGATATTGAGGATAGAGTTTGGTGCAGATTTGAGGATAGGTTTGTGCCAGACTAGGGACATATATTGAGCAAAGTTGTACTAGACCTAAGGACTATGTTTAGTGCAGATATGCGATAGAGCTTTGGAGGTGATAGAGTATAGAGGATAGTAGTCTCCAGTGGATAGACATCCATTAGCCAGGGTAGTGAGAACAAGTTTTTTGAGTGGGAACAAGAGTCTTCATTGGAGAGAGATCCACAAACTAGTGTAGTGGAGGCAGTAGTCTTCTAGAAGATCACCAACTAGAGCAAGAGGAGAAAGGAGTTCTCCTATGGATAGATATCCACTAACTTGATTTATGGGATTGGTATATCCTTTAGATAGAGGTCCACAAACATTGTAATAGGTAAAGGATTCCTACGAGATTGATTGAGAAAATTTGAGTGAAATATTTTCTTCATGGAGTAGCCCACGTTGGGTGAACCACGTAAATTATGGTTTCTCTATTGTGTGTGGTGATTTGTGCATTGCTTTCATTACTACTATTGATATTGCTATCTATACATTGTATAATATTTTTTGGGAAAGAAAATTAAAAAGTGGTCTTATACTGCTCATGTTGAGCAAGGTGCAGAAAAAGAATTGCAAAAGTATTGTCATTGTTGTCAACACAGTCAGATTGATGCAGTTGATGCAGTTCGTAGGTCGACAGATCAAGTGCAGAAAGTTTCAAGGAAAACAGAGGTGACCCAGATTCAGAAACTGGCAGAAAGAGACAAGGAAGAAAACTGTCGCGATATCGCAACATGGTCGAGGAGAGAGAAGGCGCAGCCGGAAATGTCGCGATTTCGTGACATGTCGAGTTTTCGTTGAGGAGAGAGAAAATGTGTCGCGATTTCACGACAAAAAGTAGGAGAGAGAAAATGCATGCCAAATTATCGCGATTTCGTGACATGTCCGAGGAGAGAGAAGATGCGAGCAAAACTGTCGCGATTTCGCGACATGTCGAGTTTTCGTTGAGGAGAGAGAAAATGTTGTGATGCAAAATCATGAGATGCATTGCGATTTCACGACATGTCCGAGGAGAGAGAAGATGCGAGCAAAACTGTCGCGATATCGCGACATGGAAGAGGAGAGAGAAAGTGAAAGGTAAACTGTCGCGATTTCGTGACATGCTGGCAGAGAGGGAAGCAAGGTGAAAAGATGTCACGATTTCATGACATAAATGGAGAAAAGGAGCTAGCAACGAAAAGTGTTGCGATATCGCGACACGTCGGGTTTTCGCGACCCGAAGAGGAGAGAGAATGCTCAGCAACAAAGGTGTAGCGATATCGTTGCATGATGAAAATACATGGCACAAAGGTGTAGCGATTTCGCTACAATTCGGAAGTTAAGAAAACTGAGATGCAGCGATTTCGACACAAGTAAAAATTCACAAGAAGAAGGTGTAGCGATTTCGCTACATGTTGAAACAAAGAGAAACTAAGGTGTAGCGATGGCGCTACATGTTGAAACAAAGGGAAACTAAGGTGTAGCGATTTCGCTACTAGTCAAAAGTGTAGAACTGAAAGATGCAACAATGATATTACAAGTCAAAATTTCATGAAAAGAGGCAAGGTGAAAACACAAGGCACAAAGATGTAAAAATTTCGCCATTGCATGAAGCATAGTGTCGCGATTTCGCAACATGTTCCATTTTCGCTGGAGTTGGCAAGGAGAGTTGTACGGAAGAGCAAAGTGTCGCGATTTCGTGACATGTTCCATTTTCGCTGGAGTTGGCAAGGAGAGTTGTACGAAAGAGCAAAGTGTCACGATTTCGCGACATGTTCCATTTTCGCTGGAGTTGGCAAGGAGAGTTGTACGGAAGAGAAAAGTGTCGCGATTTTGTGACATGTTCCTTTTTCGCTGCTGCTGGCAAAGAAGAGTGTACGGAAGCCGGAAGTGTCGCGATTTCACGACAAGCAGGATGATGATGTTAGCAAGAGTCGAAAACGTCACGATTTCGCGACAAGAAGGATGATGACGTCAGCAAAGTTGAAAAGTGTCGCGATTTCGTGACAGGATGAAAGGAAAGCTACTGGAAGCCGAAAGCGTCGCGATTTCACGACATGCTTAAGGATGACGTCAGCAAATGTTGAAAGTGTCGCGATATCGCGACAAGATGCAGGGAAAGCTTCCAAGAGCCAAAACGGTCACGATTTCACGACAACATTGAGGATGACGTCAGCAAAAGTTCAAAGTGTCACGATTTCGTGACATGAGCGGGGGAAAAGCTTTCAAGGCCAAAATGGTCACGATTTCGTGACAACCTTCAGGGTGACGTTAGCATAAGTTAAAAGTGTCGCGATATCGTGATAGGAAACAGTTAGACTGGAAAATGCCGAAGCAACATGAAAGGTGACACATGGCAGAAAAGCATCATGCAGTCTGTCACATAAGAAGTAACTGAAGTCAGACAGACAGTTAAACGTTGACAGGTGTTGGACATGCAATGCAACAGCCAAACATGCATAATTGAAACGCATTTGAAAAGTCGAATATGAAGGATAATAAAAGCATTCGATGCATCACATATGGAGTTTCGAATAAGCATTCGAAAAGCCGTATTGGAAGAAATTGAACAGCCGAATATGGAGAATCAAAAAAGCTTTCTAAAATATGTATTGCAGGGTTTCGAACAGTCGAAGTGCATGGAACCGAATAGCCATATTGCAGGGTTTCGAACAGTCGAAGTGCATGGAACCGAACAGCCGTATTGCATGGATTCGAACAGTCAGAGTATGTGATTCGATTGCATGCAAGATTGAAAGGTTATAAAAGAATAATCATACAGAGAAGATGTTGCTGCTGTTAGAGAGAAATTGCTATAAAAGGAGGGTTAGAAAAGAATCAAGAGAAAAATAAGTAGAGCCGTTAGAGTGTGTAGAGTTGGGTTAATTGCAGACCAGTCAGGGTCATGCATGAAGTGAAGACATTTTTATGTCATTCTAAATTGATCAGAATTGCAGTCCAAGTTGGTGCTTGGTACTAGGAGTTGGTGCTCCTTCCAGTTGATGCTGGTAAAGTATTTGTAAAATTGATTTTGCAAAGACTGGATTTGGATTGGAGTCCAAGCAGTCATTTTTGAGGAGTAGCCAAATTGGTGAACCTCGGTATATTGAGTGTTGTGGTGTGCTCTCTTGTTCAAGTTGTTTTTCAATTGTCAAGTTCTCTTTATTTCATATTAAATGTTGTAGATATAAAAATTAATAGCTACACTGATTCACCCCCCCCTCTCAGTGTCATTGTGTAATCATCAATTGGTATCAGAGCAAGGTTCCTTGTACAAGCTTAATCAGCTAAGGAGATCTTGGAAGAAACAATGGCAGGTGGTGAAGGATTTTCATCCAACAAAGCTCCCTTATTTGATGGAACAAATTACACCTTCTGGAAACTCATAATGCAAACATATCTTAATGCATTGGGATACGATATTTGGGATTCTGTAGATAGTGGATACACAACACCCACTACCCCTCCAACAGATACTGTTGAGAAAAAGAAATTTGAAAACAACTCCAAAGCTAAGAATGCCATAATGTGTGGGCTTGTTGACAGTGAACTGATAAGAGTCATGAGTTGTAAATCAGCAAAAGACATGTGGGATAAATCGAAGAGCATCCATGAAGGAGACAGTAAGATTAAGGAAGCAAAACTACAAACTCATCGAGCACAGTTCGAAGCACTGCAAATGAATGAAGATGAAAACATAGAGACTTATATTCTAAGAGTCAAAAAAATTATTAATGCAATCAGAGGACTCGGTGAAGAAATTGATGATGCAGTTGTTGTGAAAAAGGTTCTCAGAACACTTCACAAAAGATTTAACTCCAAAGTCTCTCGCAATAGAAGAGGCAAAAGATCTAAACAACTTCAAGCATGGATGAGTTGCATGGTTCCCTCGACAAAGATATGAAATGAGAATAGGACAAACCAAGTCTACAGACAGAGAAGCAGACTTTTAAAGCACACAAGAATGTAAAAGCCGAACATGAATCCGAGGATGAAGGAACACCGGATGAAACAGAGCCAATTTTGTTCGAAAACTCACAAAAGGAAAAGGAAAATATAGAGGGAAGCTACCTTTTAAATGCTTCAATTATGGAGGAGTCGGTCATTTTGCAGCCAAATGTCCAATGCAAGAGAGAACCAAAAATGGTGAAGGTTCACACCAAGAAAAAGGTGACTCGGAAGAAGAAACAAAATTTCGGAAAGAACAACTTCAAGAAGAAAAGCTTCATAACCAAGAATGTCAGCAGTTCTGAAGAAAGCACAGATGAGGAGTCTGAAGAAGAAGGAGGTGAAGCTCTTTTCATGGCACTTGAAGAAGAAAGAATAGAGAAAAATTAGGAAGGTGATGAAAATTCCAAGGATGAAGCTGAAGTGTATTTGGAAGGAGAATTGGTTGCTGCACTTGAAGAGTTGAGTGCAGAAAGGAAGAAGAATAAAAATTTTTCAAAGAAATTAGAGAATGCCACAGACATAATAAACAATATGAAAATACAGATAGAGGAATTCAAGAAAATGTCTGAAGTTCTTGATGAACAATTAACTATAAAGACAGTTGAATGCAGCAAGCTAGAGGAAGACATTGTTAAGTTAAGGATGCAGTTAGAGGAGATGAATAGAAAATTGAACTGTTTTCATAAGTTTGAAGAAAGTACTGTAAAGTCGGATAAAATGTTAAATAACCAAAGGTCTTCTCTCATCAAATTTGGTTTAGGCTTTGATGAAGGATAATCTTCAAAGGATTCAAATAACTTGAATATAGAACCCATAAAGAAAGAAGAAAAGATCAGGGTTGAACCATAAAAACAAAATCATGCAAAAGAAAACAATAATGCCAGATTCAAGAAGAATACTGACAAAGATGGATTCACAAAAGTCACACATCCGAGGAGGAGAAGAGTCATGGCTCCTACTTCAAACCGGCAAAGACCGGCACCCAGGTTTAATCATGCATTTTCTGGTTATTGTTTTAAATGCAATGCTTATGGCCATAAGATTTCAGATTGCAGGCATAATGTATCTCAAAGGAATTTTACCAAGTAGAAATGTTTTTTCTCCTTTAATGAATTATGCGGTTGAATGTTATAATTGTCATAATTTTGGACATATTGCTAGAAACTCAGTAAGCACTTTTGCATCAAATAATTATCAGGGTAGAAAATCTCAGCCAAGTGGGTTGAAACAAAACCAGAAATTTCTTGAAAAACAGGCACATGCTAATGAAAGGACAAAGGCAAAACAAGTAGCAAAATCTGCTATCAAACCGGAATGGAAAGAAAAGGAATCTTTGATTGTCCGGACTACTTTTAAAGCTCAGAACAAATCAGCACCTTGGATACTTGACAGTGGTTGTTCCAGTCACATGACAAGTGACAAGCAAAAGTTTGAGAATTTACAGAATTATGAAGGTGGTTCCGTGAAATTTGGAAATAATGATGGAGCAAATATTGTTGGAAAGGGATCAGTCAAGATCAGTGATGGCAATATAAAATCAAAAGAAGTCTTGTTTGTAATTGGCCTAAAGCATAACTTGCTAAGTGTAAGTCAAATATGTGACAAAGGTCATGATGTAATCTTCAAGAAGGAGGGCTATGAGGTAAGAAAGACAAAAAATGGAAAGTTAATAGCCACTGGACTGAGAACTTCTGGAAATCTGTATACACTTTCAGAAACTGCAGAAGGAACATGCTTTATTGGACAGGAAGATGAAAACTTGCTATGGCACAAGAGGCTTGGGCATATTAGTTTTGACAATCTGGCAAAAATTAGTTCAAAAAGAGCAGTTAGAGATATACCAAACATTGGCAAACCTGTAAATAGCATCTATGAGTCATGCCAAAAGGGAAAACAAACCAGAGCCACTTTCAAAGCAAAATAATACTTCACTAGCAAGCCATTAGAACTAATTCACACTGATCTATGTGGACCCATGAGAACTAAAAGCATAAATGGACACAAATATTTTATGCTGTGTATAGATGACTACTCAAGAATGACATGGGTACTATTTCTGAAACTCAAGTCAGAAGCCTTTGAGATGTTTAAAACCTTCAAAAATCTTGTTGAGAATCAATCAAGAAAAAGAATTAAATTCCTAAGATCAGACAGGGGAGGAGAGTTTATCTCCGAAGAATTTGTAGAATACCGTCAAAAACATGGGATAAGAAGACAGTTTTCAGCAGCTAGGACACCTCAACAGAATGGTGTTGTAGAAAGGAAGAATAGAACAGTGCAGGAAATGGCAAGGACAATGCTGGAAAAAAACAAAATAGCTAACAGATTTTGGAAAGAGGCGACTCATACTACAGCTTACATTCAAAACAAGTGCATGCCGAGACCACATGAAAGCAAAACACCTTATGAGTTGTGGTTTGGCGGAAAGGCAACAACAAGACATTTCAAAGTATTTGGCAAGCAAGTGCTACATAAAACGGACTGAAGGTAACCTCGGTAAATTTGAAGACAGAGCTGATGAAGGTATCTTTCTTGGTTACTCAACAAAAAGCAAGGCCTACACATGTTACAACAAGAGGTTGAAGAAAATTGTTGAAAGTGCTGATGTGAAATTTGATGAAGGTAGAGAACAAGAAACTACTTATCAAGAAAACTACCCTATGTATGAAGAAGTCATTGAAGGTGATGATGAAAAAGAAACAGAGAAGAATCAGAAAATTGATCCAGATGGTGTAAAAACTGAATCTGAAGAAGAAGAAAACAGGAAATTTAAAACAGCAACTCGGCAGAAAAATCATCCAAGTGAACAGATTATTGGGGATCCCACGGATGGTATTCAGACAAGAAGAACAAAGAAGTGAGGAACTATTCTCTCGTTATCTAGTATTGAACCTAAAAATGTTGCTCGAAGCAAGCACCGATGAAAGTTGGATGAAGGCAATCAATGAAGAACTAGATCAGATAGAGAAAAACAATACCTGGGAATTAGTACCTAGACCAACAAATAAAAACATAATTGGCACTAAATGGGTTTTTAGAAATAAATTGAATGAAGATGGGCAGGTTGTCAGAAATAAGGCAATATTGGTATGTAAAGGCTATGCTCAGGTTGAAGGCATTGATTTTGAAGAAACTTTTGCACCGGTAGCCAGACTAGAGGCAATCAAAATGTTTCTGGCATTAGCAGTTCATAAAAACTTCAAAGTATATCAAATGGATGTAAAATCAACATTTTTGAATGGAAAACTGGAAGAAGAGGTTTACATTGAACAGCCAGATGGCTTTCAACTTGGTGACAATCCAGATTTTGTTTGCAGTTTAAAGAAAGCTTTATATGGATTAAAACAGGCACCCGTAGCATGGTATGCAAGGTCGGATAATTATCTAATTAAACAAGGGTTTAAGAAAGGTTTGGTGGATAGCAACTTATATGTCAAAACAGAGAAGGGTCATCTTATTGTTCTTGTTGTTTATGTAGATGACATAATATTTGGCAACGAAGATGGATGAATACCGCAAAGACATATCAATTAAAATGAAAAAAGAATTTGAGATGTCAATGATTGGTGAACTTTCTTATTTCTTAGGACTGCAGGTCAATCAAAATGAAAAAAGCATTTTTATTTCTCAAGTTAAATATGTAAAAGAAATGCTGAAAAATTTCACAATGGAAGACAAGAACCGGTCAAGCACTCCTATGACAACAGTCGCAAGTTGAGCAAGGATGATAAATCCCCGGATGTAGATCAAACAATGTACGGGTCTATGATTGGAAGCCTCGCTGTATTTAATGACCCACTAGACCAGATATATTACAAGCAAGATGTATGGTTGCAAGATTTCAGAGCCAGTCCCAAAGAAACTCATGTAACAGCTATAAAGAGGATCTTCAGATATCTCAAGGGCACTATGGATTATGGGTTGTGGTACCCAAAAGGTAAAGATTTCACTTTGATTGCATATTCTGATGCAGATTGGGCAGGATGTATTGATGACAAAAAGAGCACAAGTGGAGGAGCATTTTATCTTGGTGACAAGCTAGTAGCATGGCACAACAAGAAACAAGAATCAGTATCTCTATCCACTGCAGAGGCAGAATACATTGCAGCAACAACATGCTGTACTCAGATATTATGGATGAGACAAACGTTGAAAGATCTTGGTATTCATTTCAAAGAGCCAATTTCAATTAAATGTGATAACACTAGTGCTATCAACATATCCAAGAATCCAAGAATGCATTCAAGAACCAAACATATTGCAATCCGATATCATTTCTTGAAGGATAAAGTTGCGGAAGGAGAGGTTAAATTGGATTTTGTTCCAACTACAGAGCAAGTAGCCGATATATTCACAAAACCTTTGCCAAAGGAAGTATTTGAATACCTTCGAAAGAAGTTGGGAGTAGTCACACCACCCAAGCACTGACTAGCTATGGGAAACACATTCTCAGGGGGAGCATTCAAACTTTTTAAGTCTGAGAATGTTGTGCATAGACTCAGGGGGAGTCTACAAGCAGCCCTTTGGTATTATTGGCAAAGGGGGAGAAGAAATTAAGCAAGGTTGCAATGTGTTGCCAACAATTCCAAAGGGGGAGATTGTTGAGCAAGGTGCAGAAAAAGAATTGCAAAAGTATTGTCATTGTTGTCAACACAATCAATTGATGCAATTGATGCGCTCGGAGGTCGACCGATCAAGTGCAGAAAGTTTCAAGGAAAACAGAGGTGACCCGTATTCGAAACTGCGTAAAGAGACAAGGAAGAAAACTGTCGCGATTTCGCGACATGTTTTCTGTCGCGATTTCGCGACATGGTCGAGGAGAGAGAAGGCGCAACCAAAAATGTCACGATTTCGCGACATGTCGAGTTTTCGTTGAGGAGAGAGAAAATGTGTCGCGATTTCGCGACAAAAAGTAGGAGAGAGAAAATGCACGCCAAATTGTCGCGATTTCGCGACATGTCCGAGGAGAGAGAAGATGCGAGCAAAACTGTCGCGATTTCACGACATGTCGAGGGAGAAGATGGGTGTGATTTCGTGCAGTTGAGGAGAGAGAAAATGTGTCGCGATTTCGTGACATGGGGTGGTTTCGACATGCCGAGGAGAGAGAAAATGCAAGCAAAATTGTCGTGATTTCGTGACATGTCCGAGGAGAGAGAAGATGCGAGCAAAACTGTCACGATATCGCGACATGGCAGAGGAGAGAGAAAGTGAAAGGTAAACTGTCACGATTTCGCGACATGCTGGTAGAGACGGAAGCAAGGTGAAAAGATGTCGCGATTTCACGACATAAATGGAGAAAAGGAGCTAGCAACGAAAAGTGTCGCGATATCGCGACACGTCGGGTTTTCGCGACCCGAAGAGGAGAGAGAATGCTCAGCAACAAAGGTGTAGCGATATCGCTGCATGATGAAAATACATGGCACAAAGGTGTAGCGATTTCGCTACAATTCGGAAGTTAAGAAAACTTAGATGCAACGATTTCGACACAAGTAAAAATTCACAAGAAGAAGGTGTAGCGATTTCGCTACATGTTGAAACAAAGAGAAACTAAGGTGTAGCGATGGCGCTACATGTTGAAACAAAGGGAAACTAAGGTGTAGCGATTTCGCTACTAGTCAAAAGTGTAGAACTGAAAGATGCAAAAATGATATTACAAGTCAAAATTTCATGAAAAGAGGCAAGGTGAAAACACAAGGCACAAAGATGTAAAAATTTCGCCATTGCATGAAGCATAGTGTCGCGATTTCGTGACATGTTCCATTTTCGTTGGAGTTGGCAAGGAGAGTTGTACGGAAGAGCAAAGTGTCGCGATTTCGCGACATGTTCCATTTTCGCTGGAGTTGGCAAGGAGAGTTGTACGGAAGAGCAAAGTGTCACGATTTTGTGACATGTTCCATTTTCACTAGAGTTGGCAAGGAGAGTTGTACGGAAGAGCAAAGTGTCGCGATTTCGTGACATGTTCCTTTTTCGCTGCTACTGGCAAAGAAGAGTGTATGGAAGCCGGAAGTGTCACGATTTTGTGACAAGCAGGATGATGACGTCAGCAAGAGTCGAAAACGTCACGATTTCATGACAAGAAGGATGATGACGTCAGCAAAGTTGAAAAGTGTCACGATTTCACGACAGGATGAAAGGAAAGCTGCTGGAAGCCGGAAGCGTCGCGATTTCACGACATGCTTAAGGATGACGTCAGCAAATGTTGAAAGTGTCGCGATATCATGACAAGATGCAGGGAAAGCTTCCAAGAGCCAAAACGGTCGCGATTTCGCGACAGCATTGAGGATGACGTCAGCAAAAGTTCAAAGTGTCGCGATTTCACGACATGAGCGGGGGAAAAGCTTTCAAGGCCAAAATGGTCGCGATTTCGCGACAACCTTCAGGGTGACGTCAGCATAAGTTAAAAGTGTCGCGATATCGCGATAGGAAACAGTTAGACTGGAAAATGCCGAAGCAACATGAAAGGTGACACATGGCAGAAAAGCATCATGCAATCGTCACATAAGAAGTAACTGAAGTCAGATAGACAGTTAAACGTTGACGAGTGTTGGACATGCAATGCAACAGCCAAACATGCATAATTGAAACGCATTCGAAAAGCCGAATATGAAGGATAATAAAAGCATTCGATGCATCACATATGGAGTTTCGAATAAGCATTCGAAAAGCCGTATTCAAAGAAATTGAACAGTCGAATATGGAGAATCAGAAAAGCTTTCTAAAAGACGTATTGTAGGGTTTCGAACAGTCGAAGTGCATGGAACCGAACAGCCGTATTGCAGGGTTTCGAACAGTCGAAGTGCATGGAACCGAACAACCGTATTGCATGGATTCGAACAGTCAGAGTATGTGATTCGATTGCATGCAGGATTGAAAGGTTATAAAAGAATAATCGTACAGAGAAGATGTTGCTGCTGTTAGAGAGAAATTGCTGTAAAAGGAGGGTTAGAAAAGAATCAAAGATAAAAATAAGAAGAGCCATGAGAGTGTGTAGAGTTGGGTTAATTGCAGCACCGATCAGTGGTCGTGCATGAAGTGAAGACATTTTTATGTCATTCTAAATTGATCAGAATTGCAATCCAAGTTGGTGCTTGGTACTAGGAGTTGGTGCTCCATCTGTTGCAGCAGAAAATTACAGGGGTTGGTGCTCCTTCCAGCTGATGCTGATAAAGTATTTGTAAAATTGATTTTGCAAAGACTGGATTTGGATTGGAGTCCAAGCAAGCATTTTTGAGGAGTAGCCAAATTGGTGAACCTCGGTATATTGAGTGTTGTGGTGTGCTCTCTTGTTCAAGTTGTTTTTCAGTTGTCAAGTTCTCTTTATTTCATATTAAATGCTGTAGATATAAAAATTAATAGCTACACTGATTCACCCCCCCTCTCAGTGTCATTGTGTAATCATCAGTTCACCCCCTCTCAGTATAAGCTTGTGTTCTTCAAAACGAAGATGAGAAAATAAGAAGGGATGAAAATTCACAAGCCCTAGGTTGGGGCTTTGCTAGGCATTACAACCCTAGTGAAAAGTATAATGCATGTGAGCTATGAACTAACTAGGTATCATCACATACCATTGTCACTAATCCCTAAAAGCTATATAAACAAATAATCATGAACAAGTAGCAATGCAATTATGATAATCAAAAATGCAAGCAAAAAAAATGTTAGGCAATCATACAAAGTATGATAGGAAGTCATGCAATATGAGCAAGAAAATAGATGTAATATGATCTAAGCTAAATAGAAAATGTAGATGATATATCAAGCATAATATATTTTTAAATTCATTATATTCATAAATTCTTTAAGTTCTTTAATATCCAAATAAGCCAAACAATAGGCACCTAAGCCAAACTTGGCCGTTATGACAAAGGATCCTAACTAGTTGGGAAAAAACTTACCTTGAATATCAACATGAGCATTTGTGTTATTTTGGTTTTCATTGAGGACAAGGTCCCCAACCTCAAAAGAATTATTGTAAAATTTCTTAGAATAAGATCACCAAAGTCTATACTAATAGGCTCTCAAATTCTCTAAGGCATGAATGTGCTTTTCATACAAGATCTCCAATTGGTAAAAATGGTCTACACAATAATAATTGTCGACCATGATATCTTCCAATAAGATGCACAATGAAGGAACCTCAAGCTCTAAAGGAAACACAAAATCAAACCCATATACCAAGACATATGGTGAGGCCCCTATGCGAGTACGCACACTAGTACGATAGGCCCACAAGGCAGGATAAAGCTGGATATGCTAGTCACAACCGGTCTTACTAACCAAAATTTTCAAGATCCTAATTAAGGACTTGTTGGATGCTTTGGCTTGCCCATTACCTTAGGGGTATATGCTGAATCTTGTACTTAGAACAAAGATAATGAACATCATTTTTATTGAAAGGAGTGCCATTTTTAGAAACAATCATCGAAGGAATTCTGAACCTACAAAGAATTTGGTTGAAGATGAACTTAGAAACTTGAGTTCTAGTAATTGTAACCAGGGGTATGCTTGAACCCATTTAGTGAAATAATCAGTCGTAGTAATGATAAAATTGTGATCATTTGACGACATCGGGTTAAATTTCCTGATAATGTCTAATCCCCACATGGAGAATGACCAAGGGGAAGAGATAACCTTAAGGTCCTAAGAAGAAGCATGGATGATATGATCATGGAGTTGACACTTGTCATAGCATTGTACATAGTCACATGCATATTTATCCATAGAAGTCCAATAATATCCCATTCAAAGGATATTTTTGGCAATAGCATTACCAATATAATGGCTTCCATATGAACATTCTTGAGCATCATTGAGAGCAAGTCAGGTTTCATTGGAGTTAAGAAATATTAAGAGGATGCCTTAAAAAGAATACCAATACAAAGTATTATTGATAATGATAAATCAACATGCTCTCTTGCATAAAAGATTATGCTGGTTGTGATCTAAACCATCAGGTATCAAACCATCCTTAAGGAAATTAAAAATATCGTTATACCATGGCTCAAATAGGGAGGCTTCGATGGTCAAACAATCTAACAAGAAAATACAAGAACCAAGCGATGCAGGTTACCAGAGTTGTCTAATGATAATCGATGCTTGATTATCTTCTAACTCTAGAGAGAACAAGGATGCAACAACAACCATGGCATCTACATGACGATTTGAGGATCTAGGGATATACTCTATGGTTACTCATAAAAAAGAGGACACCAACTTAGTGACAATCTCTTTTTAAGGTTTAAGTTTATCATATTGAGTCTAATAAACATAATTAATATGATTAACCACAAGTTGAGAGTCACAAAATACAGAAAGAAATCTAACTTGCAAAGCTAAGGTAGCTCTAAGACCAATGATCAAAGCTTTGTATTTTGTAGTGTTATTCATGCAAGATAAATGAATTTTGAAGGAAAAGGGGATGAGTTAATTTTATGGGGTGACTAGAATGATTCTAGCACCAGCGCCCTTCATGCATCGGGCTCCATAAAAAATAAAGTCCAAGACTCAGACTCTTCAATTTTGACATTGAAGCACTCATATGGAAATTCAATGACTATAGTATGGGTAGCTTCAAGGGGAGTAGGTCAACAATGAAATGACCCTTAATTGCTTTCTAACCTATAAAAGTCAAGTTGAACTCACTAAACCCATTTAGAATATTTACTTGAAAGGTGGGGTTTAGACATCAAATAGTGCAAAGGATCAAGCTTTGCAACTACCAACATCTTATGGCTGAGCATGTAGTGTCTTAACTTCTGGGAAGAAAACACTATGATAAGGTAAAGCTTATCTAAAGGGGTGTACCTGGTTTCATAGCTAACCAAAGTTCTACTACTATAGTAGATAACTATTTATTTACTTTGATCATCATGTTGGGCCAACATGGATCCTAAAGCATAAGCAGTTGCTGCTATGTAAAGCATCAAATGCCTCCCAAGAACAGGAGGAACTAAAATAAGCAGGAAAGTGAGATACTGTTTAAGATAATTAAAATCATTCTGACACTTAGAATCCCACCAAAAGACCACATATTTCTTAATAATCTTAAGAAAGGATCGACACTTATCGACTAACTAGGCAATGAACCAACAAATAGACTAAAGTTTACCTTATAGACTACACAGTTCGATCAGGGTGTGGGAGGAGGTATGTCAGTGATGGTTGTTATCTTAGCGAGATTCACTTCAATACATCACCTAGAAACTATAAAACCTAACAAATTGCTAGATGTGACTCTAAACACACACTTATCGGGTTTAAGATGAACCTTGTATTTCGAAGCCTTTCAAATATTCATCTTAAGTCATAGACATGATACTTTCATTCTATGGAGCGAGCTAGAAGATTGTCCATATAGTCTTGGAGAATATCATGCATCATGTCATGGAAAATATAAGTCATGGCCCATTGATAGGTAGCTTCTATGTTATTCATGCCAAAAGGCATGACCTTCTAGCAGATTGTTCCCCATGGAGTAGTGAATGTTATCTTAGACTTATCTGCAAAGGAAATCATAATATGATCGTACCTGGAGAAACCATGCATAAGCGAAAGCATTCCACATTTGGTAGTGAAATCTATAATATGATCTATTTTGGGCAAGGGAAAATCATTCTTGGGACATGCTAAGTAATGTCACAAAAGTTGATACACATTTTGATTGTTCCTTCTTTCTTAGCTACAGGAACAATATTAGAGATCCAATCAAAATAGTCGATAGCTTTTATAAAACTAATATCAAGGAGTTTTTGGAGCTCTTCCTTGACTGAGAGGGAAAACTTAGGATGCATATTCCTAAGTTTATGCTTAATAGGCTTAGCACTATTTTTAACTACCAAATGATGTATGACAAGGGAGGGATCAAGCCCTGGCATGTTAGCATATGACCAAGCAAAAATATCTTGATACTCTCTTAATAAATTGGTCAATTGCTCCTACTCATACATGGACAAGGCTTTACCTAGTTTAAGGATTCTAGGTGCTTCCTCAAAACCTATGTTCACATCTATGGTATCCTCAATAAGGATGGACAAGTCATACTCAAGAGGAGGAAAGACAAGAATCACTCCTAAGTGCTCAAGGTCCTCGGGGGACATAGAACCAAAGTCCACTTGAGATCTAGAAGATTCAACCTGCGCAGCGCAAGGGACAAATTCATCAAAGAAGATGTCATTCTGAGGTGCATCCTCATATTTGGCATACTACTCAGGGGTTATGACCAACAAAGAAGGAGAGGGTGGCCTCTCATCCTCAACACTCCACTCTAAACTTTGATGAGATATATGTAAGAGAGATTCTTGACAAGAAAAGTTGGCTTGATCATGAGATGAGATATTGATTGATAATTCCTTATCATTTTTTTTTAGGTTGCTTGGTTTTGTTAGATAAGGAATCTGATGAATGAAACTGAGCTAGATCATTTGGTGAGAAAAATTCAAATGGATGAGGATTGCCCGAGATTTTTATAAGTTGATTTTCATATTCAAATTTTACACATTGATGAAAAGTAGAAGGTACAACCTCCATCGCATGGATCCAAGGATATACAAGAAGAAGATTAAAAGACACAGGATAAGATACGACATAAAACAAAGTATCTAAAATTTTAGGTCCAACTTTTAGGGGAAGTGATATGGTACCATAAGCTTCTTGGGACTCATTGTTGAAAGTTTTAATGATATCACCGAATTTAGTTATATCTTCCTATTTTAATCCAAACTTTTGAAATAAATGATATGTGCATAAATTAAGGGAAGAACCATTATCAATCATAATTCTTTTGATAAAAGTATCCCCAACAAATGCAGTGATGTAAAGAGAAGAATATTTTTGCAAGTCTAAGAAATAAATATAAGCATCCGAGAATGTGAGATGATGTATCCCAAGAGATCTTACAATATTGGCCATATAACTAGGGGAAATATATGGAGGGATAGATTATTGTTTCAAAATATTTATTAAGGCTTCCCCATGAGTAGGATAATTCTGTAATAGTTCCAAAAGAGAGATATTTGCTGAGAAACTGATTTCCTACTGAGATCGTTGAATCTGTTGATTTTGCATAGACTTTTTTGAAGTAGAAGTTATCATACCAACCATGTTATTATCATAATGGTGTGGTACACTTCTATAAGATACTTGATTAGCTATTTGTATAATTATATTCTGATTAATAGATGTTTTTTTTCAAATTTCCCACATCAAGACGTTTTGCATCAATCAAATATTAAACCACATGTTTCAACTTCTTACAAGAATTTATCCAATGTCCCTCGACTCTATGATATGCATAGTTATGACCTGATTTATACCAATTATTTTTAGTAGTTGGTTACCTTATGAGAGGTAAATCAATTGCATTGGCTTCTAAAAGTTGTTTTAAAACTGCTTCCATAGACATATTAAGCCTTGTAAAATTTCTTTGTGGAGGTTTCTGAAGTACTATTTTTTGTAGGTTGTTAGTAACATTGTAATTGTTAACAAACCTACCATTCATCACCTCCTATGTTTATTCTTATATTGAGACTTAGTATGTTTCTCTTCTTTGAATTTGAGTTGACCTCTTCTGATAAGGGCATGTTCTACTTTTCTTGCTAAATCAATTACTTGATCAAAAGATGTAATAGTAGTAGTCTCTAATGCATAAGATAACTGTTCTTGTAAATTACCAATAAATATCTCAAGCATATCCTTTGGAGGTAATTTATATCTCAAATGTCCCACCAAACTTCTCCAACAAGTCAAGGACTCTTAAAAGTTTTCTTCTTTTCTTTGTTTTAAATTGTAAACATCTTTCATTGTCACTTCCTTTTCAATATAAGCACCAAATTGTTGAACAAATAATTTTGCTATTTTTTCAAATCTCTTCAAGGAATAATTGGGTAACCGATAATACCATTCTAATGCCATACCACCAAGAATATTAGGAAATATTCTAAGTAACAACATGTCATCATAAATGAGATCATGGAAATCTATTCTAAATCTTCTTAAGTGCTCAATTGGATCTTATTTTCCCTTATAAATAGGTAAAATTGGTATGGGAAAATGCTTAGGATAAGGCCTAGCAACAAAAAGAGGATCCAATGGCTGATTACACATTTCCTTATAACTGTAAGTAAATCTTGAAGGCTGAAGTATCTCAACTTTTGAAACTAATTAATTTACCATATTTGTTAAATTCTACACTCATGAATTATTGTTATACATTGTGTCCAAATTATCTAAAGGAGGAGTGTTGGACATATTGATATTATTGAGGTATGTGGTATCTTGTTGGAGGGGATGATTAATATTTTGTGGAATAAAGGAAACAATATTGAGATAAGCATATTGAGGAGGAAATTGAATATTTTGAATGACACTACTAGTTGGAGGGACTTGTAGATTCCTTCCAATGTTGGTGGTTATAGTAGTGGCATAAGTTGGATGGTGAACAGGATTACCATGATTCAAATATTCACTCAAGAAGTTATCATGAGATGGTCTAAATTCCTCAAGTAGGGCTTCTTCCTCTAAAGATGCATCCAATGCATGCTTATAATATTTATAAAAGGTCCACACATGCTCAAAATATTTAAATATAAGGTTCCCATCAGGTCCCTTAATAGGATCTAGACTATTATAAATCTCTTATTCCTCAAGGTTAGGATTTTATTTATCAACTTGATCATTCTCTTTAAAAATTTCATCAAACCCTAAAAGCCTTATTCCATTCCCAAGGTTGGAAACCATTGGAAAAAGGAGAGAAAGACTAAGGCAAAAAAAGAAGGAACTAAAACCCACAAAAACAAGCACAATAAATTATGTTTTTAATATTTTCTGATCTAACACACAAAATTAATGATCTTGATTAAGGTTTTAAAAGAAAATAAGGTGTTCACGTTGGGTTCACCAAAGATGTAGAGGGGGAAAACTACCCTACCACGTACAATTCTCAAAGTTTGGATCCGCAAGAGAAATCCTTGAGGTGAACCGCGGGGGTATGTTGTTCTCTACACTTAGTGCTAGGGGGAAGGGTTCACTAGGAATAGTTTAAGGACTCACTCCAAGTCCTCTAGTTTTCAAAAATGTTTGATGTATTCGATTCAAGACAAACACCTAGATTTGGCCTTTATATATTTATGCTATAAAAGATAAAGGACAATGCAAAAATACATAATGTAAGAATACAAGAGTTAACCCTAGTATGATTCTTTTATTTGAATGCTTTTATAACCCTAGGGTTCCAAATAGAAAACCTTTAAGCAAGGGCTCAAGAAGAGATGCACAAACATAATTAACCCTAAGTGCACACTATATGCTATTTATCTTTCAAATTCCTAGAAATTAATTAAATGTATTTCTTATAAATTAGATCTAGGGTTTACAACATAGATATAAAGCACTCAACAAACAACCTAAAGACTAATCATATGACTTAGCTTATCCGATGATTTATCTTTGTCTTTATCCCTTTACCCAATGCTATCAATAAATCCTGTTCCTACAAGATAACTTGATAAACACTTGAAAAATATGATTAACGTTAAGGGGTCTACTTAGGACACTATACAATAATGCTTGGAGGTGCAACAGTCAAGCATCCTAGGTGATTTTAGTCGATCTTTGTTAAATAGAAGCAAAAATTGACCTTTGTAAGGAAACAAACATATCATAATACAATAGAATAAAATTATGTAACCACTAAACAAAATATAGTATTATACTCTAGATGTAGTCTAAAATGCAATTATAAGATCTGGAACAATACATTATCCCTAGATACTATCTGGATGAGATCATGCCCTGTAACTGTTGGTCATCAAATCCACACAGGAAAGGATTTTGGTAAAGTGTATGCGCCCTAGACCTACGACCAACATTGAAAGGCCGGGGGGAAGAGATATCCCTTGTGCCAATCTCTGGAGAAATGTCAGCTCCGATACTAATATACTTTTGGGGGTTTTGAGATAAGAGTGCAGGAAAGAAATAAAAGGAGTTAGGGTTAGAGAGATTGAGGATTCAAGGTGGGAGAGAACAGGAAGCATGATCACTCACTAATAACTTTAATAGCAGCAAAGAACACCAATAATAAATGACAGAAACATGATATTAACTTTCCTATGTATCCTCTGGACGGGTTCACAGGATTCTACTTCTCCCTTTTGCCGAAATTTAGGATTCAAAGTAAAGGCAATTAGGAGAAGTGAATTTAACAGAAACTACGACCCACCAGGAAGCATAAGAGAAAAAAATATAACATTTTTCCCCTCCTATGTATCCTTCAGGGAAAATTTTAGGGTACAGTCCCCAATCGCACACCGAATTCAGGATTCAGAGTCTCAATGTGCAAATGAGAAAAGACAAAAGAATTAAGCACAGAAGGCAGCATAAAATAGAGAAATGGAACACAAAAGCCTTTAGTATTAATCACAGGACATCAAGTTACATCAAATTTCTAGCAAAAAGTTCCCCCCATTTTTTTATTACAATGCTTGGGTTTTTATAGAGGACCCGACCCTCTAAGTCATAATTACACAATGTGGAGAAGTACCCCCTCGGGCCCTGAGAAGTCGGCTCCTCGCGGTTGCTACGACCGAGTTCTCACATCGGTTACTAAAATTGGCAATGGTGACCAAGTCAACCGAGGAAAGACGCATTAAATGAGCCACCCGGGTGTCCTTGGATCGTGGGTGCGTTGCTCGAGCGGTGGCCATGCTTGTCGGGTTCACCTTTGCAGACTGATACTTCATCTTCCAATTGCCAAAATTGAGCAGCAAGCTTTCTTGGCAAGAAAGGATGCATTTATGAGGGGCAATAAATCACCTTGAGAAAATACTCTACTTGGAATGCATGCCTCGGAAGTGGTTTGCTGGGTTGAGCTTAACAAAATAGCTTCGGGGGTGATTAGGGCCGAAGTAGATTTCCTCTCCAAAGTGGGGTCTTTCACCTTTCGTCACTTCGCTGTTGAAATCGCTTCATCGGTGCATTGTAGAAATGCTTCACCATGATCCTCTTTCAAAATGCATTTTGGGGGGATTCCGATCCGAAGCACTTACCTTCGAAAATGTTTTGCTTCTTTAAGGAATTCGCCACTTTGGGTGAAAATGCTTCGCATGAAATTTGGCTGAAGTGGATGCTTCGCAATGGTTCTTGGTGAAGTAGAAATGGTTCACTAGCTGGGGGTCCCGAAGTGGGTGTTTCGGTGAAGTAATCCTCAACACTGCTTCACAAATTTTTGGGCCAAAGTAGCTACTAGAAATACTTTGGGCCCGAAACTCTTTTCTTGCCTTAGCAATTTGTTTTGCAATTTTGATTTTATTTCTTCGGTGGAGTTGCCTCTCTGCTAAACCTTCGCCCGAAACGTTTGCTAGAAATGCTTCGGGTGCGAAGATTCCTCTGGCGCTTTCCTTGTGTTTTTCTTCGACAAAACTGCTTCGTTGATTTTTTGCCCGAAGTAACCCTTTGAAGCACCTCGGGCCCAAAGTTCTTTTCATACCCTTCTCCCTTCTTCAGTGAAGCTTTCTCTCCTTATCTCGCTCGACTGCGAAGCTCTTTCTTTGCCATTATATGTATAAGGGGGGGGGGCGATGAAAAATAAAATTGTTACAACTTACATATTTTTCAAAACAAAAGAAATGCTTTTAGAAAAGAAAGACTATACAAAATTTGGATTTTTTTGCCCCTTGGTGTAATGTGACAAAATTGTCAACATTCTTGGTGGCTTGCGGGGCAACGAGCTCGTATCGGTGGGAGAACCCTCAGATTTCATCCATTGGGCCATAGTTACCTCTCGAACCTTCTCCTTGATCTTCTTCTGGGGACACTTCCACGGCTTGTCTTTCCACTTCCTCTTCTTCTTCTTCCTCTGCTCCCTCTTCCATGGCTTCTGGTGGTGGTGATGGGGCCAGATGATCGTGGATGTATTTCATGGTTTGATGAACCTGAGACTAGATGCTTTTTGTGAAAAGCTCTTGATCTTCCAATGTCTTAACCAAGACAAAATCTATCGATCTGCCCAATATCAGCATGTTGGGACCTAATGTACAGATCATTTAGGCAAGCGATGATTTTGTAGTACTTCAATATGTAATTAGTGATTTGCCTCTCCGTTACTGGTTTAGCCCATTCATCTATCTCTGAGACGTTGCCCTCAAACTAAAGCCATCTCGACTTAATTTCTTTCTTGGTCAAGGGTTTCCCATCGTCATCAGTGAAGCTCGAGAAGCCTAAGGAGGATAGATCCTCGAAGTAGCCCATAGATGCATGGTGCTTGCCCTCGAATGTGTCTAGAAGGTTCTTCACCTTTTGTACTTTCTTCACCTTGGAGAAAAATGTGTGAACTATGGTCTAGGCTATCGACAAATCCCTCATCGACCGACTCATCGCAGGAAACTTCAGATCCTGATACTTCGTGCTTTGGACCTTGAGGGCTAATTTGAGTCGGGCTCTAATATTTTGAGTGACCTCATCGATGATTGGTCCCCCTTCGGTGGCGGCGATCTAGGCTTGCATGATGTAGGCCAAAACTAAAAGGGCGCTAGAGGCTCGAGACCTAAAATTTTTGAGTATGTGTGACCGAATCTCTTTGATTCTACTCCTGTAAAGTAGTCATAAGCCCTCATTCTTGTGCAGCTGATTTTGCATTTGTGAGATTCTTACGTCAAGCTCCTTGGCTCTCAGATCATTCTTAGCCTGCCTTTGTGCTCAATTCTCAACTGTGCACTCCAGTTGCTCTATCTGCAGTTTCAGGGCATGTGCTTCTTTTTGCATTAGCTTGCACTGCTCTTCAACTTTTTCTAACTTGGAGCGAGTCCTTTCTAGCTCTTCTTCCAGTTTGATATTAGCACTCTCAACCTCAAATATGCGTTGGTTAGCGATGTTGGCATGTGCTCAGAAGTTCTCGATCCTGAAGTGCATGGAGGCAGACTCATTGTCCACATTCAGATGCTCCAAGTCCTTTTCTTTATCTTGATAGTCGTAGTCCACTGGAGTCATTTCATCTAGGGGATTTTGGACCTTGGGTATCTTCTTCACCTTGTGCAGCTTTCCAGCCTTCAAATCAAAGATGGCGCATCTTTCAACTTGAGCCAATGAGCACCCTCTCTTCTTCCTTGATTCTTTCAACATATTTTCTATACTTTGCGGGGCTTGGAGGAGCTTCTTGACCAAGGGGCATTCCTACGTGCCCTCCTGGTAGAGCAGCCATGGTGAATTCTTGCGTGATTGACTCCTGCTCCTCCTGGGCTTCGGCACTTTCAACTTCCATGACTTCCACCTCAAGATCTCCTTCTGGTTGGAGGAGTTCCTCCATGTCAATGATGTCTATGTTTAGTATCATCTTGGCACTTGGTGGAATCTCTTCGACATTCGCTTTGGCCAGACCCGATACTGGTCGTTCGGCAGGAGCAGTTGGGGTCCCTGTGTGGGGTTGCTTTGGGTGGTTCAGAGGCACTTGAGCCGGCTTTCATCTCTTCCTTTTTAGTGGCTATTATGCCTCTTCCTCACTTGTCTCATGACCTTTGAATGACTTCTGTGGTAATGCTTTAGGTGCAGGCTTGAATGATTTCTTCCTCGGGGCAACGTCGATTCTTCCTGGGCTTTCGCCCGATCTTGGGGTCATTGGTGGAATGAAATCGGTGAAGAATAAGGGCTTCCAAGACCCAGCTTTGGTCTGGTAAATAATCACGAAGTCCCTATCCATTGCCAAGAGCCCGTAATAATTTATTTTTCGATGATGGACCCTCATGATCCACCATTCCCTTAGTTGCTCCTCGTTCCAGTCCTTCAACTCCTCCTTCAAATCGTCCTTTGCTTTTATCATGAATGTGGAGTCGAGAGTTGGGAATGGGTATTGGTCTGGGTCGAACTCGACCTGAATAGGATAAAAGTCATGCCAGGGAGGCAATGTCCTTATTATTTCTAGGTGCCACTCCAAATATTTCCCATTGGGATTATTTCTTTACTCCAGAATCTTGGGGCGAGGGTAGATATGGAAATTTTTGCACTTCAAGTGATCCTTCATCACTCCCATGGGATCGTAGAGCCACCTCTGAGGTATCTGGAGTAGGCAAAAATTAGTGAGCTTCTCCTCCAGGTATACCTGTTGCTTCAAAGAAAATACTTCGATCACTCCCATCCTAAAGGGGAATTCACAGGTGTGTGCCCACTTTCGGCCATGGTCGTATACTTCATTTGTTGCGTCGCTCTACCGAGCAACTTCTAGTGTGAATTGGTACTCTGAAGGGAAAATGGGCAACAAGAAGGGTTTTCTTGTGAAGCCAAAAAGGCGAATCACAAGCCCTTGCATCAATTGAAACACATCCCCTTTTCTCTCCAATACCACCTTATCTTTTAGGCAAAGAGGCACCCGAGGGCTAGACCCTGTCAACATATGCATCATGGGTCCCAAAAATTGTTGATTGAAAGAATAATAGGACTCCGTTCTCAATAGGAGACGAGTCCACTGGTATATAGGCAGAGGATTTCCAACCTTGCCAGCTGGTGAAATATCATAATGAGGAAGAGCTTTATGTACATGGAAGAAGAAAAGCCAAACAAGAAAAGAACATGGAGGAAAGTACTGGTCAGTACTAGCGTTCTTCATAGCTGTCAGCCACGTGTGCAAGTTTCGGGCCACCCATTCTGCCCAATCAAAGAAAACTAGGTTGGTGTTTGGCCTCGAAGCATCGGGGGCATATAATTCCCCTCTAGAAATACATTCAGCCAATGACACCTGCCATGGGTACATCGAAGCATCGCTCGACAAGCCTGCCACCCATGCAATGATAGAGAATATATCGATGTGCTTGAAAGCCTCTAAGGGCAGGGGCATCTGGGGTAGCTTGCCAGAAGGGAGCCCGCTCTTGAGGTTTTCTCACAAGAACTTCAAGATGGAGTTATTAGAGGTAAACCTCTCCATTTTTTCGTTCAGGATAACACTACGAACGGTATATCCTTTCGGTGGCCCTTGTTGCAGTGTGAATGCTGCTTGTACATCCTCTTTCAGGATAGAAAACAACTTGTGGCCAGAGGATATCAATACCTTCCTGGAGGCTGGCTGGTAGTTCTGAGCAATGGCATATATCATATTGGGACAGTGATGTACAGGAGGAACCATATACCAATATATTTGGGAATAATATGATGTGGCCCTCTTGTTCTCTGCTAAGAGTCTGCTTCGCATGAAATCAATGGTGTACCAAAGCTCGACCACACTCCTTGAGAGCTCTGTATCTCTGATTTTTCCCCACTTGTCAATGGGTGGTTCTACGGTTGGCTCATCGTCAGATTCTTCTATTTCCTCCACAACTTGCTTTTCGGGGTGAGGGTTTGGATTGACCTTCTTAGGTCTCTGTTTCTTCTCTTCCATGACCTTTGCCTTTTTAGGAACTTTCATCTTTGGTTCTTTCCCCTTCTGCGTGGAACTCTTTTTTCCCATGGTGGATGTTTGCAGCTGAATAATCTTGTAATGCCGAAGGCTTTGGTACCAAGGAGCCTCAAGGCGTAAGGATAGGATGATCACGATGAATAATGTAAATCTTGATGGCGAAGTCTTTTGAGGTGGGAAAAATGGCAGACTCTACTCTCACACTTGCAAATGGTTCGTTCTTTGCTGGCGCCTACATTTTATAGCCTTAACGACAACCACCTTCATTTATGGCTATTTTCATAATTAACTTGACAAACCTGACTCGGGGAATCATTGTGGCATATGATTAGTTATCTGGCGGCATCGTACGCATGGTCATGCGGCTTGATTATTGGGTCTTGCATCGAGCATGCGGACAACTGCCACCTAGTACTTCTGTGTGGCTTTTTCTCTAGCCAAATTGCCTCGAGATGAGCTCCACAAAATTTGCATTAATTTCATCCACTTTGGGTTCCTTTTAAGGCCATTGTTGGCACATCCTTCGAGACACGTTTTAAATGCACCTGCCTCATGTGTTGAAAATACTTCATAGTGAAACTCTTCTTCAGGCTAGTTTTTTATGTTTCAGGCATAAAGTTCTCTTTTGCCGAGCTATCGCTTTGGTTCGCGAGGATGAATTGCTTCGCTGCAAACTTCCCTCTGTTGGTTACTTCAGACCAAAGGTCTCTGAAAGAGATTATGCCCATGCTCTATGGAGCTGAAGTTTGGAGTCTAGCTTATGTGATTGAGCTGGCACTTATTCCCCACAATATTGGAAGAGAGTATAGACGGAAATGAAAATCTATGTACAAAGGTATATACACTTGTTTTTTTTGAAACACAAATTGGTAAAAGGTCCTAGCGGTAGAAAGTCTTTAGATGAAGACCATTGGCAGAGATCGGTAAAACCTGACCATCTGCATCCTTGAGGATGAAAGAGTTGGCCGAGTTCGCCTTCATGATTTCAAATGACCCATCCCAAAAAGCGTCCATTTTGTCATGATTTCCAGGTTTGGCCTTCCATGAATCCCACTTCCATACTAGGTCTCCTTATTTGAATGTGCGATTGGATGATTTTCCTTTTGAACCATTCTCGAGTGACCTCAGCATGCCTAGCAAAGCTCTGGTAAGATTTCTCGTGATCCTCTTCTAGCTATAGTAGATGAGCCAGTCGATTCTCCATCAGATCAACCCCGTATTCTTATAACAGCTGCAATGCAGGGATCTCAATGTGAGTGGGTAGGATGGCCTCCTTGTCGTATACCAGGGCAGAAGGCGAAGTCCCGATTGACTTCTTGACAAAAACTCGATCTGCCCCTAGGTATCGATCTATAAGAAGGTGCCAAGCTCTTTTTTTTTGCTCGATCAGCTTTCTCAACACTCTCAACAAGTTTTTGTTGGTGGATTCTGCCAATCTGTTGCCTTGTGGGTAGTAGTTGGAGGATACCTTATGATATATCCCGTGCTTGTAGAGGAACTCGTTGATATTTGCAGGTGTGAAACCAGGACCGTTGTCAGTAATAATTGCTTTGAGGATGTCAAAGTGGGTGATCAATCCTTCCAGGAAGGCGATGACAATATCTTGATCGACGTGCTTTGTAGGGACTACTTCGGCCCACCTGGTAAAGTAGTCAGTCACAGTCAGGATGAACTTATGCCCAATAGAGGAGTTCAGTGATATGGCCCCTAAAAAGTCTAACCCCAATTGTTGAAAGGGTGTTTCCACTTGTATCGGTCGGAGGGGCATCGAAGCATTTTTGCTTCGACCGATGAACTTCTGACATTGCTCGCATCTGTGGTAGATGGCGAAGGCATCAACAAAAAGTGTGGGCCAATAATAAACTGCCTTGATTATATTTAGTGCTATTGTTCTTCTAGTGGAGTGTCCTCCTGATAATCCTGAATGGAATTCACCCAAGACTCTCCTTTTATCATCATATTTTATACACCTAAGAAGGATGCCGTCAATGTTCCTAAAGAACAGGCCTTCGGGGTGTAAAGTGTATCGGGAAGACCGCATCCTGAAACGCCTTTGCTACAAAGCATTTAGATGTGATGGGCACCTACCAATGTTGAAGTATTCAACTATTTCACTGACCCAATCTTTCTTGACCTCTTCGTGGTTAGCGAAGCATTCCCCTGCTGACGAGTCGTTCCACTGACAGTTTGTTATTTCGACCGCTACGCTTTTTGCCATTTCTTGACATAATGTGCGACCGCGAACCAGTTTTGTAGGTTTGATCTCAATGTTGAAGTCTTGTATTTTGCTCACCCAAATAGCTCTCTTACTTCCCAATTCTCCTTGAATAATGAAATTACGCACATCGGGATGAATGACGAAGACTGTGGTTCGACTCTGAGAGATGAACTGCTTGAATTTCCTGAGAGACTTCATTATCACATGCACTTGACGTTCGATGAAATTGTACTTTTCTTCATGAGGATTGATTATTTGACTTAGGAACGTGATGGGACATTCTTCACCATCTTCCCCCTTTTACGTCAGGACCACAGCGTAGCTTTCTGGTTCTCCTATTGCATACAGGATGAAATCCCGATTGTAGTCAATATTGATTAAGACCGATGCCTGAACAATTCGGGCCTTGATCTATTTGAATGATTCTCTCCTTTCTCTTGTCTAGGCGAATTCTATGCCCTTCTTCAAAATTTTGGACATTGGCTTGATGACCTGGGCGAAATCAAGGACAAACTTCCTCACGAAGTTAATCTGGCCGAAGAAATATTGAAGGCCTTTTTTATCTGTTGGGAGTGGGAGCTTCATTAGAACCTCAACTCTGTCAGGATCTACAATGAGAACCTTTTCTGAGATTGCATGTCCCAGTAGTTTCCCTTCAATGATCATGAATATAGACTTCTTTGGATTGATCGAAATGCCAAACTCTCGAAATTTTTCAAAAACTTGTAGATGTTTAGGGTGACTCTCCCTCCTTCGAGAGACGACGGTCAAGTCATCTAGATAGATAACAATAACCTTGTTTAGAAGCTCACCAAATGCTAGGTCCATTGCCCTCTAAAAAGTGGCCCCCGCATTCGAAAGGCCGAATGGCATTCACTGGTAGGTGAATGTGCCCTACTTGATAGTGAATGCAATTTTGTGCTGGTCTTCGTCCCTAACCTAGATCTGATTGTATCCAAAAAAACCATCGAGCAGGGAGAATCATTGAGCTCCAGCCATCGAGTGCAAGATCTGATTGATCTGTGGAAGATGATAGTGGTCCTTGAGAGAATCCTGATTCAAGTTGTGAAAGTCCACGCATAACCGGATATCTCCATTCTTTTTTCTGACAGGGACTAGGTTCGCTACCCAGGAAGAGTGCTTGATGGGATAAATGATCTTTTCTTCGAGCATCTTTAGCAGTTTGGCCTTCATCAGGACCTTGATATTTGGATTGATCGGCCTTTGCTTCTATTGAAAAGGTTTGACTCCTTCTTGTAACTCGATTATATGTTGGATCAGCTGTCGATCGTATCCTTTGAGGTCGTGATAAGACCAAGCCACGATGTCTATGTACTTCTTGCACAGAGACCGAATTTTCTCTATCTCTTCCAAAGTACAATCGGTCCTGACTTTTATTACTTTCCCAGGTTCAAGTTCCAAATATTGATACTGCTTTGCGTTGACTTGGATCCTGTGGGAGAGTTCTCGACCATTTTGATCAAAGAGGCTTTCAAGGGTGATCAACCCCTTGGGAATGTGATTGTTCTTCAATTGAACCAGTCCTTCGCATTATTCTTCGTCATGGCTTCTGCTTTTGACTGTGGCGTCTTCTTGAATCATGAAATTCACAATCTGTTCATCGTTGTCAAAGACTTTCCAATGCAGGTATTTTTCAGGGACAGAGGGTCTATAGATCATCCTCATAGCTTTGGGCTTGTGCACCATATCTTCTACTGGAGAATATTTGGCTACGATGGATGCTAGAACATCGGCGTGTCAGTTCTTTTCTCGGGGGATAGACTGCATATTGAGGGATTCGAACTGATCGAACAGGTCCCATACCCTGTTGTGGTATGCCTTGAGAAAATGCTTTTTTGAGGAGCACCTTTTTGTGACCTGGTTGCACACTAGTTTAGAATCTCCAAATATTAGGAGATGCTTTATGCCTAACTTGTCAGATTTCTTGAGTCCTAGGCATAACGCTTCATATTCTGCTGCATTGTTGGTGCAGCTCCATATTAGCCAATAGCAATACTCCTTTTGCTCTCCAAACGATGAAATTAGAAGGATCCCCACACCGATGCCATTTTTGCATCAGGTGTCGTCGAAGAACAACTTCCATAGTCCTTCTTGAGCACAGGCCTTCTCTTTTGTCTTGGCCCCTTTTTCGGTCTTGGCGATGGCGTAACATCCCATTTCAGTCTCTATCATGGCATTAAAGTCAGTCAATGAAAATTCATCTTCACAACATAACTGTGTGAGAGATTCTTGGACCAAATCCACCTGCTCTAGCTCTTCGGTTATCGCATGCACAGGATCACTGCTCTCATCCTCGGACATCTTCTACACTAGAAAGGTAGAAGGCTTTTCATTGTAAATCTTCACCTTCTTCCCTTTGAATGGGATCTCCAGATGGGTGTAATCCATGGACAGATATCCGTATAGCTTCGTCATGAATTCCCTCGATAGGCACATGATGAAATATGGCTCAAGGTCTACGACCACTACTTCTTGTATGACTGTGACTTGAAGCATCTTGTGTAGTCGAATAGGGATATCCTTGATCACTCCCATAGTCTTCACTGGTGTACCTTCCAACTGGAGTACTTCATGACTTCTTCGCATATATTCCATCCTTATTTCTTAACAGACAGCCTTCGGCATTATTGTTGTCGCGGCTCCAGAGTCGATCATACAATTATGTATGATATGCCCCTCCATATGTAAAGATAGGTAGAATGGAGGTGGTCTGTTCTTCCCTGTAATGGATGTGGATAGGGTTTGCACAAGAGCAAGCAGTGATGCTTTCTTCACTTTAGTTGTCTTTAACACTTCTTACAGCAATTCCACTTGTCCAGGTAGTTGCAGAGCATCATACAGACTGATTTTGGTAGGAATCTTCTTTAGCTCCTCTATAATGTTGTATGCTAGGGAGTTTGGCACCTCGGGTTCCTTTCTTGGTTCATATCTGGTGTGATATTGCTCCATAGCTTTGACCTATTATTGCTTGGTCAACGAAGGAAAATTGAGCTTCTCCCTAGCCTGCTCTTTAGTTTCCACTTGAGGTGGATCAGCAGGAGCCTTTTGAGCCTTTTCTTTGACTGGTGTAGGCAGAGGGGTTTCGTTTGAGGCTGAAGAAGATGATTGTCCCTTCTCGGGTCAAGCATGTACTTTCAAGGGAGCCATCTGAGTAGCGTCCACCTCTATCGCCTTTTTACCTCCTCTGGTCAGAACTGCAACTGGCTCTTCTTCACCAATTTCTAGGTTCCAATTCTCTTGCCTGATGACGTTGACTTGACCAGCATGACTATTGCTCGCTAGTGTTTGTATATAGTGTTGGTGCAGCATGCAGGTATTCTATTCATGCGGATCATTGCACATGGAACACCAATATACATGATCAGAAGTGCTCGAAGCTTCGTCTATTGCAGCATTTCTTGTCGAAGCTTTTCCTTGCTGGACTACTTGATCTTTAGTAAGGGCAGGCATGGGATAATATCTTCTCAGTAGAAATTCTTGTTGTGCTTGCTTCTTCTTAATAATGGTCATGTTGTTGGACAGAGTCTGCACTGTGGAATTCAGAGATTGCATTTCTTGTAGTATTTTGGCCTGCATGTCATCGACTTTGGAGATTGATAGCACCGGAGCCATTGTCGATAGTGGAGGTAAGGCGGGGGGTTGAGGTGGAGCTGGTAGCAGTGGAAATTTTGAAGTGACAATGGGTTGCGTAGTCAAAAAAGTGGGAAAATGGATTTGTGGGGCAGTGATCTGGGATACAATAGGATTCAAATTCTAAGATGAGATTGGATATACAGGGGTTGTAGAGATCTGTGAAGCAGCTGTGTTCGCATAAAGGAATTTGGGAAGTATAGGCATTGAAATCCTTTGGGGGAGCTTACCCATAGCTATGAGATTCGTTTCCACATTCTTGGATAACCCGTACAACTTAGGAAAATGATTGACATTCGAGTACCTTATCATAAGACCGATATCAGGGTTGAAAGCCCGAAGGAAATAGTACGCTACAACTTCATCGTTTGGTCGAAGTCCAACTGGCACTCTCTGCCAGGTTCGAGCGAACCTAACATTGAAGTCCATGATCTCTTCTTATAGATGTCTTTGGATTGAAGTGAATTGCTGTAGAAGAGAAGTCAGGTCGATGGACTCATTGAAGCCTTGCATCAACTATCTGGCTAACTGGTCCCATCCCGTAATGCTATCGGGTGGTAGGGACCTATACTAGTAGAGGAGTTTTCCTCTAAGGGAAAGAACTAGAAGCTTTACCATAAATTGTTCTTTTGTAATCTCATGGATCGCCACCAGAGAAATTATGTCTTGGATGTGTTCTAGGGCTGTCTTCCCAGTTCCATCGAATGTCAGGAGCTTCTTGACTGTAGCAGACGACACTTCCCCTTGCCCTGCTAGATTTAGTGGTGATAAAGAATCCCATGCTGGGTATAGCCTGGGAGGCAGTTGCTGCTGTGCCATACTTGCTCTTGGATTTTGAGGAAATGGAATTCTCGAAGCTCCTACCTGATTGCTCGTTGGAAGACTAATAAGGACATAGGCCCTAGTAGGGATGGAGGCACTAGGATGCTTCGGTGAGTTATGAGGATTTGGAGGAAAACTAGCTACTATACTATCAGAAGTTAGAACTTATTCATCAATGGTAGCCTCTAGCGAGGATGTTCCATGTAAAAGAGACTCGGGGGTGACCAACCTAGAGTGTTCCCCGAAGGCGTCAATATCAAGCTCAAAGAACTCAGTTTCCTCTCCTCTATTCCTAACTCTCCATCTTGTTTGCATGAAGGAACAGGCTTTGGCAATGGTCTTTACAACTTATAGATTCTCCAGATGCTAAGAGTATTTTAGTAATGAGAGCATCAGTTATCGCTACCACTCAGAAGATGAGACTAACCGGATCTCACCTGGAACTGTTAGGACTTGGCTCCGGTGGATACGGGTCTAAGTTTTCTCAAATATGAGACCTTCGGTTCCACCGGGCGTGCCAGAAACTGTTGGTCATAAAATCTGCATAGGAAAGGATTTTGGTAAAGTGTATGCACCCTAGACCTGTGACCAACGTTGAAAGGCCGGGGGGAAGAGATGCCCCTCGTGCCAATCTTCAGAGAAAGGCCGACTCCTATACTAATCTACTTTTGGGGGTTTTGAGATAAGAGTGTAGGAAAGTTAGGGTTAGAGAGATTAAGGATTCAATGTGGGAGAGAACAGGAAGCATGATCACTCACTAATAACTTGAATAGCAGCAAAGAACACCAAGAATAAATGATAGAAACATGATATTAACTTTCCTATGTATCCTCTGGACGAGTTCACAGGATTCTACTTCTCCCTTTCACCGAAATTCAGGATTCAGAGTAAAGGCAATTAGGAGAAGTGAATTTAACAGAAACCACGACCCACCAGGAAGCATAAAAGAAAGCAATATAACGTTTTTCCCCTCCTATGTATCCTTCAGGGAAAATTTTAGGGTACAGTCCCCAATCGCACGTCGGATTCAGGATTCAGAGTCTCAGTGTGCAAATGAGAAAAGACAAAAGAATTAAGCACAAAAGGTAGCATAAAAGAGAGAAATGGAACACAAAAGCCTTTAGTATTAATCATAGGACATCAAGTTATAGCAGCTTTCTAGCAGAAATTTCCCCCCTTTTTTTATTACAATGCTTGGATTTTTATAGAGGACCCGACCCTCTGAGTCATAATTATATTGCATGGAGAAGTACCCCCTCGAGCCCTGAGAAGTCGGCTCCTTGTGGTTGCTACGATCGAGTTATCACATCGGTTACTAAAACTAGAAATGGTGACTGAGTCAACTAGGGAAAGACGCATTAAATGACCCACCCGGGTGTCCTTGGATTGTGGGTGCGTTGCTCGAGCGACGGCCATGCTTGCCGGGTTCACCTTTGCAGACTGATACTTCATCTTCCAATTGCCAAAATTGAGCAACAAGATTTTCGGGCAAGAAAGGATGCATTTATGAGGGGCAATAAATAACCAGGAGAAATACTCGACTTGGAACGCATGCATTGGAAGTGGTTCGCTGGGTTGAGCTTCGCAAAATAGATTCGGGGGTGATGAGGGCCAAAGTAGATTTCCTCTCCAAAGTGGGGCCTTTCACCTTTCACCGCTTCACTGTTGAAATCGCTTCATCGGTGCATTGTAGAAATGCTTTGCTGCGATCCTCTTTCAAAATGCGTTTCGAGGGGATTTCGGTCTGAAGCACTTGCCTTCGAAAATGTTTCGCTTCTTCAAGGAATTCGCCACTTCAGGTGAAAATGCTTTGCATGAAAGCTGGCTGAAGCGTATTCTTCGCAATGGTTCTCAGCGAAGTAGAAATGGTTCGCTGGCTGGGGGTCCCGAAGTGGGTGTTTCGGTGATTTTTTGGCGAAGTAATCCTCAACACTGCTTCACAAATTTTTGGGCCGAAGTAGCTACTGGAAATACTTTGGGCCCGAAACTCTTTTCTTTCCTTAGCAATTTGTTTTGCGATTTTGATTTTCTTTCTTTGGTGGAGTTGTCGCTTCGCAAAACCTTCACCCAAAATGTTTTCTGGAAATGCTTCGGGTGCGAAGCTTCCTCTGGTGCTTTCCTTGTGTTTTTCTTCGGCAAAACTGCTTCGCTGATTTTTTGCCCGAAGTAACCCTTTGAAGCACCTCGATCCCAAAGTTCTTTTCATATCCTTCTCCCTTCTTCAACGAAGCTTACTCTCCTTAACTCGCTCGGCTGTGAAGATCTTTCTTTGCCATTCTATGTACAAGGGGGGTGATGAAAAACAAAATTGTTGCAACTTACATATTTTTCAAAACAAAAGAAATGCTTTTACAAAAGAAAGACTATACAAAATTTGGATTTTTTTTCCCCTTGGTGCAATGTGACAAAATTGTCAACAGTAACAGGCAACCATAATTTTGCTCAGGCGGAATCACACCCCTCAAGGAGCCAAGCACGATTTCATAGAGACTACATGAAAAATAAAAGATAAGTATGCTGACTCGATTACATCAATCAAAAAATCCAAACATGCATGCAAAAGAGATAATTCACCTAGAAGAGAGTGCAGAAGCAAAAAATAAGGGTTGAGACCTCTTGAATGGTTGATATCTCCTTAGGGCTTCAACACAAATCCACCAAGAGCGAGCAAAAAAAATCAACAATCCAATGTAGTAGAAAACCAATCAAACTTCACACTCTAAAGTTAACTTGCTTGCGAAAGAAGAAGAGAGATGCAAATCAATTAGCGAGCACTTGAAAATAATAATCATCAATCATTAATGCTATTATTCATCGTGATTAAAGAATGAATTCAAACCCTCCTTATATAGCAGATTTGAAGGCGAGATGGGCAGGAAAACCAAGGAGGGCCGACGTAAAATATGCCAAACCTAAAGAATTAGGGTTTCCTTAGACCAAACCCTAAAAAGGTGAAATTGTGCCCCATTTAGGCCAACCACGATTTTACCTATGCGAAGTCGTGCCCCATCAAGGGCGAGCATGATTTCGCATAGAGAGAGAAAAAAGGCAAAAGAGGGAGGGAGAAGCCTTACCCTTGCCTTAAGAAAGTCTAAGGGGTCTCCAAAAATGCTCTAGTAATATTGCCCACTAAAGTGGATCAATTTTCCGTGTCTACAACTCTACCCATGACTCTTCATCTACCTTATCCTATGACTCATGTACATGTGGACTACATGCACATATACATCATTGTACATTCTAACACTTGTGCATTTATTACATCGCATGAAGTAACTCAAAATTTACTTTAAAATAAAGTCCTACTCTAGTTATGTACCTAAGGTGGTACATTAGCATGTACCCAATTATGTAATATACTCTAACATTACTGAGAGTGAAAAAAAGAGAGGAAGACCTAAGAAGAAAAAAAGAAGAGAAAAAGAAACACAAAGTTATATTTTTATGGGAAAACAAAAGCAAATATCAAAAGTGTTAACAAGAAGTGGGGCTAAACCCACAAATAAATAAAAAAATAACAATGAAAAAAATATCTTGGAATATTAGGGGAATGAATAAGAACCCTAAAAAAATATATTAAGAAATTGTGAGGTTGTTATAGAAGATATTTTTGGATATAGAAGCTAGGCAAAAAATATTTTAGCCATTCATAGTATTGAATTTTATCTTGACATAATTTAATTTTTTGAAGGCATTTGATATAAAAGGAGTTGATTGTGGAAACTTATTAGTTTGAGGAAGATGAAGAATATATTTGATAGAAGGGTGAATAAATGAAGAATATCTCTGATAGAAAGATAAAGTTGGATATGCTTTAAATAACTTGTTAGAAATATAATGAGAGCAATGCGATGTTTTAGTTTTGTAATGGGAGTGGCCCCCAATAGAATCCACACATAGCTTATTAAAAAAAATAGAATATGGATGGATGGTGATCCATTCATAGTAATAAATACAATTTTGAGGAAAGCAAAGGCTCCATGGAACATACAAGAGATAATTATGGATATTCAAGACCTTGCTATAGAGTTTGAAGAAATCAGGTTTACACATACGTAAAGGGAAGGAAACAAATGTGCATATAGGCTAGCAAATAGAGGGATTTTAATTGAGGATCGTGAAGTTAAATTCTCTTCTCCATGGTTAGAGGAAGTAGTAAGTTTAACTGAAGCTAACAAGAAAATGTTGACTGCCTAATTCAAATAATGATTAAGATTTACTTTAATATTTTCCATTGGTAATATCTCCTTTATTTTATAACATTAATGTGCTTTCATATAAACTATTTATTATAATTTTTGTGGTTGCACTTGTGCTTCAAGAAGGAAACTAGCAATCTAGATTTGGTAAAGCAGACTATGATAGTGCAATGTTTTGAAAATATTATTCTACTAATATGCAATGCATAGATAGTAGAGGTGAAGTTTGTATTTGTGAAGGATGCTAAATTCTATAATATTTGTATTCACACATAAAATTGAAAAATATCCCAAAAAATGAAAATAAAGAATTTAGACATTTTATGTAAATTGATGTAAGTTTCTAGCTATAGCAACACAATTGATATGAGAATTGAATTTGTTTTTAAATATCAAGCTCTAAAGAAAAGAGTTGTGATTTTTCAAGGGCAGGGGACTCGAGTACAAACCTTGTTCTCCAACAAAAAAATACATTAATATTATAAAAAAAAGCAAATATTACCAATGAAAAACATTAAAGTAAATCTTAACAATTATTTGATTCAAGCAATCAACATTTTCTTGTCAGCTTTAGCTAAACTTACTACTTCCTCTAACCATAGAAAAGAGAATTTAACTTCACAATCCTCAATTAAAACCCCTCTATTGGCTAGTCTATTTGCACATTTGTTTCCTTACCTTAATGTTTGTGTAAACCTAATTTCTTCAAACTCTATATAAAGGTCTTGAATTTCCACAATTATATCTTATATGGTCCATGGAGCCTTTGCTTTCCTCAAAATTACATTTATTACTATGAGTGAATCACCTTCCATCCATACTTTGTTCCATTTCATTTGTTTGCATATTTTTATCCCTTCCAAAGTTGACTAAGCTTCAACTTCATTATTTGTATTATGTAATGAGACAAAACATCTCATTTATTATTTCTAATTATTCCTCCTCCTACTAGTCTTGTATTTTCTTTAGATGCTCCATCAAAATTTAGTTTGACCAACTCCACATTTGGTGGTTTCCACTTTATATTTTTTGCCTTCTTTTTGTTTCTCATATACCCAACATCATAATTCCATTTGATGACTTGAATCCATATATCAAGGCTCTTTGCTTCTAGATTAGGGATTGGATGAGTTGATAGGGTTGGTTTAGAATCCTTTATGGCTAAATAAATCTTCCTTTTCATTACCTCTAAACTAATTTTCTTTCCTTTAAATATTCTTCTATTCCTTTCTAGCCATATAGTACAAAGTATTGTATCTTTTGATATATCCCAAATTGTTTGTAAAGCCTCACTTTTAAAAGTGCTATACCATTTCTTTAACCATTCTTCAATTCTTCTATTCATCACCATGCATTTACCAAACATATTAAGAATCCATTTCCATCGATTCCATACTATTGACTAGTGTTCAAAGATATAGTTTATACTCTCCTCCTCCCTTTTACAAAGAACACATTGTGAGGGGCCATAAAAAGCCCTTTTCATAAGGTTATCCCAGGATAAAATTCTTCTATGACCTAGTAGTCCAACAAAAATTATCACTTTAGGAATGCTTGGGCTATCCCAAATATCTCTTCATTTTCTTGTGATATTTCTATTTTGTTGGTGCTTTATATTATATCCACTTGTTGTTGTGTATTCTCCTCAGATATTCAACTTCCAAATTAGCTTATACTTGGCTTCCCTCAGAATAATCATTGTTGTTATATTTCTCCTCAACTACCTCCTAGCATCAATGTCTTGTATACTTGTAGAAAACTCTTCTTTTGATTTGTATATTCCTTTTGATTCTTATACATAATGTTTGAAACCCTATCACCATATTTATCTTGAAGTAATATCATCCATGGTTTCAAAATTGGATCTAGATTGAGTGATTTTTTTATCATACCAATTATCAATCCAAATATAAACCTTTTCTCTAGTTCCCATCACCCATATTAGACCTTTAATCACTAGATCAATAGATTTTTTAAACCGTTCCATAGAGCAGAACCATTTGGAAGTGAGGATGCAATTTATATTTAGCTTGGGTCATTAGGCTCAACATACTTAGAAGAATTATTACCCATTTTCTTTGACTCTATTTGTACAATCTCCAAATTAATTTTCCCCTACGAGCTACGTTTGCATCCATAAGAACTCTTAAATTGAGACCTCCCCTAATTTTATCATCACACACCTTGCTCCATTTCACCAAAGGAAATTTCCTTTTATCATGTAAACTTGACCACAAAAAGGACAACATAATATAGATTAAACTTTTTTCTATCAATTTTGTCATAGTATACAAGGACATATAATAAGTTGAAATGACCTACAAGATTGATTTAATTAGTTGCACTCTTCCTCCTAATGACAACATCTACCTTTCCATGTTGAAAATTTATTTTAAACTTTACTAATAACTATATTCCATAATTCTATCCTCATTCTCCCTTGAAATAAGGGCATCCCTAGATAAGTTGCTGGTAAATTTGCCTCCTCCATTTGAAGTAACCTACATATCCTTGGATTGACTCTAGCTAGGGCATTTAAGAAGTAAAATTTAGAATTTTTCCTAATAAATCTCTACCTTAATGCTCTTTTGTATTCCTTTAATAAGTTATTCAAAGCTTTGGCCTCATTTATCCTTACCCTCCCAAAAAGGGCTATATCATCTAAAAACTATTGATGGGTGATGTTTTCGATGTTATTACTAACCTTAAGATCATTTATTAGCCCATATTTATTCAAGCTCCTACCCAAAATATTTATCCTAATAATGAAAAAATATGGTGATAGAGGATCTCCCTATCTAAGACCTCTCTTGGATTTAAATGATTCTGTTACTAACTCATTTACCAACACCAAATATGAAACTATAGAGATAAGATTTAATCCATATGACCTATTTCTTACCAAATCCAAAATTTTCTAATATTACAAAAAGAAAATCCCATTTAATTCTATCATAGGATTTAATCATATCAAGTTTTAAGATCGTTGCTCTCTCTTTTCTTGAAGCTGATAAATGCATAAATTCATGAGCTACTATGATCTCATCTAGAACTTGTATCCCTTTTATAAATCCTCACTCTTCTAAAATAATTTTTTCTAACAAAGGTCTTAATAGAATTGCCATAACTTCGAAGATAATATTATATGCCATATTACATAGGCTTATGGGCCTAAATGAATCAAACAATTATGAATTCTTCTTTTTTGGAATTAGGGTAAGATATGTTGCATTTAATTTATAAGGAATGTAATGTTTTACCATAGAATGTTCCATTGCCACCAACAAAGAATCCTTTACTATATCCTAATTATATTGATAAAATATTGTAGAGAGCCCATCTAGACTTGGGGATTTATCCTTATCAAAAAAGAAAAGAGCTAAATAAACTTATTTCAAAGGGAAGTGTACTTGAAGAAAAGAATCCATAAGGGAAGCAAGTGACTATGCGAGGGTTTCATTTGTATTGTGTGCAAGTGGTTCCAGAGGTTGTTTTTCAAGGTCTTTGAACCCTAGAGGCCAATATTTTTGTGGATTTTTCTCAAGATTTTAGTGAGATATATTGTAGGGGACCCAAGATGGGTTAGAAATATGTCTTTCAATAGATATTAATGCTATGAAATTTATTTATAACAAATTTTAGTTTGTTGCACAAAATAAAAGTGGAAATCATACCTTTCCTTGGTATCCAAGGCATGGATTAAAGAGATCTCGAAACAAGTTTCAAGAAACTAATCAAAAAATAGTTTAGATCTCAAGTGAATCCAATGCTAAGGAGCACCTCCAAAATAAATCCACTATGGAAACCCCTTTCAAGGGTAATAATTTCAAATACTTGGCCCCAAAAAAGAATTTTAGGGATGCCCTCCATGGTGGACAACCTCAACCTAATGCTAACATTAATCTTAGGGCTTCCTGTAAACCTTTGAGAATGCCTAAGATTGATCCTAGGAAAATTGAGTTGGGATGTCTTAGGACAACTAATGGAACTCTGATTTTTAAGCTAGATATGGACGATATTCAAACTAGCATAGAAGATCTAGAAAAAAAGACTAATTTATTGTTTCTTGGGTTTTCATCTGAGGCTATCCAATTTCAAAGTTTGGTCTGCAAAAATTGGAAAACAAAAGGTGAGTTACAAAATATCTATTTATTTTCTTGTTTTATTTTCTAATTTTGAATATAGAGAGAAAATATTTTAAGGGAGTCCTTGGTTCTTTGGAAGGACAAGGCTTTTCATGAAGCCTTGACATACTAAATTTAAAGCCAAAGAAGATATGCCTTCTATAGGTTCTGTGTGGGTTAGGCTCTTTGGCCTCCCAATTGAATTCTAGAATCCAATTATTTTTTCTTCAATTGGAAACTCTTTGGAAGATTTTATGCTCGAGTTTATGTTTTAATGGATTTTGACAAACCCCTACCTGAAAAGATCTTATTACAATTTGGGGACGACACTTGGGAGCAAGTGGTGGACTATGAGAACATTCCTTTTCATTACAGAATTTACCATGAATATGGTCTTTTGGCTAGTGTCTGCCCAAATAAAATTATAGATCAAAGGAAAGAGGATACAAACTTAGCAGGTTTCCAAATGCCTAATAAGAAGAACACTAAAAAAAAAATAGTTATGAAGGATCAATCGAAGTTATTAGCTAATATGTTTGAAATTATTTCTACAAATGATGTCCTAGGTGAGGAAGAGGAAATAATGGAGACAAAAATATTATAAATGCAATTTAAATATGCAGGGAAGGACTCAAAGACAAACCAATAAATTAAATATTTTCAACAGGAAAAAAGGAGGAAATATACACAAGAAAAACAATCTTTTAAATATTGAGACTTCAAATACATGTCCCAAGATAGACTATGTTGAACCTTCTAGAAACACTTTGGCTTTGTATACGCATTATTTGAGGTTAGAAGCCATCCCATATTCAATAGGGGTAAGTCAAGAAATAGGAAAAAAAAACTAAATATGAATTCCAACCAAAAGGTAGGTCATAATACCAATCAATGTCATATGGTAAAAGAAGGTGAAAAGCTTGTAGAGGAAGGTAAGATTAATGCCCTTACCAATTTTTTTAGCCCTGGTATTAATGAAGATCATCACTTGAAATATTAGAGGACTCAAAGGGAGTCTTTCAAAATAAAATGAAATTAGAAGAATGATTTAGACAAACCATCCACATCTTGTTTTCCTTTAGGAAATGAAGATGTCAATAGAGGAAATAGATTCAATTGCTAGTAAAATCTAGCTAGATGGAAAAGTTACTTCCCTCAGTTCCTAGGGGACTTCTAGTGGCATTGCTTTCCTTTGGGACCCAAAATATGTAGTTATTCACCATATGGTTGGTAGCTAGGGTTTTTTGGATGTAGCTATTCAAAGTAGACATTCTAACCAAATTATGCTTTGCATAATTGTTTATGCTCTAACTACTTTGGAGGAAAAGATAAGATAGTGGAAGGGTATAACTTATATTATCTCTAATTTTATTGAATCTTGGATCTTGATCAGAGGAGATTTTAATACCATCCTCTCTATAGATGAGAAAATGAGAGGACATAGAAATTTGGATAGAAGCATTGACATCTTGAGTGAATATATTGCAAACCTTCATCTTCTGGACATCTAGCTAGATAATGACCTTATGAATTGGTCTAACATAAGGCAAGGCTTAGCTTGTATCATGTAGATATTGGATAGGTTCTTGTTCTTTGAAAATTTCTTAATCCATGGTCATACTCCTAAGGTGAAGACTCTTAAGAATGTTGGTTCGGATCACTGGCCAATCATGGTGGAAATTTGGAAAACCAATGTGAGTTTCTCACCTTTTCAATGTGGCTTAGAGATATTTCCTTTAGACCTCAAGTACAACAATGGTGGAAGGAAGGTAAACTAAGGTATGAGACTAAGATGTTCTATTTTATAAAAATGTTGCAATACATTAAATCCAAAATCAAGATTTGGAATTGGAAGGAGTTTGGAGATGTTCGACAAAAAAATATGAAGTGATTTCTCAACTTGAAAATTTGAATAAGAAAATTTGTTTAGATGGCCTCACAGAGAGTAGAAGTATAGATGAAATTAGACTCATAGCTCAGTTAGAGGAATGAAAAAAGAGAACTCTTATGGAAGAAAAAATCTAGGATACAATGGCTCAAAGAAGGAGATTAAAACACATATTTCTTCCACAAATATCTTCTAGCTCAAAGATCTCACAAATTTATTTCTTTCCTAAAATATTATTTTAGAGACGTCTACACTTGGGATGGCATGAAATCTATTGTTGTCAATTACTTTTCCAATCTATTTGTTGCTACACCTCTTGACTCAACTTATCAATAGAATATTCTTCAAGTGATCCCTACTCTTATCACTTTTGAGGAGAACTCTATTTTGACTACTCCAGTTACTATTAATGAGCTTCAACAGTTGGTTTTTAAAATGCAAAAAGGAAAAACCCCAAGTCCTGATGGTTTTCCCATTGAGTTATATCAAGAGTTTTGGGATATAATTCATGCTGATTTATTAGAGGTGGTGGAAAGCCAAAGAAATTTTGAAGGTTATCAATAAAAATTATATAGCTCTTGTTCCAAAATCTCAAGAGGTAGATCATATCTTAGCTTTTAGACCTATAGCTTTATGTAATGTTCTTCTCAAAATCATTACAAAGATCATGGCAAAAATGTTGAAGCCTCTTTTGCATAAGATTATTTCCCCTGAATAAGGGGGTTATGTGGAAGAGAATCAAATAGTGGATGAGATTGCTCTTGCTAAGGAAGCTATCCATTCCATGAAAATGTAAAAATCTCAATATATTTTCATTCATTTAGACTTATCCAAAGCTTATGATAGAGTGGATTGACACTTCCTTGTCAAAGTTTTGAGGCAATTTGACTTCTCTCAGGATTGGATGGACTAGATTATGGGATGTATCTCTTCGATGTCATACTTTGTTCTTATCAATGGTAGGCCTTCTTAACTATTTCTAGCTTCCATAGGTATTAGGCATGGTGACCCCCTCTCCCCTTATTTACTCATCATTCTTGTTGAATGCTTGGGAAAGACTATAAAAAAATAGAGAAAACAAAACCGTTGAGGGAGTTACCATTGCTCATGGAGCTAGGCCTATTTCTCATCTTCAATTTGTTGATGATTGTAATCTGTTAGGTAAAGCTATAGTCAAGGAAGCTTCTAAAATTAAGCAAATCATTAACTATTTTTCTAATGCTATTGGGAAATTGATCAATGAAGTCATTTTCTTTCACTACTCTCCTAGGAAGGAATCCATGGTCTTGGATAAATTAAGATATAAGAAGACCTCCATTCCAATAACTTATTTAGGCATTCCTATCAATATTCAAAGATAATTTTTTTTTTGGAATTAGTTGTTGGATAGAGTTAAGAATAAAATTAGAAAGTGGACCAATAGGTGGTTTTCATTTAGGGGTAAAATTACCTTGGTAAAATCAGTCCTTCAAGCTATATCTATTTTATGTTTCTACTATGTTGAATATCCCAAAGGTAGTTCTTTAAGAATTGGATCAAATAAATCATCGATTCCTATGGAGTGATACTAAGGAGAAAAGAAAATGGGCTTTGGTGAAATGAGATACTTTATGCCTTCCCAAGAATTAAAGGGAGTTAGGATTACAATATGCTATTAATAACAATAAGGCTTTAGCTGCTAAACGGTATTGGAGGATTTTGCATAACCCAATGCTCTTTGGTGTTGGAATATATTACATTATTTGGTTCTTTATTAATGTACCTTCATGGGTACATATTCAGGTTAGGATTATATTAGGATATAAATAGGTTATTAGAGTTATTTAATAAATGCACAAGTGTTAGAATGTGCAATGATGTAAATATGCATGTAGTCCACATGTACATGAGTCTTAGGGTTGAGTGAGAGGCAATGAATCTATATTTCTATATAAAGGCCTCATTGTGAGTGATTGTGAGTAGTATTTAGTAGTGTAAAGGTGAGAGTAGTAGTAGGCACAATGTAGCTCCATTTTGCTATCATGGAGGAGTTGCAAACTCCATGAGAGGAGCATTGTAATTTTCGTGAGCTTTCTTATATGAGTATTTATAGAGCATTGTATCGAGTTTTCTATCATATTTTCATGCATGTTTTTTTGAATTTAGAAAAAAACCCCTTGTAGGGTTGTCTTGGTTTGAGAAACCATGACGAAGGGGTTCTACACTGTCAAAATCACCCGGGAGTTGCGCTTGGCCCTGAGCACACTAGAATAATCAACTAGATTTTGGGTATCCAATGTGCATTTGGTAGGATGGATATTCAAACCAGGGACCTCCCTTGAAGGATTTCCCTACCCTCTCCAACTCACCTACAACACGTGGGTATATTTTCATGCATGTTAAGTTGCCACTATCATAGTTATTTCATTGCATGCTTATTTCAATACTTGTGAATGTATTTCCTTTATGTTTATGGCTTCAAAAGCTAACAGTGGTATCAAAGCCATAGTGGATCAAAAAAGCATAAGTGATCACCATTACTATTGTTGAGTATTTACAAACTGGACCAACCATAGCACGTCGTTGCATGCAAATACCATCACAATAATTTTTTTTGATAGAAGTAGCTCTAGATAGAAGAATAGAAAATTGAGAAAGCCACATGATAGATTTGGCTAGAGTTTTTCCACAAGAATTGTAACGCTTGTGAAGACTAGAACTCAATAATGTATCCACTATATTGGCAATCCAACTAGTGAAGATTATTTTTCATAGAGTCATAGGAATTTTTATTCCATTGCAAGAGAGAAAAAAAGTTTTTAGGAGAACCATTGGGTTACTATCATCTAAGTTTTTCTTGTTGTAGAAAATTAACTCTCAGAAGGTGGGAAAATTCCTATAACATATAGAGAAGAACTTCATATTCATTGCATAAAATTTGAAGTTACTTTTCTCGTGCAGGGATTGATTCTTTGTTGTAAAAAAATGAGGATTGATGATTTGGAGGCCTAAGGAGAAAGGTCCCATTGAAATATTTATAGATTGAAGACTCCTAGTTGAAAGATCGAGGAGAGAGCTAGTGGCCAAGGAAGCCACATTGAAGATTGCAAATCTAGGAAGGAGATCCTAGAAAGAAGACCCCATTGAATATTGAAGAGACTCAAGGAGAAGAGTCCTAGCAAATATTGGAGATTGGTGATCTCCATTGAAGACTAAAAAATTCACATTGAAGAAGAGGTCCATTGAAGGCCCTATTGAAGAAGAGGTCCATTGAAGGCCCTATTGAAGAATTTCCATAGTGGAATATTGAGCATTGAGAAGAACTAACAAAATGTTCTATTGTAGATTTTAGTAGCAGCAAATTCTAAGGGATCCTAGAAGGAGATCTCATGTCCATAGTTGAAGTTTGAAGAGGCCAAGAAAGGTCTCATTGAAGATTTTGAAGCTGCAAGATTGAGAACCTTGGAGAGGTCTCAAGGAGAAACAAGAAGGCTTGGTGAGCCTCATTGAAGGAGTCCATAGAAGGACTCATTGGAGAAATGACTACCAAATATGAAGCTAAGGAATTGGGAAAATTGTTGCCATCCGAAAACAAGCCCAAAGAAGAAATTTTGGTAAGAATATTGTCAAATCAAAAAGGTAGTATTGAATAGATCTCAATATTGATAGATTATTTGAGGAGGAGATCTACTTTGAATTCAAAATTCGACAAGAGAAAAGAGATAGAAGAGCCACCAAATTTACAAGATTTGGGGGCCATCATTGAAGGGTTCTTGAGCAAACATATCAGCTATGTTTTGGAGAGAATCCTACCAAATTTTTAGGATTCAAGGACAATGTTTCAGTGACGGTATTGAATGCCTTACAATCTAAATTGTTTTAGATTTGAAGATAAAGAAAAGGTAGCACATTGACAATATTTAGAGCTGAAAAATACAAAGTTTATGGATAGTGAAAAGGGTAGCAAATCAAAGGAGTTAGAAGCAGCAATTAAGATTTCTTAGTGCTGAAAATTTTAGAAAATTTGGGCAGCGTTAGTGAATCCTAAAAATTATATTCCAGAAGTATATTCTGAAGAATTTTTGGAGCCACCAGATCAGAGTTTTGAGCAACAAATTGGTAAGGTATTGAAGCTACAAAAAAGTGAGCAAAGAGTTGTTTTTGAACATCATATAAGAGCTGAAAAATCATCCACAAAATCCAGCCATTGAGGTGACTTGAATCACCACTATCTTCATCATATATGAGAGAAAAAGGTATGCAAAAATAAGGTGCAAAATTTCGTTAGTTGACCTTTCATATTTGGTTTCTTATTAAGGTTTATCAAGCATCGATTTCAAGGTTCAAAGAGTTGCATAAAATAGTTTTCTTTCAAGTCTTAAAAATAGTGCAGAAGTTATAGTTTACAAGGTACAAACCTACACATAAAAGAAAATAGACGTTAGGTATATTTCAAGGGAAAGAAACATATCAAAATTATATTGCTCATTCTAAATAAAAGAAGACTATACTTGCATAAGATAGAGTGCAAAGTATTACATTGATTAGCTTGGATTTATAAGTGGAAAAATAACCAAGCAAGGAAGAAATTTCCAATGATCAAAGGCAATAATAATACCAGATTTATTTCAGCCTAATTAGTGAACAAAGGTAAATTTATCAAGAGCTCTTTTGAAGAAGTTAAAAGTAGAATTTTGTGGTAAGGAATAGCCACCAAAAAGGGTAACATTACCTCCAAAATTTGGAGAAGAAAGCCAACATATTATAGTAAGAAAAGAGCTTGAAAGGGAGAAGGAATCCCAAGTCCAAAGTACAATTTGAGTTTATATCTCCAAACGGATTTTATGAACAATTTTGGAGAGGATTAAAAATAGGTTTTGGAAGAAAGGTTGGGCCATACAAATAAAGATCCAAATAAGTAAATTTAATCCCATATTCTAAGCAAAGTAAAGGACATGTTTCCAAGCACAGGGGGATAGTCATAACCTACATTTGAGAGTCATTCAAAGGACTCTATAAGAGCTAAAAAAAGCTAGTTTTTTATAAGAAGAAAGATAGCCTTCAGAAAGCAAAAGAAAGGGCCATTCAAAGAGGTCAAAATTTTAGTTATTTGAGGTATCAAAATACATCCAATGGAGCACCATAACCATTAAAGTTACCACCTACAAAGAGGATAAAATCAGACCTACAAAAGAGAGAATACAAACATAAAAGTTGAGGTCATAGTGCAAGTCATCGGTCGTCACAAAGGAGGCACCATCACCATTGAAGCTAGCTGGAAATTACCAAATCTACACGTCTAAAAACACCATAGAAGATAGTCCAAGCATTCTGCCAAGGAATATACATAGACAGTAAGAGTTGATTGTTGGAAATGCACTAGAAAGATTCAAAAAAGTTGAAAATGAGTTAGAAACCTATCGTCACATGGAAGAAGTTGTTCCATGCATCCAAAGTGAAGAGTGCCACATTGAAGAGGAAGGTGAAGTGCCCAAAATTATAGTGTAATATCTCATACTCAACTCCAGCAAAAGAGCACCCAACATCATAGTGTAACGTCCCATATTCAAAATGTTAGAGTATTGTTACCTTATTTGATAATAGCTCTATTTATTCTAGGTAGTTAGTTTGTTTACTATCCTAGGTTAGTTTGTTATTTATGTTAGCATGTTTTTGTTATATGTTAGCGCTATTAGCTCACGTATTGAGCTATTGTTAGCTATTCATATTGCTATATAACTATAGCATTATATTTAATAAATTACCTAATCACATGGTATCAAAGAGTTAGAGACAGGGGACCCGAGAGAGCGAAAAAGGAGGGGAGAACCCAAAAAAAAAAAAAAAAAAAAGAAGACAGAGGGAAAAGGAGGAAAGGAAAAGAAGAGAGAAGATGATGAAAGGGGTAAAAACACACAAAGAAGCAATAAAAAATGGCAAAGAATAGAAAGGGGGGATACTCCCCATTTTACCACCCTCACAACTATCAAATTAAAACAAAAATCCAACAAATATACAAAGGAGCACCCAACATCATATTGTAACATTTCATATTGCAATAAGAGCACCCAACATAGGTGGAAAAGATAAAATAGTTTTGAGAACCCTCCATATTTGAGTGCCTAGCATGGAGGCAGAATGTAAAAGGTATTATAATAGTCATCAACCACCAAGACGTAAGAAGACAAGCACCACATGTCATGGGCACTACACGGAGGTAAGAAGGAACATTTTCAAGAAGGTTGAAAAGGACAAGTGCCACTTGGCACTCCCATCTCATATTGCATCAAGTTAAGAAGGCGCCCAACATACGTAAACACAAAGGAGGAGAGCTGAATAAGTATTAAAGGAAAATTAAAAGGCTATTGTATTGAAGAGTATGTAGAAATCAACAACAGAGAGATGACTACATTCAATAGAAAGACTAGATTCAAAGAGAGTTCAAACTCCATATAGTGCACAAAATAGTCGAGGATAAAAAGTGCAGATTAAGACACATATTTAGCAAACATTCAGTTGAAGAAAGGAAGACAAATCAATCCATCTACAAGAAGGAGAAAGTGGACAAGCAAGGTGAAGGGAAACAAGAGAAATCAGCCCTTGCAATCAGCATACATTCCAAACAACTTGCAAATCAGAATTAAGAAGGTGAGAAATATTCATTATTATATTGCAAGTTTTAATATCAAAGTTCATTATATATTCTAGAGATATTAGTAGGAGTAATAAGGTGTTGAAAGGATATCTAGAAAATAATATTGGTTATATAGAAGGCATTGGTTAAAACTAGAAGCATTTATACCATTTCCATTGCTTCAAAAGAATATTTACAAACTTTAAACATAGGGAGATATAAGGAGTAGTAAAAAAATCTAGTTTGCAAACATTTAATATTTCTAAAACAAAAATTAGGGAGATATAAGGAATCCTAATTTAATTGAATTTTCTAGAAGTTTAGAACCTATCATTGCATCAAAATTATAGTTGGAATATTAATATAGAAAAACTTAGACAATCCAACTAAATATATTGAATTCTTATTTTTGAAGATTGCATTTCTAATAGCTTTCTACAAGTAATTGATTGCAAGTGATAGAGGTGAATCATATATCAATACTAGGGAGATATAAGGTAGCCTACTAGGACCATCATGACATCAAATAAGTTTATTCTTTTAGAATCTCAACTACTTAAAGGTCCAAACTATTTCTCATGGAAAAACAAAGTAAAGGTCATCTTGACATTTGAGAAACTCTGGGAAATTACTATGGGGACAAAAACCAAACCAGTTTCATATGATATAGAAATTCAGAAATTCAAAGAAAGTGATGCTAAGGCATTAATGATAATAATATTTGCTATCACATATGAAATACAACCGTATATCAGTTCAACAAAAACATCTACAGAGGCCTGGAAATCCTTAGAGAAAATATTTGAAGGAAAGAACAAAGCTACAATTTTAAAAATTTAAACTCAATTACATTCCTTAAAAATGAACAATGGTGAAAGTATAGAGCTATTTTTAAGGAAGGTAGCAGATATCAAAGAAAAATTATTAACATTAGGAGAAGAAGTCAAGGATAAATTTCTTGTTCAAGTGACCATGAGAGGACTTCCAGATAATTACAAGCATCTAGTTACCTCCTTGTAGATTTTAAGTAAAGATATTTCCTTTGATGAGTTAGTCAATGTTCTCCAAGAGTATGAGATAGAAAATAAAATTAAATATGAGATGACTAACAATTCTTTGGTGACAAAAGACAATCCACAAGGAAATATAGCATCATCCTCAAAAGGACAAAGACCTTGGAATAACAAATATTGTTAGATATGTAAAAAGAAAGGGCACAATACAAACTACTACAGATTCAATCCAAAGAATCAAGGTCAAGGAAATCAAACATCCTATGGAAATCAACAAAATAGGATATTTTAGCCAAAACAATATCAACCTCAAAAGTAACATCTCCAAAGGACATATCCTTCTCAAAAATAGTACCCTCAAATTGAATATCATGGAGGAAATCATAAAGGACACATTGCTCAAAATATTCAAGAAGTTGAAGAAATGGAAGAACCTACAAATGAACATGGAATTAAAGCTCTATCAGCAAGGATAGACCCTTATGAAGACACTAACTATTTACTTGAACATGAAGGAGAATACAAACTTTAGTACCAAATTGCAGATCCATATTGAAGACTAAAGTCTTCAAAACCAAATAATGTAATACATGGGGGTGTTAAAATATATTACATCATTTGGTTCTTTATTATTGTACCTTCATGGGTACATATTTAGGTTAGTATTATATTAGGAGATAAATAGTTTATTAGAGTTATTTAATAAATGCACAAATGTTAGAATGTGCAATGATGTAAATGTGCATGTAGTCCACATGTACATGAGTCTTAGGGTTGAGTGAGAGGTAAGGAATCTATATTTCTATATAAAGGCCTCATTGTGAGTGATTGTGAGTAGTATTTAGTAGTGCAAAGGTGAGAGTAGTAGTAGGTACAATGTAGATCCATTTTTATATCATGGAGGAGTTGCAAAATCCATGAGAGGAGCATTGTAATTTTTGTGAGCTTTCTTATATGAGTATTTCTAGAGCATTGTATCAAGTTTTCTATCATATTTTCATGCATGTTAAGTTGTCATTATCATAGTTATTTCATTGCATGCTTATTTAAATACTTGTGAATGCATTTCCTTTATGTTTATGGCTCCAAAAGCTAATATCTGGGCCAAGAATATTCATCCTAAATATGATGAGAAAAAAATCCTGAAGACCTTGTTCATTGTTCATTGCCTACCAAAGGTTCTTCCATTTCAGCGGTTCTTACGACTGGCAAGGATTTTATTAAGCAAAAGTTATTTTGGATCATTCATAATTGTCAACTGGAAATTTTTTGGAAAGATTCTTTGGATGGTCACCAACCTTTGATAACTCAGTTTTTTTATTGGAGGCCTTGGATGGAGGAGCTTCATCGAGCTAACTGAATAAAGGTAGGTAATTATTATCGATACCATACTAGTAATTCAAAGGTTGGTAGATATTGGATCCCTGTTGAGGATTGGCCTATTCAAATACCAGAAAGTCAAAGAAAATATATCCAAAGCATTCTTCATATGAGATCTCTCTCTTTGTCCCATGATAAAGACTATTTTAGATGGGATAACACTACTAAGGGTGAGTATTTATTTGCTCAAGGTTATTTGGACTTATGCCATAATAATTCCAACCAATCATATGACATATTTACTTAGTTGTGGGCACAAAATATATAGCCTAATGTGAGGTTCTTTACATAGATTTTATTGCATCGCAGGGTGCTTACTAGTGAGCAACTTATGAAACATGGTTTTCATGGCCCATTTAGATGCAAAATGTGTGGAGAGAATGTGGAAATTCTCAATCATATTTTTATTAAGTGTACCTTAGCCTTTGAGCTATGGAGGAGAATGACCATCTTACTTGGCTTATAGTGGTTCAATTTTTCATTTTTGAACAACTTTGGAGGGATTGGCCTAATTAGGAGGGTGTTGATCATTTTATTAGGCAACTAGTTTGGATGGGTTCTACCATTCTACCTTGGAATATCTAAAAGGAAATAAACAACCAGATTTTTAATCAAGAAATGAAGGACATTCACTATATCTGGTAAAATATCATTTCCAACTTAGTTGAATCAATCCAAAAACTCCCTAATCACCCCCAAAACTCCCACCAAATATGGGATCAAGTGATGCAAAGATTGAAAATTAACTCTTTTAAGGGTAACCAACTTGAAGGGAATGCGAGTAATCAAAATATGGATAGAACAAGGAATTGGCAGCCTCCTCCCAAGGATTTTGGAAAATTCAATACCAATGGAGCCTCTAGGGGGAACCCTAGAAAAGCTAGTGCAAGAGAAATTGGTAGACTTTCAGATGATTCCTTGGTTTTCACTTTTGCTAAGAATTTGGGTATCCTTTCCAATAACCTTGCTGAGGGGTATGGTATCCTTAGAGGCCTTCAAGAGGCTACTAAGGTCATATGGAAAAAGGTGTTGGTTGAATTCAACTCCCAAGTCATGATTAATATGTTGAAGAATCCTTCTAAGAATCATAAGGATGGTTCGAGAATAAAAATAATTTTTGAGAAGATTCAATTAATCCAGATAGGCTTTTTGAAAGTTGAATACAACCATGTGGTAAGAGGACAAAACATGAGTGCTACTGCTTTAAGCTAATTGGTAATTGGACAAATATGATCTTACTTACTACAACCACCCTCCCAGATGGTGGGATTCGTGGAAGTTCTTCTTTCCATCCTTTCTCTGGATGGCTCCAGTAATAGAGGTACGTAGTTCCTTTTTACTTTGTTTTTGCTTCTCTTTGGTTCGGTTAGGGTATTTTAGTTTCCTTGCTCAGATTGATCATTCTTATGTTTCCTCTATTGAATCTTACCTAAAAATCCTATTGGCCTAGAAAGGCCAAAGTTGTATTCTATTTTTTCATTCTTTTTAGTTTTTCTATGTGTGTGTTATTTTGTATTTTTTTGTTCTATTTTGTTTTTGTGTTTTTTTATGTTGTTTTGGTATTTTTTCATGTTTTTTTTGTGTTTGTGTGTTGTTTTGTTTTTTTTGTGGTTTTTTTTTGTGTGTGTTTTGTGTTTTGTTGTTGTTTGTTATTTTTTATGTTTTTTGTTGTTTTTGTGTTTGTTTTGTTGTCTTTTGTTGTTTTTGTGTTTATTGTTTGTGTTTTTGTTGTTTTAGGTATGCTCTTTGGGTGCGCCAAAGGGGGCAGGCCAGGTGTGATCCCTGGGCAATTTTTGTGAAATAGATACCCTTGCCTCCTTGGGACTTACCCGAAAGTGGCATCCCAATTGGGGTGTTTTCCACAAAAAAAAAATTCTTCCAAAGTAATAGGCTCCATAAGTTTCCTTTTGTGTTCATTTGTTATAACTGAAGGTACTTGTAGAAGTTTATCATTAAGAACTTCACACTCTTCTAATCCTAGAATATTTTGATTAAAAAACCTTGCCCTCTTTTTGATTTCACTCTGGTATTTAATGTAAACCCCTTCTATATTGTTTTATTTCTACTAATTCTAAATGTTGATCTTTGTACTATGACCATCCTATGAAAAAAAATTGTATTTTTATCTCCTTGTTTTAACCAAGTCTGTCTTGATTTTAATCACCAAAAAAATTATTCCTTATTAAAAATATTATGATATTAACTATGCAACTCCCTTTCCTCCAAACTTGGATTATTATAATCACCTTTTTGGAAATCTAAAAGTTTATCTTTTCGTTCTTAATTCTTCTCAAATATCCAAAAGTGTTCTTGTTCCATTCTTTTAATTTAGATGTCGTTGATTTAATTTGTTTTAGGAGTGTATACAACCCAATATTTCCTAAATAATTCCATGTTTGTACTATCATATCAACAAATTAAGGATGGTCTTCCCACATCTGCTCATATTAATGATATTTTTTAAATTCACTTACCACCATTTTAACTCTTATTGGCTAGTGATATGAACCAATCCTTGTCAAGGTATTAATTTTAGCACATGTCCCTCCATCTAGCCAATGATCTAAGAGTATGCATTTATCTATTTTTTTTGCTATTAGGCTATGGCCTCTCCTATTGTTGGTCCATATATAGTTGTATTCTTGAAACTCAACCTCCAATAGATTATTATTTTGAATAAAAGCCAAGAAATCTGTCATACTTTGTGTTAATTTCCTAATTCTCCCAATTTTTTCATCTAGCTTGGTAATGTAATTGAAACTCTCCTATGATCATGAATTGGGTTTCTTGGTCTTTACTTCTCATAAAGGCTTCAATTCCACTCCATACTTCTAATCTAACAAATGTCTGTAAAGTAACAAGTGACTAAAGAGGCTATCCAATGCTTAGTTTTATGAATGGTTAAAAAAAAGGTTCTAATAGGATTCCAACATGTTATAATTCCCCTTGCCACTCCTTCAAAATCCATAACATCCCATTCACATCTTTCCCATACTACTTTCATAGTTTTGGAAACTTCTTCCTTTGTCATTTTAGTTTCTTGGATACAAAGAATATTAGGCTTATTACTTAAATAGAGGTCCTTGATACACCTCTACTTTGTGGGGTATTATCACCCCTTATATTCTATGAGATGGTAATCATATATCATTAGGGGCTATTGATTATGGTAAAGGTTTACTTATATCACTTATGACCAATATCTGAGCATAAATAACCAAGAATATATCTTTTATAGTTTCTAAAATCTCAAGGAATTCTCCCAAAGTGTTTCCTATTATCTTAAAAGTTTCTATTTCCTAAAATTCAACGAGAAATCCATACATCCTAACCCAGACTGGTACTAGGAATAAATTTATATTTTTCAGGCGCAAAGCTTTCATACTGACGAGTAAGGAAGAGTCATGCTCTTCCCATAAACCAAGGACCCTATTTTAGGATTCTATACATTTCCTCCCTAGAACAAAAAATGGCTAGGAAGAAGCCTTTGGGAAGAAAGGATAGAATCACTCCTAAAGACTTCCAACTCCTATCAATCCATTTTCTCAATGCTAAATCCCTCGACCAAGAGTCATTAAATTTACCAAAAGCTGCCCTATATTTGAGATATGAAGATCACTCATTTGTGAGGTGCTAACTAGCCTCTACTACTAAAGATGATTCTAATAATTTAGCTATAAATAGATCCATGGAAAGGAAACTAAAACTCAAAATCTACTAAAAATTACCAGAATATCCTATAGCAATTATAATATAGGAAAAAAACCTAAAATAATTTGCAAGCAAAATTTCTAAAAAAAAGAAACTTAGCTAAAATATTCTATGCCTAGACAAAATATCTTATCTCACTTAAACCCTTGCCATCCATTGCTCCTCCCATCATCCAAACCTTGGCTGACAAATATTTTTAATTTTATTTTTCACGACTTGAAAAATCGTCACTGCCTTTGTTTTGGATGACTAACTTCAAAGGGTCATATATCCCTCAATATTGTTTGGATTAGCTTATATGACCACTCATTTTAAAGCTCTTAAAATGCTATACAAATTGGTCCAAAAATCAACTGAATTGGACAACCCTTCGTGAAGATAACGCTCCTATAATATGAGATATTTAAAAATAAGTCCCTAACGCTGCTCTTGTTTCGAATGGCTATCTTCACATGGTCATATCTCCCTCAATACTATTTTTCAAAGATCAACAATTTATTTGTGTCCATGTTAAAATAGTTAATGACTAAATTTTTAAAATTTAATAGAATCATTTTGTTTTTTGGATGTGCCAAAGCAAGGCTAGCATTGCATTGCTTTCTTGAACCAAAAAATAGTATAAATTTTTTCATCCACTAAGTACATATAGCAATAGTAGCCTCTCATGACATGGAGGTTACAAGATATTTGTATCAACTTTAGTTTAATTTAGATTTTCTACTATGTATAATTTAATTTAAAGCTCAATTAAATGCTAAGTAGCACAAATATGCAATAGTCTATATTTAGATTTGCATGGTATTCACTTACCATTGTCTCTCTTGTTTGGTATTTGGTAATCTTCCAAGGCAAACATATTTTGGTATTTTTTCAGATCTTTTAGTTCAAGTTGTTATTGTGGTATGTAGTAGGAATTCAACTATAATAACCTTTACCATCCACTTGCATTTTGTTATTTTCATGGCTATGTTTGGATCCATTGTTAAAAAAATTAGTGTTATTGGATATAAAAACGTTAAAATATTTCACCTAACATTGTTGGCTTTTAAGCTTGATTATATTAGGTCCCAATATTCTGGATCTTGATTAGTTTCAAATATAAATAATAATAATATTCATGAAAATAACAAATATAAATATAAATGGATAAATTTATTCATGCAATAACATGAAGAAAACTTACAATAGAATTGCTCAAAATATGCATACAAGCTTCAATATTAATGTTTGAATGTTGCATAATTTTTTTAGATACATTTCATGGAGCTTTATCTCCATAATATAATATTAGAAAGATGACTCTTCAAATACTTGACTATTGCACTCCTCACATATCCGAGATTTGTAACCTTTCCTATTTCATACATAAGATAAACCTCTCATGTTCATTAGGCTTCTCATATTGCCACTTGTACACATGAATCTTGAATCTCTATTTACTTACATACTTAACTCTATGAAACTTGCACACTTCTACATGCACACCTAATACATGAAACTTGTGCACTTTCTCATATTACACACTTGCACACTCAATTACACGACACTTGTACTTTCTCACATTATACACTTGTTCACATAAATACATTAATACATGAAACTTGTGCACATCTTGCACATAGACACTTGCATAAAGGGGAAATATAAATCACACTCCTAAACTATAGACTCAAACTCTATTCTAATATTTACATTGTATCGTAGGTACCATGTGGGTAAATTAGCATGTATCAAATAATATAATATTCTCCAAAAAACATTGTACACTTACACATGTGGTTCATAGATGGTTTATTTTGAGGTTACATTGAATAGTAAAGCTTAATTTAAACTTATTTGAAGTTACATTGAATAACAAAGGCTAATTTGTAAAATTTCTTAAATCTTCATCTTGTAGGTGTCAAAGATTCATAGATGGTTTTTTTTTGAGGTTGTGTTGAATAGTAAAGATTAATTTATAGGACCCCAAGGGCTAGGTGGATTGGTAGTTGTTTGTCTAGCTAGGTACTTACCAAGAAGAGACCTGGGTTCAAACCTTAGGGGTGTCAATTTACAAAGGTAGTAGTTTGCTTTGAATCCTTTGAGTGCGTGCCACATCGATGATAATGATATGAATCCCGAGTGACTAGTGGTCTCCTCCCCACACCAGGTCAACAAAAATGAGTTGAAATAGGCTTTTTGGTAGCATCCCTTGTGGTTTGAACCATGCTCTTGTCAGTTACTAAAAATAGTGTGGTTGTAACCAACTCCCCTATGTATCTAAAAAAATCTTAATTTATAGATTAACCAACTCCCCTGTGGGGTGTTTTCCACAAAAAAACTTCTTCCAAAGTAATAGGCTCCATAAGTTTCCTTCTGTGTTCATTTGTTATAACTGAAGGTACTTGTAGAAGTTTATCATTAATAACTTCAAACTCTTCTAATCCTAGAATATTTTGATTAAAAAACCTTGCCCTCTTTTTGATTTCACTCGGTCTTTAATGTAAACCCCTTCTATTGTTTTATTTCTACTAATTCTAAATGTTGATCTTTGTACTATGACCATCCTATGAAAAAACTTTGTATTTTTATCTCCTTGTTTTAACCAAGTCTGTCTTGATTTTAATCACCAAAAAAATTATTCCTTATTCAAAATATTATGATATTCACTATGCAACTCTATTTCCTCCAAAATTGGATTATTATAATCACCTTTTTGGAACTCTAAAAGTTTATATTTTCGTTCTTAATTTTTCTCAAATATCCAAAAGTGTTCTTGTTCCATTCTTTTAATTTAGATGTCGTTGATTTAATTTGTTTTAGGAGTGTATACAACCCAATATTTCCTAAATAATTCCATGTTTGTGCTATCATATCAACAAATTAAGGATGGTCTTCCCACATCTGCTCATATTAATGATATTTTTTAAATTCACTTACCACCATTTTAACTCTTATTGGCCAGTGATATGAACCAATCCTTGTCAAGGTATTAATTTTAGCACATGTCCCTCCATCTAGCTAATGATCTAAGAGGATGCATTTATCTATTTTTTTTTGTTATTAGGCTATGGCCTCTCCTATTGTTGGTCCATATATAGTTGTATTCTTGAAACTCAACCTCAAATAGATTATTATTTTGAATAAAATCCAAGAAATCTGTCATACTTTGTGTTAATTTCCTAATTCTCCCAATTTTTTCATCTAGCTTGGTAATGTAATTGAAACTCTTCTATGATAATGAATTGGGTTTCTTGGTCTTTACTTCTCAAAAGGCTTCAATTCCACTCCATACTTCTAATCTAACAAATGTCTATAAAGTAACAAGTGACTAAAGAGGCTATCCAATGCTTAGTTTTATGAATGGTTACACAAAAGGTTCTAATAGGATTCCAACATGTTAGAATTCTCCTTGCCACTCCTTCAAAATCCATAACATCCCATTCACATCTTTCCCATACTGCTTTCATAGTTTTGGAAACTTCTTCCTTTGTCATTTTAGTTTCTTGTATACAAAGAATATTAGGCTTATTACTTAAATAGAGGTCCTTGATACACCTCTACTTTGTGGGGCATTATCACCCCTTATATTCTATGATATGGTAATCATATCTCATTAGGGGCTATTGATTTTGGTAAAGGTTTACTTATATCACTTGTGACCAATATCTGAGCATAAATAACCAAGAATATATCTTTTATAGTTTCTAAAATCTCAAGGAATTCTCCCAAAGTGTTTCCTATTGTCTTAAAAGTTTCTATTTCCTAAAATTCAATGGGCAATCCATACATCCTAACCCAAATTGGTACTAGAAATAAATTTATATTTTTCAGGTGCAAAGCCTTCATACCGATGAGTAAGGAAGAGTCATGCTCTTCCCATAAACCAAGGACCCTCTTTTAGGATTCTATCTCTTTCCTCCCTAGAACAAAAAATGGCTAGGAAGAAACCTTTGGGAAGAAAGGATAGAATCACTCCTAAAGACTTCCAACTCCTATCAATCCATTTTCTCAAGGTTGAAGCCCCCGACAAAGAGTCATTAAATTTACCAAAAGCTGCCATGTCTTTGAGATATGAAGATCACTTTGAAGTTACATTGAATAACAAAGGCTAATTTATAAAATTTATTAAATATTCATCTTGTAGGTATCAAAGATTCATAGATGGTTTTTTTTGAGGTTGTGTTGAATAGTAAAGCTTAATTTATAGGACCCCAAGGGCTAGGTGGATTGGTAGTTGCTTGTCTGGCTAGGTACTTACCAAGAAGAGACCTGGGTTCAAACCTTAGGGGTGCCAATTTGCAAAGGTAGTAGTTTGCTTTGAATCCTTTGAGTACGTGCTACACCGATGATAACGATACGAATCTCGAGTGACTAGTGGTCACCCCCTCATGCCAGGTCAACAAAAACAAGTTGAAATAGGCTTGTTGGTAGCAGCCCTTATGGTTTGAACCCTACGTTTGTCAGTTACTAAAAATAGTGTGGTTGTAACCAACTCCCCCTATGTATCTAAAAAAAAGCTTAATTTATAGATTATTTTGAAGTTACATTGAATAACAAAGGTTGCTTTACTAAAATTTCTTAAATCTTCATCATGTAGGTGTCAAAGAGATGTTGTAGCAACTTGAGACTAAAATAGCTCCTATAATTTCCAATAACTTAAAGCTCTACAATTTTCAATGGCTTAAATATGTAATAGTTGTTACACATTTTTTCCATTCAAAACATTAAAATAGGTAAATTTTATAGCTTTAAGATAATATAATGGTATTAGTTCAACCGATTAAATTCCTCATTAACTCAACCGATTAAATTCCTTAACTTTTAAGGAGACCTAAGTTGACAAACGATACATCCATAATAACTAAACTTTTATAAAACTACTATATGATCATGATGTAAGAGTGATGTATGTTTTAATCCTATATAACTAATTAAAAAAGTAACTTTAAGATCGTTAAAAATATCCATAAATTAATATGATCATGATGTAAGAGTGAGGTCACTTTTAATCCTATATAACTATTAAAAAAAACTAACTTTAAGATTGTTAAAAATATTCATAAATTATAAAGCTTTAACTTAAAGTGATTTCAATAAAGGCACAATAGGAAAAAGGATGATAATTTTTTATAAATATTTATAACAATACATCCATAATAACCAAACTTTTATAAAACCATTATATGATTATGATGTAAGAGTGAGATTTGTTTTAATCCTATATAACTAATTAAAAAACTAAATTTAAGATCCATTAAAAATATCCATAAATATATGTTGTGGTCTACCGGCAAGGATGCCACTTGCATTATCGGTGATGTGACGTGGGTTCAACTCCTACTCCCACGACGGATATGCATATGTATAAAAAGTATTTACTCAATTAAAAAAAAAAAAATATATATATATATAATATATATATATATATATATATATGATATATAATATAATATAATATGGCATTTGGTAAATGTATATGTATAGTTAGTTAGATTAAATTAAAAAAAAAAGTTATTATTTGATTTTTAAGGTTGGGTATTTTCATTTAATTATATTTTTTATAATTTTTTTATAAGAAAATTGAATTTATAAATAAAGAATTTAATACACAACTTAAACCTTAAACCTCTTAAAAATATTTTCTAATACTAATTAAAATTAATTAAAATAAAATGAAATTTCATGCAATAACATCTCTTTCAGATTCAAACGTGTAGTAGATGAAATATGGCTAATTTTACATTTTTAGCATGAGTTATGTAGACGATCTGATGTAATCTATGTCTATGACACAAGTGACCCATACTGTGCGCTCTCTCAACCATTCTGAATAACTTCTATATGACATTAGCTTTACTCCCCAATTATGTATATTCTTTTGTTTGTGCACCAATTTGAGTGTTATAGGAAGAGTAGCAAAGATATATCTATTCTGGAATTTAATAGTAATTTTTTAAAAATAATATTAGTTTAATTAGTTAATTTTTTTAATTTTTAAAGAGTAAATTTTTAAGTTTGTTATAATATTATCATATTATCATAATATAATACAACCAAAGCTTGTTTCAATTTCATATAATTAATTAAAAAACTTAATAAAAATCCCTATAATTAAAATTTATTAAAAAATCTTCAATGTTAAATTGAGAATTTAAAGTGTCTTCTAAAGAAGATTTAGTCTAAGAAAACATAGAAACTACGTGAATGGGTCACATTCTCATCACAACTCAGAATTTGAAAAGATTCTAAACTTACCATGGATTACATTAATTTAACTTTATATAAAATTATGGAATGTATGTTTATACATAATGAACATTGCATTCATTAAAAAAAACATCTGACCTAATAAAATGTAACTATGATTGTTGTAAATGAAAAGTAAATTAACTACTCTTAGAAGATCATGGAGATATTGGTAAGCATATAAAAAGATTCAATTGCTTAAGGAGAATTCAAATAGGAGCTCCTTTGTTAATTTATTTCATGATTGTTTTTGTTTACGTTGTCTTTTTTTTATCTTTATAGAACACTTTTTTCTCTCGATTTGTTGTGTTGTTTTTGTTTCGATTTATATTTTATGTTATTTTTTGTTTTACTTTTGAATTGTTTTTGTGGTTTGGATTTAGTTAAACTAACCATGAAGTGGAGAGGAAAGGAAAGTTAAAACATCAAATTCATGTAAAATGGTAAATGTAAAATTTATTTATTTATTTTCTTTATTTTAATCATCTAGTTTTTAAAAATGTAATAATATGTCTTCTATCTTTTAAATGTATAGACTAGATATACAAAAAGATCGATCATCTTTGTTATTCTTATTCAGAGAGGGTACTACGTTCAATAAATCATGTTTATTGGGAAGAAACACATGATCCATAAAGGTACAACCAAGAGCCTCAAAACTTATTCTCATAAATAGATTGTAAATTGTTAGGATTTTTAGTGTCCTTTGTAAGGTCCACATAAATTATAGTAGTGCCAATATATATTTTTTGACCAATGGTTGATACCTATTTTTGTTTGAGAACTTTCACCTACATTGGATTTGAGCATTTTTCCTTATTTATTGTTAATAATAACAAAAAATATATCATATGTATGCCACTATGTTGCTTATGACAAGGTTAATTCAATCTCACCTTGAGACTATATGCCAATGCCCTGTTCACAGATGTAGTGTTTCCATCTATCAAATGTGTATGTTGTGTATCTATTATACTTTTACTTTATAAAAGGGTTTTTCTTATTGTCTTATTTTGTAATTTTCTTTGCATTTTAACTTTAGTTTTACAAAATGCTTTAAAATAGAGAATCCTTGTCCACTATTTCTTTTAGTTTTATCTTGTATTTAGCTATATAGATTTTCTTTCATGTTTGAAACTTCTTATGAGGTTTACAAAATGATTTAATGGTGCACATATTAGCTATAGTAACTTTTGTTTAGCATAATGCTTAGAAATGTATTTTTTAATTTAATAATTTAAACTATAGGTGTTGTAGATTGTTAGGAAGCTTCATATAAAAATAAGTCTAATTACAATATAAAAATAGGAATTAATGGAAACACTTATAAACTAAATGACCTTGAAAATAAAAATAACAAAAGTGCTCATAAAAATAATTGTATGAAATAGAACAAACTTATATTAATCAAGTGGAACATATATCACATGCCCCATTGAGGGGACAACCTCCTTGGAAGTAGAGCTATAACACAATTTGAAAAAATATCAGATACATTCTACTCCAAACCCATGTATTTATATAGACTTTTATTTACCTAATGCTCAAGGGTTGGACCACATGAAAGAGGGGATCCGAGCTACTAATTCCTACTTATAATAAAAGTAAGGTTATGTCATAATGGGCCCATACATACTAGGAACCCAAGGTACAAACATGCACCAACACTAGACAAGTACATAACAATGGTTGTGTTAGGATAGGGTCCTAACATGTCCTCCCACTTCAAGAAGCTTTGTACTTAAATATTGAGATGAGGAAACTGATGTTGTAGTTGATGGAGTGGTTTTCATGTGGCATATTCTACCTATAGTCCATGCCACTATACTAGAATATTAGTGAGACTGTGGTTGCAAAGTATGCATGTACACCAGTCTAGAATACTCATGGGTTTTAAGATGATTGAGCCTTCTTCATCCAACATGGGTAATGTGAATTGGATCTGCATATGGTTGCTAAGGACCTTCTTTAAATATGAGACATAAAAAAATAGATGTATCATGGAAGAAGGCAATAATTCTATCTTGTAGGCGACAGGGTCAACCTGTTGGAGCACTTTATATGGTCCATAGAATTTTAGTGCTAGCTTTTAACTACCAAAAACTTTTAGTGATGACTAATTTTTGGGCTACAGGTAAGCGAAAACTATGTCCTTGATAAAATGGTGTTAATATACTTGTTTTCGCATATAGTTCTATGCCATGGTCAAATTATCCTTGATATGTTGGAGTAGTTATACACATTTTATGAGAGTGGAATCCACTATTTTAACCTTGAAACTACCAAAAATGTATGGCAGAAGTGACAATGGAGGATGTTCATAAACTACTTCATATGGTGTCATCTTGGTGGAGGAGTATAGAAAATATTATACCATCACTCATCCAAAGGAAGCCATGTGATCCAATGAATCAGTTGACAATATGTAAATCAACGAAGATAAGTTTCTAAGCACTTGTTGACAATTTAGTTTACCCATTGGTCTGAGGATGGTATGTTGAGCTCATATTGAATTATGTGCCATGCAACTTGAACAATTATTGCCAAAAATAACTAGTAAATATGAGGTCATTTTAATTACGATGGACTGAGGTATGCCATGAAGGTAAAAACAAAATCAAGAAATATTTAGGCAATAGTTGAGGTCTTATAAGGGTGGGCTAGAGGACAAAAATGAGCATACTTAGAGAGACAATCCACCACCACTAGAATGACTATTTTACCTCCAAATATTGGAAGCTCTTTAACAAAATCCATAAAAAAATTTCTCCAAATGGTCTTTGGAATTGGAAGAAGCTAGAGTGTGTCTAGTGTGTAAATAGTTTTTCCCTTAATATATTGACAAGTGTCACATTCTACAACAAAGGTATTGATATTCTTTTTCATACCTACCCCAAAAAATATGTGTTAATCCCGTTCATATGTTTTAATAATCCTAAATATCATATAGTCAAAGAAGCATGCATTTTCTATAGTATAGAATTAGAGAGTGGTAAATTTATTGGGATAATAAGGTGAACCTAGTATCGTAGATATTGTGTATCCCATGTATATCTTAGGCGAGAGTCAAGATTAGTTTGAATTTTCTAAATTAATGATTGGATGGTGGAATCTCGGGTCACTTATGTTTGAAGTTAGTAGGTCCATTGAGGAAGTGGAATAGAGATGACACATAGCATACCTTGATCTTCATATTGATGGGATAATGAATAAACAACTACATTTTTCTTGCCCTTCTTATAAATAATTTTACTATCATACGCCAATAATTTGGTAACTCATTTTGTTGTTCAAGTGTTAGACACATGCTACTTAAGAAAGTACTTAAGGCTATGGTGGTCTATTTAGATGGAAAAATATTACTCAATAAGATAAAGTCTCCATTGGTTGAAAAAATGTAAGATAGCTATCATCTCCTTCTTATAAGTCAATTTTTCAAATTTTTTGCCTAATAGTGCCTTATTAGTGAAAGCCAATAGCCACCCTTCTTGCAAAATCACTACACCAATATTACTTCCAGAGGCATCACTTTCAACCATAAATGGCTTAGATAAATTATGCATAGCCAACATGGGAATAAAAAGTATAGCTTGTTTGAGTCATATAAATGTATACTCAACAAGTTCTAACCATAGAAATGAGTTTTTCTATAATATACCCATCAAAGGGGATGTAATATTTCCATAGACAAATTATTGATAGTATCTAGTGAGGCCTAGAAAACCCCAAATGTTTTTGAGTGTGTGGTTTGGGACATTCATGTATGGTAGTAATAATTTTAGGATCCACCTTGACTCCTTACCCTAAAACTATATGACCTAGGTATTCCACTTCCTATATCCCAAAATAACATTTGGATTGTTTGGCATACAATTGATTATCAACAAAGAGTTGCAATGTGTAGTCTAAATATTGCAATGTCCCTTCATGTATGATTATGAACTAGAATATTGTCAAAAAAGATAAATAAAATGAAATTATTGAAATATTACATTTATGAGACTCTAAAAGGTGGATGAAGTATCGGTAAGATATAATGGCATGATGAAGAATTCATAATGGCCTTCGTAAGTGTCAAATGTTATCTTTAGATTATCTTCTTCCTATAATCTAATATGATGATAACTTGAATGAAGATCCAACTTTGAGAAGAAGTGAGCACCATGGAGTTCATCCAATAACTCATCAATGATAGGAATGAGAAATTTTTTCTTGATGGTAATTTTGTTAAGTTCTCAAAAATACACATATAACTACCAAAAATTGTCTTTCTTATGAACCAAAATGATTCATGCTACTAATAACTAACACTCGATTGAATGATTCTTGCTACTAATAACTCCTACACTATATTCTCAATTTTATTCTTTTACATATATGGGTACTAATAGGGATAAATTTTTGATGGTAAGATTCCTAGTACAAGTTCAATGGTATGATGATGGTTTTGAAATGGTGGTAACCATTGTGGTTTTACAAATATAGGTGCATGCTTATCCATAATTTATTGTAAATTAGCTAGCTAAATTGTATCATTGGTATTTGGGGCTTGTAGTGCAAACAATTTTTCCACCACCCCCTAAAATGATTTCTTAAAAAATATTTCCATTCAATGTGAGTTGATGAGTTGGATGGGACCTATGGTCATGCCATAGAGATTATTTCTTCCCACATTTAATGAATTGCCTCCATAGCTTAGAAAAGTCCCATACTATCAAGTTCAAGGTACAAATCCATTGAGTTCGAAACTAATGTCACAACCCCCCAAAGGAAGGGTAAACATGTCTACCCTGAGGTTGTAGTCACCCATCACCACCTTTACATTTTTGTATTTTCCTTTGCATGGTATAGTACGCCCAATGGAAACCATAAATTCAAATGAATTGTAAGAGTAAATGTAATAGACTCATTTTTTGGCTACCCAATTATTATTAAAATTGTGGGTACTACCAAAATAAATGAGGGTGATGAGTCATTGGCCCTTGAAATACCCTATCACTTTCATGGTTTAGGGAATAAAAATACTTGCTAATGCATGTACTAAAATTTTAGGTGGTTGTTCCTCTATTGGGTTGGACTCTTGAGGTTGATCTTCCTCTCTATGGTCCTCCCCTTTGTCATGTGGTTCCTTGGTGGAAGGTTTACCTACATCAAGTAAATAAAGTTTTTGTTGTACACATTTGTGGCCTATAGAATATTTATCATCATAGTTGTAATATAGTCCCTATGTCCTACATGCCTCCATTTCTTCTCAGATGAGATGTTTGACCTAGGGTGTTTTATTTCTTGAGTTTGATGATGGTTGGGATGGAAAAAAATGTAAGCTTATGAAATATTAAAATCATGCTTGTTGGATCCTCAAAATCCAATGTAAGAGCTACCTCTAATTTCAAATACTGATGAGTCTTATGGAGTTCTAGGTCTAGGTTATTTTGTTGAGTCAAGGTAAAGTGACTTTCAATTTTTTTTCTATAAAGATGGTCAACATAATTTGAAGTGTTTCCTTTGTATATAGTCATGTCCAGTATGCCTTTGCAAATTTTCATTTTGGTTGAAAGCTTGTATGTTCTTAAAATATTCCCAATATTTTATTTTTTGCAAAGTACTAAGTTCACGGGTCATAGTATTTAAAATTTAAAATTTTAGTCTCTAAGGTCATTGTAAAAAAAAATCCCTAACCATTGACCTCCATTCAATATTTCCCCTCATAAAACTCTAGCTCTAATGTTCACCAAATATTATTCCAAAATATTAAGCCTTAGGTCATTCATGCATCATTTTCATCCCTTCTGCATTTCATTCATGCCTATAAAATATTTCAAAAAATAATACTTCCTATTGTAGACACCTAAAACGTGTCATGTTTAGGAGACTACCCATATGGACACATTCGTAGACCATATGAATCCTCTTGGATCTCTCCAAGAGCAAGTAGTGGTCCTAACCACTCAAACAGAGCAGTTCTAGCCCATCTAGGCTTGGCCACTCTCAAGTAGAGTGACCGCCACACCTGGCCACTGAAGAATACAACAACCACATCTATCCGCTGGACCTGATAGCGGCTAGCACCATGCACAGTCTGGCCATGAAAACAAGCCTAGATAACATAGTATGACTACACCTTTGCATTTTTTACAGACATATTTTGGTAAGGAACTCCCTGAGTTCCTCCTAATTGTCCCTTCAATGCCAGTTTGTGACTGATGCTTCCCACCCGGGATGGCCAGTCGCATGATATTTGGATTGAAGCTTATCCAGGAAGCTAAGGTCCAAATATAGAAGAGAAGGGAGTCTACATATGGAATCTCCCACAAAGAGCAAAAGATCCATGATTTTTAAAGTTAATGCAGTGAAGCCCTGTCAGATTGGAGAGCGCATCTACAAGCCCTTGAGGAGCAATGAAGTGCTGTCTGGATGAGGAGAGACTACACACCCGATATTTGCATTAGTTATTATTCATCACTATTCCATGGACCTGACACATCCGATGACCCTTGAACATCAATTTGAGTAGAGAGCCTGGTGCTACAACCCTTGGAGTATGAGGAGAAAGGTTTATTCCGTGGCCGCTGTCTTAGACAGTGGCCTGCAAACACAACTTGGGGTTTGACATTAGTTTTATTTGTGCTAGCATCAGATTAAATCATTTTCTATTATAGTAATTATTCCTAGCATAGATTTGATTTATGGTATGCATTTACATTATTGTTCTTTAAGATATGCCCATGTATTTCATTAGATTTATTGTATTTAATTGTAGTATGCTCATTTATCTTGCTTATCAGGTTTGATACTAACAACCTCATATGGGGAGGTAGCTTGGACTACTAAGCATGATTTGTTGTTTCCATGTATGTAGATCTGTAGGTTTATAGGACCATATCAAGACATTCAAAGCACAAGATCCCTCCTAGATGAGAAAGGAGGAGGTATTTGTGAGCCCTTAGACAAGTTCGTGTGTAGTATCGGGAAGCCTAAAAAAGCACACCTCCCCTTTGCAAAGGGATTTATTCCCATATTGTAACTTATTGTATCACAAACTAGGTATCCCTCAGAGGGATGAATATGTAACCGTGGATTAGAAATATCAATAAAAAGTATATTTATTTGTTTTCCTTATTTACATGTCTTTTGCATGCTCATCCCTTTCAATTTGATATAAATAATACGTTGCAAGCTGAGACGATCATGGTGCGCACTCCTCGGGGTTGCACTAAAGATATTTATAGAAACTTATTCCAAAAGTAATGCATAAATAAATAACTTAGAAGAAATGACACCACACAATGCACATATAACACACGAGATTTATCCTGGTTCACCCAATATGGGCTACGTCCAACAAAACAAGAGCCACACCTCCTTGATATTATTATTCACTTGCTTGCCCAAAAATGGGATATTACAATAAATATAAAGGAAAATCTTCCAACCCTAAAACACTATGTGGTATTAGACTAAAATAGACACAACATCGTGGGCTAAACCACCCACACCCACCAACCACCCACCAACCGTGGGAATCCCGAAAGTCACTTCGCTTTGCAAATCACTCTGGAAAAAGGGGGTAAAAACCGCCCGCCCGGACTCCCCCGGTCCCCCCAAGGAGGGTTACGCCGTCCTCTTGAGGAGCTCCTCTCCTCTTACCCTCTCGTGCCTATCGTACAGTACTTCCTCAACAAAGTATGAGACACATCTCCCACTTGTTGAATACTTTGCCAAACCCATTTCAACTATATAAAATATGAAATTTTCTATGCTAACTGCCTTGGTTAAAGCATCTACAACATTTTCCTTTGTATCCATTTTTCCAGCAACACTTTCTTCTGTTCAATAATTTCCCTGTTGAAATAGAATTTTGTATCAATGTGCTTCATTTAGAATGGTAAGTAGGGTTCTTTGCTAGAAATATAACACTCCGACTGTCACAATTTATCTTCATAGCTCCTTGAAAGAACCCAATTTTAGCACATAGTCTTTGTAGCCATACTACTTCCTTACTGGCATCGGTGGATGCCATGTACTCAACTTTAGTGGTTGAAATAGCAACAACAATTTACCTTTTGCTCATCCAACTAACAAATCCTCCAAACAAATTGAATACATAAGAACTAGTAGATATTCTATTATCCAGATCTCCAGCCCAATCTACATCAACAAACCCTTCTATATCCAAGGATATGTCTTCTTTACCTATACCCTCATAATAGATTAAAAAATCAGAAGTACCATACATATATCTGAAAACCCTTTTCACAACAGTCCAATGCTCTTTACCAGGTTTAGACATATATCTGCTCAAAACTCCCATTGCATGGGTAATGTCTGGTCTAGTACAAACCATGACATACATTAAACTATCTACAACATTTGCATAAGGAACATGGGACATTTCTTCTATCTCTTCTTCTATTTTTGGACATTGTTCAACAGGCAATTTTCCCCCCAAAGGAATAGGTACCTTCACTGGTTTGCAATCTTGCATATTAAATCTCTTCAACACTGTCTCAACATATTTTTCTAATCTAGTCACATATTTCTGTTAGAATGATCTTTTTTTATTTGCATACCCAAAATAAAATTTGTAGGGCCAAGATATTTCATGTCAAACTGTGATGCTAACTGAGACTTCACTTCCCTGATCATTTTCTTACTGTTTCCAATTAGTAACATGTCATCAACATACAAAACAATAATGACAATTACATTAGCAATTTTATTTGAATATACACAATGATTAGAATTGCAACGAATAAAATTAATTCTTAAAACATATGTATCAAATTTTTGATACCACATTCTAGGTGGCTGTTTCAGTTCGTACAGAGATTTATTTAACTTACATACAAGATCCTCCTTTCCTGCAATAATGAAACCTTCAGGCTGCCTCATATAGATTTCTTCCTTCAAATCTCTATGAAGGAATGCAGTTTTTACATCCATTTTCTCTATTTCAAGATCAAAAGTAGTAGCCATAGATAACAGAAATCTAATTGAGGTTAGCTTTGCAACAGGAGAAAATACTTCACCATAATCAATTCCCTCTACCTAAGAATAACCTTTAGCAACCAGGAAAGCTTTATATTTCTCCAATTTACCTTCAACATTCCACTTCTTCTTGAAAATCCATTTGCAACCTATTACTTTTCTTCCACTAGGTAATTTCACTAAATCCCATGTTTTGTTATTTTTTAGGGCCATCATTTCCTCATCCATGGCCTCTTACCAATAGTTTACCTCTTCAAAATTAACAGCTTCTTTAACTTTTCTAGGATTTTCATCAGTAACAAATAATACAAAAGAAGTAGGAAAAGCATATGGATTGTACCTTTCAGGTTTCCTTCTTTCCTATGTTGATCTCCTTACCACAGGTGTATGAACCTCTTGTTCATCCTCTTCCATATCCTCTTCTATCTGATCCTCTTCCAGATCATCTTCTGTCTGATATTCTTCCATGAAATCAAACTGGGCCTTTTCATGTTCTTCTTCTATTACTTCCTTCCTGTGATCACTTTTCATTTCTCTAAACACCACATCTCTACTATAAACTATACATTTAGTTTTTGGATACCAAATTTTGTATCATTTAACACCATATTTGTAACCAATAAAGATACATTTAACAGCCTTATTATCAATATTACTTCTTTTCTCCTTTGGAATATGCATGTATGCATCACAGCTAAAAAATCTAAGATGTGAAAGAGAGGGTTTCTTACCAAACCATGCTTCAAATAGAGTTTGATCCGGCAATGCTGATGTAGGAGATCGATTTCGCAAGTAACATGCTGCACTTACTACCTCTGCCCACCTATGTCAGACCTGCACCACTCAACATACTTCTAGCATTTTCCATGAGTGATCTGTTCAATCTCTCAGCAACTCCATTCTGTTGGGGTGTATATGGAGTAGTCTTCTATCTTGAAATACCACATTACTTACAAAAATCCTCAAATTTATTTGAACAATACTCTCCTCCATTATCAGACCTCAACACCTTAATATTTTTCCTAGATTGATTTTCAACAAGTTCTTTAAATTCTCTAAACTTATCAAGCACTTCATATTTACTATTAAGAAAATAAATCCATGCATATTGTGAAAAATCATCGACAAAAGAAGCATAGTATCATGATTTTCCAAGGTATGGTATAGGAATATGATCAAATATATTACTATGAATCAGATCTAATACCCCTCTTGATCTAGCATCACAACATGGGAAACTCACATGATTCTATTTGCCATAAATATAGTGTTCACAAAAATCAAAAACCATTGAGAAATCAGGGATACCATGAACCATACCTTTTGTATGCAGGGTACACAATCCAATATGTACCATTCTTTGATGCCAGAGTGTTGAGATTTTATCTGATTCAGCCACATGAATAGTTGAGCTATTGCACTCATTTGTCATAGTGCTTTCCAATAGCTTATACAAAGTTCCAATCTAAAATCCTCTTGCTAACACCATTGATCCATGAACCATCTTGCATGAATCCTTACTAAAACTGACATTTACTGCTGCATGAGCTATTTTGCTTATAGAAATTAAATTTATAGCAAGACCAAGAATATACATCATATCGAGGAGGGTTTTAACCCTACCATCCTACAACATTATTTTCAACCTTCCATGACCAATGATTCTAAGTGGTGAATCATCTACCAATAGTACCTCCCCTCCATCATATCTTTCATATTCACTGAACCAACCCCTATGAGGGGTCATATGAAAAGAGGCACCTGTATCGATCAACCAATCATTTTTATCTAAACGTGTGGAGCAAGATGCCAGATATATGTCCCCTCATTCATCATTGGATTTATGTGCCTCTATGGAAGTGGATTCAATAGACCTCTTTCTAGAATCAATATTTTTTGATCTTCAATCCTTCTTCATGTGACTAGGCTTACCACATTTCCAACATTTTATCTCAAAATTTCCTTGAGACTTAGATCTACCTCTAGAATTAGATCTATCACCATATCTTGTTTTATCATTTTCCTTGGTACACCCTCTCACTGTTAGGGCATCCTGTGAAGTGATATCCATGGATTTTCTCCTCATATCCTCTGATATTAGAGATGCCACAACATCCTCAAACTTCAATGTGGATGTTGTACTACAAATTGCTACAACTAGATTATCCCACGAATCTAGTAAAGAACATAGCAGAGTAATACATTTAGTAAATAACATAGCAAAGTAATACATTTATCTTCCTCACTTAAATTAATATCAATAGATGTAAGTTGATTTACCATTGTATTGAATGCATTCAGGTGATTTGCAACTGAATACCCTTCATTCATCATGATATTGTATAGTTTCGTCTGAAGAAATAATTTTTTCACCAGGGACTTAGATTGATACAGAGCCCCTAACTTCTCCCAGAGATCCTTTGCAGTAGCTTCTTCAAAAATGTTGATTAGGACTGAATCTGCAAGACATAGTCAAATCAGACTCCTTGCTTTTCAATTCATATTTTCCCAATATTCATTTGATTTAGCTACAGGTTTTGTTTTCTCAGAAATAATGGCCCACTGATCTTTGTCCATGAGCATATCCTCCATATTTAACTTCAATAGTTCAAATATTTTTACATCAAATTTCTTGATCTCGATCCTTGATTGACTTCCTGCCATTTTCATTTAAGCTCCTACAAAAAACCTCACACGTCAAAATAGGTTTTCTCTAACTCCTAGAAACCCTAGAAAATCTTTAGATGAAATGAAACCCTAGCAATAAAGGTGTACCCCTATGGTTAACAACCTGGATCTGATACCAAATGAAGATATTTACAAAAAATTATTCCAAAAATAATGCAAAAATAAATAACTTAGAAGAAATGACACCACACAATGCACATATAACACATGAGATTTATCCTAGTTCACCCAATATGGGCTACATCTAGCAAAACAAGAGCCACACTATTCAATTGCTTGCTTAAAAATGGGACATTACAATAAATATAAAGGAAACTCTTCCAACCCTAAACCACTATATGGTATTAGAATACAATGGGCACAACACCGTGGGCTAAACCACCCACACCCACAAACCACCCACCAACCATGGGAATCTCGAAAGTCGCTCCACTCCGCAAATTACTTCAAAAAAATAGGGTAAAAAGCACCCCCTGAACCCCCCCAGTCCTCCTAGGGAGGACTATGCCCTCCTCTTGAGGATATCCACTCCTCTTACCCTCTCGCCTATCGTACAGTACTTCCTCAATAAAGGATGAGACACATCCAACATGCATAGATGGTGATCATGGTGGGACCCCCACCAACTTTTGTTTATTAGTCAGTTTATTGACATTCACAGGTTTTTCTATGTGTAAGTATGACTGCTCTGATCGACAGTGACCCATAGGTCTTGGTTGCTCTGGTCAACAACAAATAGCTGATCTTAGCCATTGCTACAGTCAACGACCTAAATTAGCTGCTCTGGTCGACAATGACCAGCAACAAAGTGCAACAAAAATCAAAATTTCCACCATCAGAGCAATATTTGAGGTTGGTTTCATCCTCTATTTTTTTGTGTTTTTGTTTGCAAATTTTTATTTCCAAAAACAACAAGTGAAATCATAGCTTAATTAGGGAGATATAAAGAAAAATGGGAAAAGAGATTACACTTGATGTTTCCTAGGAATTTCTTTAGTTTCTCTAGGTGCTTCTAGGAATAGTGGGCCTCTTCTTGTGAGGTCTACCCTAGTCTCCAATGTGCTAGGCTTCTGTGTGTTTAGATTGCTTGCATGCAGCCCAACCAATGGCCCTTAATTCATAAAATAGAATACATTCTTTGAAGATCATATAAGCTGAATACATGCATATTTATGAAATAAAACATATTTTATCTTAGGCATATAGGAAATATCATGCTTGCTTGGTGATGCATTTTGCTTACATGCAAGGTTAAAAAGAACCCCACACACATCACGTTTCATTTTTAACATCAGCGGCATTGGGCTCTCACATCCAACCCGTTGATCGAGACCAACAATGGAGGTCATTACCACTTGTTTGGCTCATGAGGAAAAGTATCATCAAGACCCGTCCATGGCCAAGGCCAACCCAAGATCTGTCCTAACTATGCAAAATAGCATGCACTTCTCCTTAATGGGTATATTGCTGCACACAAGGTGTTGGGTGAGGGTTTGTAGTACCTATGCTACCTCGTCGAGTATGGATTTCATCACCATATTCATCTTGTGAGAGTATATAGGTGAAAACATTTAAACATATAAGTATACCATCCAACAAGAATGAAACATGATGAGAGTTAGCTTATATTTCCAATGAATCAAAATACACCAAACAGTTTAGGGAACACATAAATCCTTAAAAGATAAACATCTACTTGTTTTGTTTGTGTGATTTTGAATCTACCTAGGAAGATAACTCGTAAGTCACCATGGTGTACATATAGAGCAACCATGCTCAGTATAGCATCGAAGGGGAAGCTAATGCTCCACACACTCATAGCCACACTAGCATTGAGCTACCCATCCATAGTGTCATCGGATGAAGTTCGGCAAGTCTTAGGGGTAACAACTCAACCCTTGTGGGGACTCCTCAAGAAACCCTAGCAAGAGAGCCACATCTTGGTTCCTCATCACATAGACATGAGGAGTTCTCATAGCCTCTCTTATCACTCAAGAACATGAAGGCATCATGACCTCCTTCATCACATAGGTATGAGGAGACCTCAAGGTCTTCCTAGGTATGAGGAGACCTCAAGGTCTTCCTCATCATATAAACAAGTGGAGGCATCACGACCTCCCTCTTCACATCAACATGTAGAGGTATCATGACCTCCATCGTCACATAGACATATGGAGGCTTCAAGGCCTCTATCATCATGTCACCATGAGGAGGCATCAAGGCATTCATAATCACATAGGCATGTAGGGATTGTAAGATCCCAAGTTTCACATGATACACATAGGACAGATTAACCCATTGAGGGGTAAGACCCTAGAGCTACACCCAGTTGTAGACCCAGGATATCCTACAACCTCCCTGTTTATGGGAGGGTACCCTTGGACTATGAGCTCATTGGTGCCAATGGAACTCCATGAGATTGGCTATGGAGAACCTGATAAATTGATGATCTAGATCAAGTTCCCTTGATACCAGCTCCTAGAAGTATTGCTACTAAACATTATGCTTCAAGAAGTTCATGTAGCATAGCCACTAGACACACCAATGAACCAGGGGAAGCTTCAAAGCAAACCTGCAACACATACATTGCTTCAGATCATGGGGGTACTCAACCCATAACATAGTACACATAATACATTACCTTAGTGGACAAGCGCAAGCACATAGTAGGAGCCTCCTCGAGGGGCCTAAGCATTAGAACTCGGATGGAGTTAGAAAGGCATGAACCTTTAGTAGTAGGTAAATCTAACCGAATATGTAGGTTAGAGGAAGCGCTATGCATCAAACGAGTGTGTAGAAGATCTTGAGCAAGAAGATCAAAGGAAGAGGTACCTGCGCCTAAAATAACAACACTCAAGAGAGGAAAGAGTTGAGTGCGAGGAGCTAGCAGAGAGGCTTGATAAAATAGATGCACACATAGGTGGTGAGAGATACTGATATGAGAGACATGTTAGTTCTCAATGGGAGAGAAGTACTAGGTAAGGAAATGAACGTGCTCACCACACTCCACAACATCAACAACACCTGGACCTTGAAAAAACACAATTCAATGAGGAAATGGTAGGGATGGAAGACCAAGAACAAACATATATTGAAACTCCATCCATGGTTATGGGAGATGAGTATAGACACCCAAACTAGGACAACATAGGGTTACCTCCCTTACCACCATGAGCAAACTTTCAAGAACGTGAGATTATTTCCTTGAAGGCATACCAAACACTCACCGAGAGAGTCAAGTCTCTTGAGAAGTAGGACATGGGCAGACAAAAGTTGACATTGAGTAAGATACACAACCAAACTCTATGCTCCTCAGTATCGAGTCCTGTATATCCTAGGCACTTTGAGATGCCTAGGCTAGATAAGTTTAAGGGTGAAGGAGATGCGTAGGAACAGGTGGCCAACTTCATGAATGCATGTTTCCACCTTGAGAAGAATGATGCCTTGATGTTGAGGACATTCATCACAATGTTCTTAGGTGAAACAACTCAATGTTGCCCAAGCATAGCATCATCAATTTTGAGCAACTGGTGAATGCGTTCCTTGAAAACTTCTTCTTTGGTGCCAAGAAGAAGGTGAACCTGTATGATCTGGAAAACTTGAAATAGTATGATGATGAGCCAGTGATGGAATATGGGGACAAGTGGAGAAAAATCATGGCAAAACTATCATTCTTTGTCCCCACAGAAGAGCTCATTCAGATGTTCATGAAGAGCTACACAAATCACATCTAACTGCTATTGCAACTATAGCAATATGAATTATTTGAATAAGCCTTGGTTTAAGCCAAGATTATTGAATAAATTAAGGTTTATGAGGGAGATCTCAAGCTCCGCAACAAGAAAGAGTGGAGAAAGAACAATCAGAATAACAAGAATAAGCAGAAGCAGTCCAATCCTGCTCAGGTTAATCAGGTTGTATTGACCACACCAAAGGAGGGAAATTGATAGTAACCCAAGAATTATCAGGCTCACCCCCATCGATCAACTATGATCCTAAGAAAAACCAGGGTAGTAACAAAGAGTGTTGGCCACATCGTTATTTCATGCCTCTAAATGAATTGATGTCGTTGTTATTTAATCAGTTGAATGAGGTACATTGGATAAGATTTTTTGACATACAAATTTTTGACCCTAATCATCCCAATCCAAAGGGCTATAGGGAATATCAACACTGCCCATATCACAACATACAAGGGTATGATATAAATAACTACATCGAATTGAAGAATTTTGTACAAAATATAATTGAAAAGGGAGAACTAAGAGTTGACAACCTGCTAGCTCCAGATAATAGAGACATGGGGATATTCAGGAACCCATTGCCCAATCATGAGGCCCATAGAAATTAGGGCACCCAAGTCAACTAGGTTTGAGTCGAGCCACCTATTCAAGGATGCATCAGAATGGTTGAGTTAGTTAACGTGGAAACTAGGAGTCAAAGATATGGGTAACCACAACCTCCAACGGATCCCATTAATATACCGATTGCACCTCAATAAATATAGGCGCATAAAAATCCTCTAGGTCCACCAACAAGACCTATGGTAACTGTTCAGAGTAGACTAGAACAAAATCCATAAATGACTCTGACCAAGTTATCCATTTATGAGCTTATACAACAGTCCCCTAGGCACAAGGAGACTATAAGTTATCCATTTATCAATCGAGCTCTAGTACCATAACCCAGATGTGTTCACACATTTTGTGGGGCAAGTACAATAGTGCCAATATCCCTTGATTTATTTTTATGATCACAAAATTTAGGTGGTCCAACTGCCTCTGCACATTATTGCATAAATCAATGATATGCCATTCAAGCGGGTTATGATCGATACAGGCTCATCGATCAACATCATCACTACCAAGGTTATAGGGCACTTGAATATCCCTAAGTCCAATATTTTCTTGACTTCCTACATGCTTAGGGATTTTAACGATGCACTGTGCTCCATCGTGGGTACAATAATTTTACCTATAAAGGTAGGACATAAGACCATCCCCATGATGTGTCACGTGTTAGAAGGGAGAATGTAGTATAACATCCTTCTAGGGCATCCTAGAATCAGGGACATGCAATGCATGCCCTCAATCATGCATCAATATGTCAAGTATGTGCATGAGGGACAAGTTCATGTGGTTCCATATGATGAAGAGCTGTTCAAGTACGTGCATCAAGTTGATTTGTTGGGGGAATTTGTCCTTTTGCCTATGCACTTGTACATAAGTCCTTCATACCCAACCACACCACCAAGAAGCAAAATAAAATTTGTGCGAGGTGACCCATCCACGTCGGCACCACCTCCTACATCCAAAGCTACTGGTGCTTTTGAAAAGCCTTTGACATCTAAGGCAAAATATAAACAAAAGCTGAAGGCACCCCTAGTGGAGGAAGGACTCAAGGACCTTTCGACCCTAGTAGTTGCAAGAATCCATACTCCCATGGATGAGGAACATTCCCAAGAAATAGTTGAGGAGGTACCTCAACTTGCCTCACCTACATCACCAACAATGTCATATGCACCCTAGGAGATAGTTTACCTAGCTAACATAGAACTAGGTGAATATCTTGTGCAGAACGTAACTTTCATGCCAATAATTGAGTCTACACAAGACGTGGGATGACCAAGAGTCCTAAATTATCCAGTAGGGATAGTGGTTCCCCTAGGGGTTCCACCCAACCAAACAAATTTTATATATGCTGGTATAGATTATGCCCATACTACTCCTAATATGGAAAGGAATGAGGATGAGCCATTCACCATGAATATTCATTACTTGTCAATATTGAGTTTGATATGAATTAATTTTAGCAGTATCACTGGTAAAGCTATGGACTAGGCCTATATGAGCAAGGGTGTCGACTGCCATTTTAGCCACAGTACCAATTACCTACTGATAGGTGCATTTTAGGCTATCAAATATGGAGTCATGATGACTCTTTATAAGTAGCCCTATATAGGCTAAGAATTAGGTTCAGGGAGGACATCGATTGGGATCCCTATCAACCCCTTAGCAAAAACTACTTAGGTGACGAATGAGTTTTTATGGTTAATGTCGCACCACTTGACCAGTATCACCCTGAATCCTCTCTTGAAGTGCCTCCATCAGGAGCCATCCTATGGGAGGAAGATCCAATGTATGGATATGATCTAGAGGAGTATGACTATGTACCAAGTTAGGATGAAGGCGACATCGACCTGGCCTATCATGGGCCTTGGTATGTGCAAAATATTGCTTGGATACGCCACACAGAGAGTGGGTACATCTCAGATGAGAGTGAATACATCTCATATGAGGGTGGATACATGTCGAACGAGAGTGGCTAAGATACAAAAGACTCAAATGATATGGCCTTCATAAGACATGCACACCAAATGGTAGGGCCTATAGTAAATGCCAATAAATTATTCATAAGCAATGATGATTATGAAGATGAGACTAAAATGGCCTATCTTAGACATCAACAGACAACTCAGTGCCCAACCCTAATGGGTAGGAACGAGAGTTTTCCTACAAGTAATGATGACTTTGAGAATGAAGCCAAGAGGGCTTACCTTGAGCTCCACTTCCAAAAAGTCAATCTACTTGTTGAAAGAGAAGCGTTACTTCACACCATAGATCATAACATTCGTTTCCTAGGAAGACCAGTTAACCTAGATGCCATCCATCGCATATTCAACCCGGATCTCCCAACATTTAGAGAGCAGTTGTTGCATAACGATCCCATCATATCGTCTATCCACATACTAGATCCTAAGATCCCTATACCCCTAGAGCCTCATCGTGAGCATAGAGGGCACATATTTGATATAGAGCTTCACCCGCATGGTCCTAGAGATTTCATTCCATCCATCAACATAATCTCCATTGATTTGACCACTCCACTACATGACCCAACAGATCCATCAAAACCATTGTGTCTTAATGTAGACACTATTGATTAGGATTGCACTAATTCATCCCTAGAGCCTCAAGATTTCTTCCCTAATGAAGATATGCTACAACTATTTCATTTTGCACTAGGTTATACACATGATGTCTATCACACTAGTTTTGATCCCGAGTTAGTGGGAAATCTATAATATAACATCCATTTAATACCCACTCCTCACCAGCTTGAGGAGGGGTCACATATGGCAATAGAGGAAAATTTTGAGGTGGACATCAACAATGATCCTTCTCAACCAAAGAAATTCAAGTTTGGAGAAATCTTATCTCCAAAAGAATAGGCCATCATAATTCCTCTACTAAAAAAGAGACCAAATCTCTTTTCTTGGACCTACAAAGACATGTCGGGGATAGATCCAAAACTGGTTGTCCATAACCTTTCACTAGATCCCGTGAAGAAACTGGTCAAGTAGAAGCTTAGAAATATGCACCCAACCACCAATTTTATGGTTAAAAGTGAGTTGCAAAAACTGTTGGATGTAGTATTTATTGTTCCCATCAACTATCCAGAATGGGTATCAAACATAGTGCCCGTAGGAAAACCTGATGGAAGAGTCTGCATTTGCATGGATTTCAGGGATCTCAACAAGGTAACCCCAAAGGATTCATTCTTTTTACCCAACATAGATGCTCTTATAGACGCAACTATAGGTCATGAGATGCTCTCCCTAATGGAAGGTTTTTCTTGTTATAATCAAATTCGAATTAAACCAGAAGACCAACATAAAACTGTGTTCACCACTCCATGGGGGAAATTCTATTACAAAGTGATGCCATTCAACCTTAAAAATGCTGGTGCCACATATCAGTAGGCTATGACATACATTTTTTATGACTACATGCACAAGATATTGGAAGACTACATCGATGACTTGTTAGCCAAGTCATTACTATGAGAAGAGCATGCTCAGACCCTTAGAAAGGTTTTTGATCACATGATTGAGCACAATGTCAGGTTGAACCCCAAGAAATGCATCTTTGGTGTAACTTTTGGAAAAATCTTGGGATTCATCATTTCTAAACGAGGCATCGAGGTAGACCTAGAAAAGATAAAGGCTATCCTAGAAATGGCCATGCCCACGAACATAAAATAACTAAGAAGCTTATAGGGAAAATAACGTCCATCAAATGATTCATCATGCAACTATCGAACAAATGTCGACCCATGAATCAAATGCTACACAAGGGGACATCATTCGAATGGAATGAATAATGTTAGTAAGCCTTTATTGAAATAAAGGAGTACCTGGAAACGTTGCCAGTCCTAGCTCCATCAAGACCAAACACACCATTACTACTGTACATATCTGCTACCTATTTTTCTTTGGGCACTGTTGGTCATCAAATCCGCCTAGGAAAGGATTTTGGGTAAGTGTATGCGCCCTAGACCTGCGACCAACGTTGAAACGCAAAAGGGAAGAGATGCCCCTCATGCCAATATCCAGAGAAATGTTGGTCCTATGCTAAACTACTTTTGGGGTTTTAAGATAAGGGTGCAGGAAAGAGATAAAGTAGTTAGGGTTAGAGAAAGAAAAAAAAAAAGGTAAGGGAAAAGAGATTGATGATTCAAGGTGGGAGAGAACAGGAAGCACGATCGTCAACTAATAGCTTGAATAACAGTAAGGAATACCGAGAATAAATGAAATAAATGCAACATTAACCTTCCTATGTATCCTCTGGATGGGCTCTAGGATTCTCCTTATCCCTTTCACCGAGATTCAGGGTTCAGATTTTATGGTGATTAGGACAAGCGAATATGGAAGAAACCACTACCCACAGTCAACATAAAAGAAAACCTATGTGGTGTTTTCCTCTCCTATGCATCCTTCATGTCGATTTCAGGGTTCAGTCCCCAATCGCAATTCAGGATTCAGATTTTTAGTATGCAAATGAAGAAATACAAAAGAAATAAACACAGAAGGCAGCATACAAGAGAGAAATAAAGCTCAAATATCTTTAGTATTAAAAGCAGGACATCAAGTTATAGCAGCTTTCTTAGAAGAAAGTTTGCCCCCCCCATTTTTCCCATTACAATGCTTAGGTTTTTATAGAGGACCCGACCCTCTGAGTCATTATCACACAAAATAAAGAAGTGCACCCTCGAGCCCTGAGAAGTCGGCTCCTCGTGGTTCTCGTGATCGAGCTTTCAAATCCATTACCAAAACTGGCAATTGCGACTAGGTCAGCTATGGAAAGATACATTATGGACCGCTTGAATTGTCCTTGGCTTCTGGGTGCAGTGCTCGGGTGGTCGCCATGATCGTCGGGATCTTCTTCAAAAATTGATACCTCTTTTCCAATTGCCAAAATTGTGCAGTGAGTTTATCGGGCACAAAAATATGTATTTACTTGATCACCTCGGGAAAATACCCAGCTTGGAACGCATGCCGATTTTGAGTCGCAAAAAAGCAACGTCACGATATCATGACATTTCTATGTTTCAGCTTGGTTCTTCTTCTTGTATTGCAAAAATACATGTCACGAAATTGTGACATTTCTATGTCTTCAACTTATTTTGTTGCTTTCGATCATGAGAACGCAACGTGTCGCGATATCATGAAATTTTTTCATTTTGGGTCGCGAGAGCACAACATGTCGCGATATCGCGACACTTTTTCATTTTGGGTTGCGAGAGCACAACATGTGATATCGTGACACTTTTTAATTTTGGGTCGCGAGAGCACAACATGTCATGATATCATGACACTTTTTCCTTTTGGGTCGCGAGAGAACAACATGTCGCGATATCACGACACTTTTCCCTTCTTGTTCTTTCTCTTCTCTTGTAGTCGTGAAACTGCAACATGTCACAATATCACGACATTTTTCTTCCTAGCTCCTTCTCCTCGCTCTCAACCATAAAATTGCAACATGTCGTGATATCGCGACACTTTTCTTTCTAGCTCCCTCTTGTCGCTCTCAGCCGCGAAACTGCAACATGTCACGATATCGCGACACTTTTCTTTTTGGCTCCCTCTTGTCGCTCTCAACCACGAAACTGCAACATGTCACGATATCACGACACTTTTATTTCTTTGCTTTTAGCCGCAAAAATGCAACATGTCGTGATATCGTGACACTTTTTCTTTCTTTGCTTTCGGCTGTGAAAATGCAACATGTTGTGATATCGCGACACTTTTTCTTTCTTGCTCCGAAACTATATTATTTGGCTTGTTCGGTAGCGAAGCTCTTCCATATTCATTTTATGTGTAAGGGGGTGGCAGAGAAAGCCAAAATTGCTGCAACTTACAACTATTTTCAAAAAGAAACAACAAAAGAAATACTTCACAAAAAGGAACACTATACAAAATTTTGATTTTTCTACCCCTTGTGCAATGTGACAAAATTGTCAACATTCTTGGCAGCTCATGGGGCATTTAGCTTGTCTGAATGCAGATATCCCAGGCCTTTATCCATTGGGCAACAGAGTCATTCCCATTATCCTCATCTCTGACTATCCATAGATGACATTTTTTTTTTTTGGTTTGTGCCTAATCTCCTAAGCAACAGTTGGCGCCTTTGGCACTTATTTACTAGCTGAGCTATTTATAGTATTTACACAAAAATTTGTGGCATGATAGGCATACCACCACCACAAACTCAGCTTCAGGTGTCTATCCAGTAAATCTACAATGTTCAGACTAGATCTGATTGAACTTCAGTTGATCCTTGAAGTCCGGTTGGACTCTTCCCAAAGTTGTCCATGTTGCGAACAGGGAGCAACGTAGTGAGTTGTCACTCCTACCAGTACCCGTACTGTTGACGAAATATGTAGTGAAGAAGTTCTCTGCATGAGGGACCTCTCGGGGTACTGGTTGTAGTGATGGCTGGAACCAATACCAGAATACCGAAGAATCTACTAACTGTGGGCTGGGTACAGGTTCTTCCATCCTCCTGATATGGTAATTGGGCTCCTCCAACAAAGAGTAACCTTCTATGATATCTTCAGGCTCAGCTTCTTGATGAGATATGCTTGATGGGTTCTGGCTGAGTACTTGTGTGCTATGCTCTGGGATACAAAAATAGTGCAAAAATGTGCCCTCTTCATTCTCAGGCTCTACCACTTGAGCCTGTTCCTCTTCTTGGCCTGTCCTCTGATGGAGATTTCAAGCAACCATATTGTTTGTTGTTAGGGCAAAGCTTGCATATTCCCATTACTGGCCTTGGACGAAATTTGCCTCTTGAGCTCCACACCACTGCATCTCAGGTCTCTGATCGATATGAGGAATCTGCCATGATGAATACTACATTGGATGGACAGGAGCAGTAATTACCAGATAAGGTGATGGGGTTTCTCCCCACTGCCACTTTCCCGATAGGAGCAGAAGTTGTTTTGCTCGTACTGCTTCCTCAAATATTTGAGGGAATCTTCATTTGCCTGATCACAGTAAAAGGAGGCCTATGTTCGGGTGAAAGGCTCGAACATAGTAGAGGTGGGCTTGGGTGGGTGTCAGTTGGATCTCCCCTGGAACTCTCTTCCAAGTTTTGCAGAATCAGACATTGAAGTCCATGATGCTCTCCAAAGGTGCTCTTCTGATGGTGGAGAGGTACGTCAAAAGTTGGAAGGGGTCCTGAGAGCCGTCAAATGTGCTAAATAGTGCCTCCGCTAAGTCATCCCATGAGCACATGCTTTTAGGCCTGAGAATTCTATACAAATACCATGCCCTTCCTTCCATAGATGCAACCAAAAGTCTGATCATGACATCTTCATGGTTTATGTCATAGAGGAACGCTAAAGTAGCAACATATTCAAGGTGCTCTCAGGCCATTCCTGTGGTGCCATCATATGTTGTCAATGTCTCCAAGGTGCCTTCGGGAATCTTGTGGTAACTTTGAAGATTCAAGGGGCCTCGGTCATCCCAGTTGGGATAGATTACCCCTGCCATTATAGTAGCGGTCTGTAGAGATCACGGTTGTCATCGCTAAGTCGGAGTCACTAGGTGAACATTATTTTCTCTGCTTGTGAGGTCAAGGCTACTCACCGAATCTTGATTCCTCTGGGATATCTTATTTTAGCTTTAAAATGTGCCTACAATCAAGAAATTTGGATCTTTAGCTTAACAGAGTTGCTAGGTGATTTTTCTAGATGAATACAAGATAGAGATTCACCAAACTCGAGCTTTCTTAAAACACGAGGACTTTTGGCATGAAGGCACGAGTTTAGGTACCGGTCTCTATGACTTAAATATTTTTGGGTTGAACAGAGTCACCAGATGCTAAGAGTCTTTTGGTAATGATAGCATCGATTCTCACTACCACTCAGAAGGTGAGACTGACCGAATCCCACCCGAAACTGTTAGAACCTGGCTCTGGTGGAGACGGCTTGAGATTTCTTAAAATATGGGACCTTGGTCCTACAGGGCGTGCCAAAAATTTTTGGCAAAGGTGGGTTTGTTAACTTGGAATAATACTCGTCCCATCGATTATGGATCTTACTGAGACATAAACTGTCTGTCCCACCGGGAATTCCAGAAATTGTTGGTCATCAAATCTGCCTAGGAAAGGATTTTGGGTAAGTGTATGTGCCCTAGACCTATGACCAACATTGAAAGGCTGAAGGTAAGAGATGCCCCTCGTGCCAATATTGGGAGAAAGTATGGCTCCTATGCTAAACTACTTTTGGGGTTTTAAGATAAGGGTGCAGGAAAGAGATAAAGGAGTTAGGGTTAGAGAAAGAAATAAAAAAAAAGGTAAGGGAAGAGAGATTGATGATTCAAGGTGGGAGAGAACAGGAAGCATGATCGCCAACTAATAGCTTGAATAGCAGTAAGTAATACCGAGAATAAATGAAAGAAACGCAACATTAACCTTCCTATGTATCCTCTAGATGGGCTCTAGGATTCTCCTTCTCCCTTTCACTGAGATTCAGGGTTCAAATTTCATGGCGATTAGGACAAGCGAATATGGAAGAAACCACTACCCATAGGCAGCATAAAAGAAAACCTATGTGGCGTTTTCCTCTCCTATGTATCCTTTAGGCCGATTTCAGGGTTCAGTCCCCAAACCCACACCGAATTTGGGATTCAAATTTTCAGTATGCAAATGAAGAAAGACAAAAGAAATAAACACAAAAGGCAGCATATAAGAGAGAAATAAAGCTCAAAGATCTTTAGTATTAAAAGCGGAACATCAAGTTACAGTAGATTTCTTAGCAGAAAGTTCCCCCCCCTTTTTCCCATTACAATGCTTGGGTTTTTATAGAGGACCCGACCCTCTGAGTCATTATCACACAGAATGAAGAAGTGCACCCTCGAGCCCTGAGAAGTTGGCTCCTCGTGGTTCTCGTGACCGAGCTTTCAAATCCATTACCAGAACTGGCAACTGCGATCGGGTCAGCTATGGAAAGATGCATTAATGGACCGCCTGAATCGTCCTTGGCTTTTGGGTGCAGTGCTCGAGTGGCCGCCATGATCGTCGAGATCTTCTTCAGAAATTGATACCTCTTTTCCAATTGCCAAAATTGTGCAGTGAGTTTATCGGGCACAAAAAGATGTATTTACTTGATCACCTCGACAAAATACTCGGCTTGGAGTGCGTGCTACTTTTGAGTCACGAAAAAGCAACATGTCGCGATATCATGACATTTCTATGTTTCAACTTGGTTCTTCTTGTATCATGAGAATACGACATGTCATGAAATCATGACATTTCTATGTCTTCGGCTTATTTTGTTGCTTTCGGTTGCAAGAACGCAACATGTCACGATATCGTGACACTTTTTCATTTTGGGTCGTGAGAGCACAACATGTCGCAATATCGCGACACTTTTTCATTTTGGGTCGCGAGAGCACAACATGTTGCGATATCGTGACACTTTTTCATTTTGGGTTGCGAGAGCACATGTCGCAATATCGTGACACTTTTTCATTTTGGGTCATGAGAGCACAACATGTCGCGATATCACGACACTTTTTCATTTTGGGTCGTGAGAGCACAACATGTCGTGATATCGCGACACTTTTTCCTTTTGGGTCGCGATATCATGACACTTTTCCCTTCTTGTTCTTTCTCTTCTCTTGTAGTCGCGAAATTGCAACATGTCATGATATCGCGATATTTTTCTTCATGGCTCCTTCAGCTGCTAAACTGCAACATGTCATGATATCGCAACACTTTTCTTTCTGGCTCCCTCTTGTCGCTCTTAATCATGAAACTGCAACATGTCACGATATCGCGACACTCTTCTTTCTGGCTCCCTCTTGTCGCTCTCAACCACGAAACTGCAACATGTCGCGATATCACGACACTTTTCTTTCTTTGCTTTCAGCCATGAAAATGCAACATGTCGTGATATCGTGACACTTTTTATTTCTTGCTCTGAAGCTATCTTCTTTGGCTTGTTCGGCAGTGAAGCTCTTCCATCTTCATTTTATGTGCAAGGGGGTGGCAGAGAAAGCCAAAATTGCTGCAACTTACAACTATTTTCAAAAAGAAACAACAAAAGAAATACTTCACAAAAAGGAACACTATACAAAATTTTGATTTTTCTACCCCTTGTGCAATGTGAAAAAATTGTCAACAGGCACCATGTTGGTTTAAAAGAATGTGCAAGACAAATAACAAGCGATATATTACATTAGCCGCACTTTAGTGAGCTACGAGATAGGATATGCATACGTAGAAAAGTTGTGCTTAGCGATGGTTTTTGCAACCAAGAAATTGCACCACTACATGCTGAGCCATATGAAATATGTAATATCCAAGCAAAATCCTTTGTAGTATATGATGACCAAGACATATCATAATACACGTACTACAAAGTGGATCATGCTATTGATAGAATTCGATTTGGAATTCATATGCCAAAATTACATCAAGGGACAAGTCATAGCTGATCAACTGGCTGAGGCACCTCTTCATAATAGTAGGCTCCTCACCATAGAACTTCCTGATGATGTAGTCTTTGCATTCTCAGAAGCACTCAAACATGAAGAACCAAAAAATGAAGTAGACATGACTTTTTTCTTCGATGGTTCAAAGTGTGAGCAAGGAGGTGGTGCAAGGATTATATTTTTCACACCATAAGGTGCTCCATTGCCCTTGCAATTCAAGCTAGAATTCCCTTACACTAATAATAATACATGAGGCCCTAATATTAGATCTCCAAACAACCATCGCCATGAGAATCAAAAGGCTAAATATCTTCGGTGACTCCCTCCTCATAGTCAACCAGGTCAAGGGACTATTTCAATGTCGAGATCCAATCCTGAAAGCTTACAAGGAGCTTGTTGATACATATCTAGCCAAACTAGAGTGGTATGACATCGAGGCAATCCCTCGTTCATCAAAAATATTTACAAACACCATGGCATCTCTAGGATCCTTGATCCCTTAGAATCCATCTATTGATTTCACTACCATTCATGTCAAAATGCTCTTGCACTCAATGATCTAGTGTGAGACTTTTTATAACAAGAAATCAATCAACATAATTCATATAGATTCAGACCATGACTGGTTCTGTAAAGCCAAATACTTCTTAAATAAGGCACTTTGGGGGTCCCTGATCTCGTAAGGTTCTATAGAGAATGGTACCACTATTCACCACAAGGTTATTTCTCGATCTGCATTCATGAAAATAAAAGTGTAGGAGGAATGAGCCATCTTATTTGTCAAGGCTATAGCCTATCAAGATTGGCTATCCCAGTTACAAGACTTCCTTAGGCTTGGAATTATCCCACAGGGACTGTGGTATACTGAAATATGAGCATTCAAGCAAAAAGCAACAAGATATGTCTTGCTAGGAGGTATATTGTATTGTCGAAGCTATGATGGAATCCTCCTATGTTGCTTAGAGCCCCAAGAATTATCTTGGGTGATTTTGCAAGCTCATGATGGTACATGCAGTGGCCACTTTAGCAACATGGCCATTGTCAAGCATATCCTTCGAATGGGTTATTACTGGGCCACCATGGAGAAGGATTGTTGCGAGTATGTTAGGAAATGCATTAAATACTAGTAGCATGTGAACCTAATGCACTTTCCATCTCAGGACTTATAGCCCATTCAGGTGGCTTGACCATTTTATCAGTGGAGTTTCGATCTGATTGGAAATATTTCTCCCCTATCTTTGGGCTGACACATGTTCATCTTAACGGCCACTGAGTACTTCACAAAATGGGTAGAAGCGGTCCCCTTAACCTCAAAAATTGGTCCTCGGATTGTGGAGTTCATACTTCATAATATCATTTGTCGCTTTGGGGTGCCTTTCAAGATAATCTCGGATAATGGTCCATCATTCAAAAACAAAAATGTGTGAGATTTAATGACCAAATACAAAATTCAACATAGTTTTGCGACACCATACTACCCATAGGAAAATGAGCAAGTAGAGGCCTCAAAAAAGATAATAGTAGCCATATTAAATAAGATGGTGAAAGAAAATCATAAGGACTGGCACCTGCAATTGCCCTTGGCATTATGGGATTACAAGACTAGCATGCAGATGCCCACTAGGGCAACACTATTTTTGCTTGTGTACGACACTGAGGCCATTATGCCCTTAGAGTTGGAAATTCTGACATTGCACATCACATTGAAAGAGTTCATCAATGACGAAACTGTGCAACAAGCTCACCTAGATCAATTGACCCTTTTGGATGAACGATGCATCAATGCTCTTGAGCATCTTTGTGTTTACCAGGATCATCTAACACAAGATTATAACAATAAAGTCCATCTGAGAGAATTTAAAGTTGGGGATCTTGTGCTTAAAGAAAACCAACAGAACTCAAATCTACCATCGCATCTATGAGATAAAGTTACGGCCAATTGGATAGGTCCCTATATCATATCTAAGAAGATTGGACCTGGGGCATATCACCTAATAATGTTAGAGGGTGTTGAGGAGCCGGAGCCTCTCAACATCATTCATATAAAGGTGTTTCAGTAAAATCTCAAAAACATTCAAATAAATTTCAAAAGTTTAAAAAATAATAGAAATCATAAAAATATTAACAAATAAAAAAATATCAAAATCAATCACAAAAAGCTCCAAAGGCATCTTAAAACCCTTTGGTAAAATCACAAAATGCCCCAAAGGCATCTTAAAACCCTTTGTTAAACTCACAAAAGCTCCAAAGGCATCTTAAAGCCCTTTGGTCAAATCACAAAAGGCCCCAAAGGCATCTTAAAGCCCTTTGGTCAACTCACAAAAAGCTCCAAAGGCATATTAAAGCCCTTTGGCCAAATTACAAAAGGCCCCAAAGGCACATTAGATCCCTTTGGTCAATCACAAAAGGCCCCAAAGGCACATTAGATCCCTTTGGTCAATCACAAAAATCCCAAAAGGTACCATAAGCCCTTTGGTCAAAAGAAAAATAGAAAAATACAAAAACAATTCAAAAATCAAAAGATACAAAACATTCAGAATAATCAAAACTAAAAAAAAAATAATTGAAAGCATTAAAAATACAAAAATATTTACATTATGCATTCACACTTGCATCCATATAGTTGCATTGCATTTGGCACGTTGCATTCATTGCATTTACACTAAGATACATATGTGTTCACAATCTTACAAATGACACCACGTTTGTACATCAGTCATGCATGTTCAAAAGCCACCATCATCCATCACCCATGTGTGTAACTGTGTTTTTCAACACAACCCCTCCTATTGCTATAAGGAATATACTAGGGTTTTTCGGTCACTCAGCCATACCTAGTGGTTTTATCAAACTTTGTAGAAAATTATCTTAGATTTTAATAGATGAGGTTTGGTTTTGATAGCACCTGGTATATTTCAAAATCCCATCACTAATCAAAATACTAAAATCCTAATTGGAATAAGGGAAAGATGAATGTTGTGAAGCGGTATTAGGTATCCTAAGGTGAAAATTTTAACTTGCTCATCCCCCTGTACGACCACTTCGAAAATGCTGAGAATTGGCAAAAGGACAAGTTCATCCCTACCCAAAGAAATCCCTTGCTTTAATCAAAACAAGCAAAATCCTAAACAAAGAAAAATTCAAAAACAAAATAAACAAGTGATTATCATCACTACATAAATCCCTTGCTCAAAAGAAAAATAAAAATTCAAAATAAACAGTGATTTTCATCACTAAGCATGAGCAAGTATCCCAAATAAATATGAAGAAAAGAAGGGAGTATTGAACTTGAATCCCTAGAGTTCTCAACATAGATTAATTGTAAGGTATCATTACGCATGACGATATGTCTATCACATTAGCATCTTGCTTTTGTACAGACCAATGTTTGCATGTGGAAGGGCTAGCTTTAGGTAGCCTGTATCACATAGTGGTATAAACCAACGGAGTCCAACTTAGGATCAGGATAAACATTTGAGGATCCCCAATACAGTAATGGGCTGCATGAATCCCACATAGCATCGGGGTATGCTTATGTTTTATCTAATATATTTATTTGCACACATAGGGATAATGAGTATATAGGTCTTCATAATAGAAATTTATCCTTCAGAAGATCTGTGTGATCAGTATACAACTTTTGATGAAGCAACTAGGGTGTTTGAGTCTCATGGAAAACCTCAAAAATTCTCTAATAGAAATAATCCATATCATCAATCACATCATCACCTTTCTTTATGAGGTTTTGTTCATTAAAGGGTTTTCATGAAGTAGGATAGATATTGCATAAATGTCAGCAATGATATTTAGATGGCCACTGACTATTTTGTGCATATCTTTTAATTTATAGAAGCTCATCAAGAAAGCACATACATATCACATTATCTCATCTCACATGTGGATGCTTAAATAATTAATTCTTGTGATAAGAATTATTATTTACATTCATGATTGTTATACATTCTGTGGTGTTGCCCATTAGATTTTTAAACTCATATCATATTCATTCCTTATGTTTTAAATTATTAAAGCATACAATCTCATTTACATTAGATCATCATCATGTAAATAATGCATTGCACACATTGCATTCATCATATCATAACAACATAAATTGAATGCATACAATTGAATCAAAATTAAACATGCATTTAACATTAAGCACTGCATCCATAAATGCATACATCATAAGTAGTCCATCTACATCTAAGTCACAACATCTAGGAATACATCTATCATCTAGCTAAATGCATATCAATACATCACATCATGTAGCATAAAATCATAAAAACATAATAATAAACATAAAAACATAATCATAAAAGATACACATAATGAGTCTCAAAATATAGATATCATATAAATGTGTGTCAAATAAGTACATGTAGGTACAAAAATCACCATAAGGCTACAATCATGTAGGTTAGTTGACCTTACACTCAAAATAGTACAAGATGCCCAAAAATCCATAGTGCTCAAGAGTGGCCTACACCACTAGCATCACCTCTACCCTCATCGCCCCCTCTAGGAGGTGACATAGAATTGGTGCCCCCATTCCGCTCTGTCCGAGACCTGGTACTGTGGCTCGACCGAGTTGATGACTACCCTGAAGTACTTTGGTCGATCCTCTATGATTATCCTACCATAGGCCTCTCTGGAAGGCGGTCTCCTTGAAGCCTAACCTCATGCTCCAATTCCAGGATATAGAATGCATCCAGGGTGCACTACTCCAAGTCCTTTGCTAAAAGCCCATGCAAACACCGAATCTCTACACCTGTGTCTAAACCACCAGGTCCCTGAGGCACTACAATAGGTGGCACAACCTATACCAGAGTAGTACCCCCATTGGTAGTAAGATGATTTATCCTATCCTGTAGTGAGGTCCACTCTGCCTGGAGGTGCTGAACTTGAAACTAAAACCCAACAATGGTGGCATACCACTACTATACCTGAATCTAAGATGTTTGTAGCTCAACCTCAACCTACTGTAGTTGAGCCCAAAGAGGGGACTCCTGATCCTTAGGAGCTAACTCCTCCTCCTCCTCAGGGGCAACCTACTCCTCTACTCCATATTGCCCTACCTTCCCCCAATCATCTGTCCGAGCCCACAATCAGTGCCCATCCAGATCCTTGAACTTTGCCTCATCCAAAGTCCATACCAGGTGACTTCCACCCTACCACAATTGTGTACCCCACCAATGGGTATATGCCTTTGTAAATCTAGCATCAACCATGCCTAGATAAACTATAGGGGGTCATCCTCCTCTAGAACTACTATAACTCAAGGTAGTGGAAGGTTCTTCTCTACAACAATCCAATAGTATACAACTGGCTTGAGAGGGACATCTTGCTAGATTCTGAACTATTTGAGCATCCTAGAGTAATAGAACTCTCTAATACCATCCTTGTGGCTGATAACCCATCGATCGCATCGAGTCTAAGCTGTGAAGCTAGGTGGGTCCTCCCTAGTAGGGCACTCATGATAGGGCCTCCAGATGATGTCAGTAGCCTACAAACTAGTCAAGGAGGCCATGTAATGGGAAAGCTCCCCTACAAAATGTTGACTCTTGTGCTCCTCAAGCGCTCTGGGCCACCTGGATCCATAGCACTGGGCATCATCATCTACAATAGTGATCTTCATAGGAAGTCCTTCTGGGTGATCCACCATAATATGATCCCATACCCATATCTAAAGGAGCAATATGCAAGCAATGTTGGCCCAATTGTGGCACTAAATATGGTACAACTCATCATAGCACTACACCAATAGTGTTCTACCCAAAGCATAGATGATAGGCACATCACTATAAATAAAATCATGTACCATCACCAAGAGGTTCCATGGGAACCTCACTCCAGAGCAGTTAGGTATAAGGATGTTACAAATCACCATCAATAGGAAAACGTGCCTCCAGGAGAAGACATGCTTCTGTACCATCAAGAAACAAAAATCCCGCCAAAACGAGTATCCTGAAAGGCAGCAATGACATGTCTCCCAAAGACCCTAGCAAACACTGCATCTCTGGCACCATGGGAGAAGAGACAATGGGCACTCCATCAAAAGGGATCCGAAATATCCTGTAGATATCCTTCGGAGTGATTGTCATCTCACTAGTAGGTATATGGAAGGTATTAGTCCTGGAGTCCCATATGTGGGCCAAGGTAGTAAGGTAAGCCTAATCCAACATGATCATCGAAAGCCTAGTGACATACTAGAGCCCACAGGCATCAAGCCACTCCCAGTTCGTGTCATCCAGGAGGGGTAGAAGGTCCACAAGTAGCTTTGGATCCTAAGCCCGAGCAGACAAAATCTAGAGGTGCAAAATAAGTCTAAATCAAATGCACTAACTAATAAATACAAAAAAACAAAAATGGTGTAAGATAATCTAAGATAAGACTAAAGGAACAAACACAATGACTAAAATGCACCTACACATACAAAAAAATCAAATACTACACTTCAAAACTCCAAAAAAAATCAATTAAATTGATCAAAATGCAAAAATCAAGGAAATAAACCTAAGGCCACTTGGTCGCTCCAGCCAGGAGCGGCCACGAAGCGACCGTTGAAGCCAACAACGACCAGTTTCCAACGATTAAAAATTTGATCATTGAATTTCAAACTGGTCATTGATAGTGACAACAACCAACCTCAGGCCAGGCTAGCCACTCTAGGTGGCAGCGACCAGTGGGTGACACACCAACGATGTTCCCTCATGGCCAAAAATCATTAAAAAATTATAAAATTCATAAAACTAGCCTGGACCCACTAAAACTAAACCTAGCCTACACCTATTGACAGGTTCACTTCATTTCCTACAGGTTTAGTGAGGTTCATTTACCACATTTCTTAATTAGATTTATTTTACCAAATTAAAGAAGTAAGCTAGGGTTTGGTAGAATACCCGTGAAGCTTCGGCTTCGTCGCTGGTAGAAGCCTCTCCCTACTCAGCCATATCGCTCGAATAAACAATAAATCTGGTAGCACTCCATGTCACAATTGCACTTTCTCACTTTAGAGCTCAAAAGTGCAATTGATAACTGGAAATAATGAATTGAGAAATCCTAGAATTTTATTTTATATTTTACCTTTTTGCCTTGGTCGTTGCTGTCGTCAGTGGCCCACACTTCCTAGTCGATGGACCTGACAGCGGATAAGAAGCAGCAATTGGGGATCGCTAGACCTGACAACGACTAGCAAATAAGAAGAAATTTTGTCAATTTCTCACCACAGAGCACCTCAAAATGAGTCAATAAACACATTTGCAAATTCAAAGCAACCAAAATAAGCAAAAATACCAAAAAAATTACATATATCAAAGTCCAAAAACATCATAAAATCCAATAAACCAAAATAAAACAACAAAAAAATTCCAATTGAGCCTTGTATTTAGTTATTTTCTCTATACATTTAGTGGTTGCAGTGACTAATGCTCCATGCAATTCGACGAGATGAACAAATTACCATAAGGTTGCTTGGGGTAAAACAATTATGGATGAATTGAGACACTTCACTTCTAACCTAAAGAAGGCCATGACGGTCGGACCACCCCATGAGAGTGAGGATCCATCTCATTTCTCCTATAGCAAATAGTGATTCAACAAGCTAAATTAGAATTGCTATCACATTGATTCCCTAAGAAGGCCATTGTGGCTAGACCACCCCATGGGATAGAGATGTGCAATTACCAAAAGGGGTTGAAATCACACCTGAATGGGACCTACCCTATAACAAAAAGCAACCCTCTAAAGAGGTCCAAATCATTCATTTTGGTCAAGTGACTCATTGCTTTATTAATTGTCCTTTCCTCATCGACTCGTCGCTTGAGGGGGTAGTCAAAATTTTTAACAATCATAATCAAAGTCAACAAAATATCATCTCGATCATGTCAAGACTACGTTCGTCTTATGAATCATTGCCAACAACTATCATAAGCTTACCCTTTGCTGGAGAAAAAAGAAAATATGTCAGTTAAGTTTGTAGCTCTCCTCCAATCGGACCAATAGTAGTCCCAAACCTACCCGATTATGTTTGAGGTACGAGTGCAAAATTCCACAAATTTAAGCCTTCCATTCTATTGGAAGCAATGATTCTAGGATACGCGTCCTCCCGCATGATTGGGGAATCCAATGTTGATCAGATCAATTATCATCATCCAACCTACAATGTGACTCTAGGTGGTCTATTTTTGCTCTATGCTATGAATTCCCACAACGCATCTCAAAAAGAGGCATCTATAGACACCTAAAATATGTCATGTTTAGGAGACTACCCATATGGACACATTTGTAGACCATATGAATCCTCTTGGATCTCTCCAAGAGCAAGCAATGGTCCTAACCACTCAAACAGGGTAGTTCTAGCCCATCCAGGCTTGGCCTCTCTCAAGTAGATCAGCCGTCACACCTGGTTGCTAAAGACTACAACGACCACATCTAGCCACTGGACCTGATAATGGCTAGTACCATGCACATTTTGGCCATGAAAATGGGCCTAGATCATGCAGTCTGATTGCACTATTTCATTGTTTACAGGAAGATTTTGGTGAGGAAATCCCTGAGTTCCTCCTAACTACCCCTTCAATGCTAGTTTGTGACTGATGCTTCCCACCTGGGATGACCAGTCATATGAGATTTGGATTAAAGCTTCTCTAGGAAGCCAAGGTCCAGATTTGGAAGAAAGGGGAGTCTACATATGGACTCTCCCACAAAGAGAAAAAGATCCATTATTTTTAGAGTTAATGCAACGAAGCCCTATCAGATTAGAGAGTGCATCTACGAGCCCTTGAGGAGAAACAGAGTGCTATCTGGCTGAGGAGAGACCACACACCCAATATTTGCATCCATTATTATTCATTGCCATTTCATGTACCTGACACATCCGACGACCCTTGAACATCAATTTGAGTAGGGAACCTGATGCTACAGCCCTTGGAGTGTGAGGAGAAAGGTCTATTCTGTGGCCACTATCTTAGACAGTGGCCCACAGGTACAACCTAGGGTTTGACATTAGTTTTATTTGTGCTAGCATTAGATTAGATCATTTTCTATTACAACAGTTATTCCTAGCATAGATCTGATTTATAGTATGCATTTACATTATTGTTCTTTAAGATATGCCCACGTATTTCATTATATTTATTGCATTTAATTGTAGTATGCTCTATTATCTTGCTTATCAGGTTTGATACTAACAACCTCATCCGGGGAGGTAGCCCGGACTACTAAGCATGCTTTGTTGTTTCCATGTATGCAGATCTACAACTTTACAGGACCATATCAAGACATCCGGAGCACGAGATCCCTCCTAGAAGAGAGAAGGATAAGGAGGCATCTGTGAGCCCTCAGACAAGTTCTTGTGTAGGATCGAGAAGCCTACGAAAGTGCACCTCCCCTTTGTGAGGGGATTTATTCCACCATTTGTTCCCCACTTGTAATTGATTGTATCACAAACTGGGTATCCCTTAGAGGGACGAATAAACCATGGATTGGAAATATCAATAAAAAGCATATTTATTTGTTTTTCTTATTTACATGTATTTTGCATGCTCATCCCTTTCTATTTGATATAAATAATACATTGCAATCCAGGACGGTCGCGGTGCACACTCCCCGGGGTCACACACCTATCCTCTAAGGACCATAGGTCATCGCGAGCCCATAGACTCAAAATTCCCCTCTTTGCTTAATTGTTACATAATAGGACCACATATTAGACCCATTATCAATTCCTTTTCACTAAGGTTTAAGGTCATGTTTTCCTAATTTTTGCCTTAGTCTCATATCCCAAATGATAAATCCTTCTAAGGTTATAGTCACATTGGATGAATTCTCAAATAATTAAAATCCCTCCTAAGGTTTTATTGAAATAAAATGAGTGGTCCAAATTCATGCATTAGAACACCAATACCAATATCCTGTTGGTATCAGAATGGATGACTCACAATGCATCACCAAATAAGGGTGGACACCCTTGATTTGCTTGCTCGAATTCAGGCACTAAGATCAAATTGGCTCAAAAAATTAACGACTTAGAATCGCTTGCTAAAGCGGGGGCGGGTGACTCTGATTCACCCATCAAAGGAAGGGCACTGCTATGTGATTGGTCTGGAGATGAATGGCTTAGAGAGCCCCATTTTTTAAGAAAACCGGGTCCACTTCAGACCAACGTCTCCAACGAGGCACCCAACCCGCCACACCAACATTATCAATTGGATTTGGATACCCAATACTTTTTGGTAGGGTAGATGGAACGACCTCCTTGGAGATTACCCCCTCTCCAACCACCCACAGGGGCTTAGACAGCCCCATTGAAGTAGAGGTAGATGATCCTAATTTAAACACCAAAAATTGGGTGCAAATATCCTATCAATCCAAAAATGGATGGCTTACAACTCATTACCACAAGAAAGCGAATGACCTTGATTGGCCCGCCAAAGCTCAGGCACTGACCTTTGATTAGTGGGAGGTAAAATATAAAATAGTTGTACCACTAAATCTCTTAAGGTATTGAGTTGGGTTAAAAATTTATTCATACAAAGGTGTAATAATCATGTCAAACCTCCAAGGTCCTAAGTCTTAAGGCCTCCATAAACCTAATATTTCATAAATAAATCCTCTGCTATCCAAATTATATTCCAAGTTTCCAAGGTTTGTCCTTATAATTATCTTATGTCTCCCCTTTTGAATAAGTTCCCCCCACCATGGTCACTTTTTCATGCACCTTAATGCTTGAAATTCATTTTCTTCTTTAAGGGTAAAAGTCAAGTACACTTAGTTCCTCCTTTTGTCTGCTTTAATTTCATAGTTGCAATATTGAGTCTACATTGAGAAATAATTGTTGTTCACAATGTTTAAAGGATCCTCCCATGAAAAATTATCATATTTTTCTAAGTTCTAAAGTCCTTTATGACTATGTGCCCCTTTCTATCAAAAATTGAATCCTTTAGCCATACACACCTAAAGTTTTAAAAATAAAAATTATGCCACATGGAACCACAAGATTTGGTTGCTAGGAGTAGGATGTCCTGATGCGATTGGCCTAGAAATGAGTGGCTTGGATCATATCACCAAAACAAAGGTATATGAACCATATTCGAGCACTGTAGCATCATCATTGAAATTCAATTGGTAAAAAGTGAGCAGCTCATATTGTTGCCAAAAAGGGAAAATGACTTTGATTTGCCCACTAGAGGTTAGGCATCAAAATTTAATTGGCTCAAAGATAAATGACCCTCATTCACTCACCAAAAAAAATGTGGATGACCCAGATTTACTCATTGAAATTTGGGTGCCAACATCCAATTAGTCCGATAATGGATGGCTCACAACATCTCCACAAAAGAAGTAGATGACCCCGATTGGCTCATTGAAGCTCGAGCACTAGCATTTGATTGGTAAAAAGAAAAAATAAAAAAACTTGTACCCAAAAAAACATTGTAAGTTCAATATTTTAATTTATTTTAATTGACATCAACCAATTATTTATGAAATTATAGACATATAAGTTGTACCATGGGACCAAAAGAAATTCTACAAGAAACACTTGCAAATTTTGGTAGAGAATTTACAACTATAGAAAAGCTTAAATGTGATAGTCATAGCTAGTAGTAGATTTAAAGGACCTCCAAATCAAGTGATAAAATTAAAGTAGCTAGCTTATTGGGACATATTTTAAAATAAGTTGTGATAGCTCAGAAAAGACTTACGAATAGGAATTGAAGACACAAGCCAAAGTACGATAATGGGTGCAAATTTTCCTTAGATCTTATTGGGCACGTGCCTTTAAATAGCTAAGATTCAGTAGGGAGATCTGACTCAAACAAGTGTTCAGATCAATGACCAATTATAAAAAACAATCATAAAAATATACTTTAACTATAGTAATGCCATTATAGGATGTAAGGTGGTAGTTGTTGGGTGGTAAAAAAATGAAAACAGTAGTTGGAAGTTTAGTTATAGAGCATGCAGGGAGATACCTTAAAAAAACTATAAATTCCCACATGGCTTCCTATTTACAATCACACCATGAGTATACAGAGCTATTAGAATTAATATTTACTGTAGAAAGACATTGTAAATCTGAAATCTTGATGAGTGCAATGGCTTCATCCAGTGCCACTCACAGAGTTCCCACTACCATGATGAAAGTTGAAGACTTAATTGACACATCACATTTCCAAACATTACAAGGTAAATATTATAAAAAATAAGCAAAATATTTCTCCAACCTATCAGGCCTAGATTAGCAGTACACAATTGACCAATAGTGGGCAGTAGAGCAGATTATAATTTTTAGCTACCACCCTATTGAAGAATATTATCAACACTATCATACCTTGCTAAAAGGGCTCCTCAGAAAGGTGTATAAGTATTGAAATAGCCCTAGCCTGTACAAAAATAGATGAACATGCAACCTAGGAATACTGATATACCCCAAGGTCTATTACTCTTCTGACTTGTTATCATGGTTTGCGGTGGTATACAATCCAAATATGAGAGCAATAAAGTATCATGCAAATCGATCATTGTTTAAAGTTACTCTAAAAAATATCAGCAAATTATTTCATCTCAAAGAAGCCACGAGGATTTTGGATAAAAATATACTAACTTCTCAAGCCCAATATATTATTGGAACTACCTTTTACACTAAGTTGTTTGATTACAATGAACAAATATCATCACAATTCTTGTACATAAGTCTACACTCCATCCCTAGGAAAAAGACTACACTAACATAATCAATATACTAATGGATCCAAATATTTGAAGTGGGTAGAAAAGGAGGTCATGTATTTCATAGTTCAATGTAATAGGAGATTCAACTATGTACAAATGGGAAAACATGATCAATGACACCATAGACAAGGAACTCCAAGAACTACAAAAAGCTATTGTAGAGCAAAGGGAAGTGATGCCCCATTTTTTACACTATTACTTTCTCATACATTTAATAGTGGGCTATATGGATAGGAAAGCAATTGTAGAATGGGGAGGAGTGTATGAAGAAATTGTTTAGGAGAGACTCCCATGGATACAAGAGGGTGAGTCCAGTTATACCAATTTTTTTGGTAAATTCCTCTCAATTGTCTATCTCAAGCTCTATGGTAAGAATCCTCACAAAATTGGCTCAAGTATAGCTAGGTTCTTACATGAAAATAATGCAAGGGATTACTTTTTCATGAAATATATCACTTACATCAGGATATATGAAGCTAAAATACCCCCAAAGGCCTTACCCAAAATTTTCCCTATGTCAATCACATCATTAGAAATTGTTAGGCAGGTTGTAGAGGAGACTAAGTCTAGAGTGGTGAAGAATTAGGTCAAAATACCCTAGGTAAACATCCCTTGCAATATGGGGTATTACGTATGTAAGGGATATCATAGTTTACTGGTATCATTGCAAAAAATGGATTCGTATGGCTTTGCTGAAATCACCTAGTGATCATATGACCCCTATGGCTATTATAATAATACTATCATGGAAAAAATTATGAATTGGATGGTAACTCATCAAGGAGACCTATTTTAGGATACAATACAAGTCACCATAAGGCAAGGAGAATCTCTAGGACCCATATGGAAGAGCTATTCAAAGATCAAACTCATACTTATAGAGATGGTGGATAATTATCCTACTGATTTGAACATATTGAGAAATACTACAATTGAATTAGTCACCCCTTTGATATTGGTAATGTGCCCCAAATAATACCAAGACCTTGTCTTGGAGATTATCAATCGAGAGCCCAAAAAACTAGAAACATTTATGGAAGTGACTAATATGTTGAAGACAAAAACATAGGACCCTTCAACTACTCAATCTTCCTAGAGCACTACCTTAGTCATAGTGAAAGTCAAAAAGGTAGTTACAACTTCCTCTACAGAGATGCAGGGCATCCCTCTTGAGCTTGCTAAAGCTTTGATAGCTCCAAAGTGAAAGCTTGAGCTTGTAGTGAATATCCCTTAGGTGATCCCCACTAGCATAGTGATAGGTAGAAAAGAACATAGAATTTTATCAATAGTGCTCAAGAGGATCCAATAGGTAGGAGCATTATAAAATTTTCTCAAGGGTCATCAGATTAAAATTGCTTCTCCTCCAAGTTTCCCAAGAAGAAAAAATTCAAGGCTTGAGGCCCTCCCTTCTTTAGTAGCTCATAAAAGCCCCACCTTGATTAAGGTAGAAGAAGAGGCCATACTATTTGATCCAAATGAGGAGAGGAAGATACAAGATATAATAGAAGGGAGAAAGGAAAACAAAGAAAAAAAAAAAAAAAAAAAAAAAAAAGAACTATATGGGAAGAAAAAAAAAAAAAGGAAAAAAAAACAAAAAAAAAAAAAACAAAAAAAAAAAAAAAAAAAAAAAAAAAAAAAAAAAAAAAAAAAACAAACAAAAAAAAAAAAAACATAAAAAAAAAAAAAAAAAAAAAACAAAAAACACCACAAAAAAAAAAAAAAAAAAAAAGAATAAAAAAAAAAAAAAAAAACCCAAAAAAAAAAAAAAAAACAAAAAAGACAAAAAAAAAAAAACAAAAAGAGGAGAAACAAAAGAAAAGACACAAAAAACAAAAACAAGCAAAAAAAAAAAAAAAAAAAAAAAAAAAAACAAAAAACACACAAAAAACAAAAAAAAACCCCCAAACACACACCAAAAAAACCAAAAAAAAAACCCCAACCCAAAAACCCCAACACAAAAAAAAACCAAAAAAAAAAAAAAAAAAAAGGGATCCAAATGAGACTCAATGCAGAGTAGAAGATCCATATGATCAAAGCACACAAATTCCAATCGAGCCTCTTGTAATAGTGGAAGCCATAATATCCATGGTCTAAGTCACATCCCTTCAAATGGATAAGATAATAGGGGAAGCAACAATTCAATACCAGGAAAATCCTCTAGTCTTAGCAAGGTCACAAGCTCAAACTCATGTGGCCATAGTAGAGAGCCTCTATAAAAGCAACCAAGCTTTAACGACCAAAATAAATTAGTTACAAACTAAAAATGAGAAGTTACAAGTAAAAGTGAGTGGTCTTAGAGAATAGGTAGCACAATTGTAAACGATCAAGAATTTTGATAGTTCTTTCTTCACTAAGAAGTATAAAGAAAAAAGTATTCATGAGTTAAGATCTAAAATGAATACAATAAAAAAGAGTTGCAAGGATTTTGAAGAAACAATAAATAGAAACAAGAAAATAAAACCACTCCTAGAAGAGGTAGATAAAAGAGCAACATACCTCATCCAAGTCTATGAAATATGTAAAAATGAATATGATCATGTAAGTGCTAGGTAATTGACCACTTTAGAAGGTAAAATTCACAACTATCAAGAATAATTTGATAAGCTCACCATCTTTCTAAATGAGAGGACTTGCTAGAAGGCTAAAATTAAGGAATAAGAAAACTAGGAGCAACAAATAGATGAAAAAAAAAATAGTTCAACATCAACCTCAAAGAGCCCCTCAATGTAGAAGGCTTTGATAAATAGTTGCTAAAAGAATATAAAACTTCAATTGCGATGACATAGATAAATAAAATTTGGTAGAACAACTTATTGTCTTGTCAAAAGCAACTTAGGGAATGATAAAAAAATTCAAAGATAACATGGCTACATTAAATGAGTACAAGAATAAATCACTAAGGATGCTCGATAGAATTATAACAATAGGCTATTTTTACGATGAAGCTTGGGTACAAATGGTTAACTTCTTGGGATGAGTCAAGCAAAAAATACAAGATAAAAATATTCAACCAAAGTCACTCAGAAGTGTCAACAAGCAAAGCAGGACCCACAACCTAGAGGGTCAATAAATCCAAAGAAAAAATCAAGGTAGGTCAGCATAGGGCCCAAAGTCCTAATACAACTTGGTCCCACCTAAACAATTCTATGAAGGTTTTGAAGAAATCCAACGTAAAACAACTCAAAACAACTATAATTTTTCTATAGCACACTCAGTTGATCAAGAGTAGAGAGTTATGACAAGTGGAGGGCTTAGATGAAGCTAGTTATAACAAAAATAGGGCACCCTGAAGCTATAAAGATTGCTACAACCAAGAAAATTATCAAGTTTTTGCATAGCCATACTACTATCATAGGTATACTAAGAGTACCCTTGCTTTGCCATTGTATTCCCCTTTTGTGTCTTTTCTCTTTTTCCATTTCTTATTCCTCCCCATTATTATGTAGGTCTTGATAGGGAAGCATTCATGAAATTGAGATCATTTCTAGCTACTGAATCAGAAGCTTGGAGGTCTATTGTTACCGTATTGGAACAAAAGATTGAAGAGTTCTTGTTAAATCATTTGAATGAGAATTATGATTGTATTCATTTAAAAGAGTTCTATGACAACTTAATCCAAGCTCTCATTGTAAAATCTTATGATATTAATACAATTCCGGCTTCTTCCCTTGGGCAATTCTTTATGTTCAATTTTGTATCTGTGTCTCTTTTACATATTACATGATCTGGATGTGTAGTTGACATTTTATTTCGTTGATAACCAATTATGCTTGTTACATTATTTGAATGAACGTAATTGACTCAACATATTATTTCCATTTATTTCTATTACATTAATGTGTTTACAATCTTGCTACAATTAGAAATGAATAAGACACCGATTTAGTATGAAGGTATAATTAGAGAGTTATTGCAAATCTTGGTCAAAAAACATCAACTATTTTTTTTTTTTAATCTAGATGAGCATAGGCATATAAGGAAATATTATAAGTCCACCTCTAGGGTATCCTAACCCAATTCCGTCTGCCTAAAGTATTTTGATAATATTTTCCTAAATTAAAGTGGTAGATCCATAAAAGCCTGTAATATTGCTTGTTATCAAGAAATATCTTGTGGCTTGACACCATATTAAGGGACATAAGATAATTTCATAATAGATTTTGATCTCGTTGTCGGGGAGAAAGTCTTTGAGATTTTAAACTTGGAAATTAATTTACAACTATCTTTGTGCAACAACATACGCCAACATATTTTGGTGTCATTATCGGGAGTTCTAGGACTTGTGTATTATCTTTATTAAATATTTTTAGCGACAACATACGTTGACAATTTTTCAATTTTTGCAGTTTTTTCTGTATTATTTTCAAAAGTACAAAATACAATAGTCATGGATTTTTTTAGTTCATAATTTTCTTGTATTTTATTTTACCACATTACTCACATCCCTTAAGTGTATACTATTTTGTGAGGCTGAGAGTATCAAGGTCAAACAATCTTGACCAAAACATCCCTATTCTTTCTACACATACCATGCTGACAACACCAACTGATTAATACCTAGAATTCAAGAATTAAAGAAAGAAGGAAGAGTTTGTCCTAGTGTCAACAAGGAGGAGTGCTCGAAAAATTTTTTTAGAGCTATCGAATCTAGAGGTACTTTCCTAGACTAAAATTCCCTCATCTAAAAGTTTTGTTTCTAAAAATAATTCAGATTCTACTTTTGTTGATAATAGCTCTATTGTTATTCCTTCTGCTATTATTACTGTAAATCCTATTAAAACTACCCCTATAGTTAACATTGCCAATAAACAATCCAATCTGCATCAATGGAGAACCAATAGGTACCTCCATTTTGTCTTACCCACTGTGTTAAATTCCCTGCTTGGAAAAGCTCATAAGTATTTACCCAAGTTTCAAGGGAATAATGTTGTTTTTGGAGAAGATCACATTAGAGATTTTCTATATGCCATGGCTAGTATCGAAGTGAATGAAGAAGATGTAGTCCTTAGGTTGTTCTTTCAAACATTAGAGAAAGATACCATATAATGGTTTAACAAGTATTCCAACTGGCATGATCCATAATTTCTATGACATGGAAGAAAGTTTTCTCAAGAAGTATGATGAAAGAAAGAATGAACAATCCATGTTAATAGAATTGGAAACAATAAATAAAAAAGAGAAAGAGTCAGTAGGAGATTTCAATAGAAGATTCATCAAGATTAGGAATAAAATCCCTCTTGGGTTAAGACCAAATGATGATCAATCAATATATTTTTACAAGAATGCATTTCCAGGAGAATTCAATTATGAGTTAAGACAAGAACAAGTAACAACTATTGATTTATGCATGGATAAAGCAATATAGATTGAAATAAATATGATCGATAGTGGTAAAATAAAACCTTACTCTTTAGAGATAAATCAACTTGATAAGAAACCAAAGAAGGTAGGGTTCACTATATCGAAGAAAACAAACCAAGATCCTAAGGAAAGGCTGGCTAATTAGATAACATAAATATTTAATACAATGAATAACATATTAGAAAGGATTGAAAGAGGAAAAGAGAATAATGTAAAAACCTCACAGTATCAAAGTGATAAACAACAAGGAGATGACATACCTTATTTTAGGAGAAACTATAATAGAAATTGGAATAACAATAATAAATCTGACTAAATTTCAAAGTCATAAAATATACTGATGAAGTTGATAATATTTTTTGGAAGGTAGAAAGGTCGAGTATTTTTCGTGAAATTGACATATTTCCTCCTGGAGGACCCTAGTATCTCTTAGTTCTCGAGCAGTATGGTTTGGCAAAAGGGATTAACCCCTAAGGTAAATGTTTTTCTATGGCTTGCTATAAAGAATAAAATATTGATCATATATAATATGTAATCACGAGGCATGATTGTTCCAATTCGATGTTACCTCTATGGCTTGGATTCTGAGTCGGTACAACATGTCTTAATTTTATGCTCATTCTCTAAAGATGTTTTCTCCTCATTTTTCAATTTGGTTGGTGTCTATTTGGTATGCCCCTTTCAAATATCTGATATTTTATACCAGTGGGACCTTTCCTTTTTTTCTCCCCGACTTCATATTTTCTAGAGATTTATCTTGGCTCACATCATGTGGTGTATCTAGAAGAAAAGGAATTTGAGGCCTTTTAAAAATGAAGCCAATTCAACTCTCTATATATGCCAAGAGCATTGTGGCAATAGTGGAGAATGTCTTGGCCATATTTTTGGACTTAGGTTCCTCTATTGGAGAATTAGCTCTAGAGCATGCTCTGGAGTTTAGAACTTTTTTGAGGTCTATTGCCCATTTGGATTTGAGTGGGAGAAGATAAATTTCTTGGGAATCACCCTCTGTAGGCTAGATTAAACTCATTTTTAATGGGGCCTCCAAGGGTAACCTAAGAGAGGCAAGTGCAAGTGGTTTAATTCAAAATAGCAGTAGTGAACTCCTTGCCTTTATTAAGAAATTGGGACCTCAATCAAGTCATTTTGTTGAAGCTCATGCTCTCTTCCAAGGGATTTATCTATTGAGTGGCTTCGAGTAGAGTAAGGTCATCATTGAGGGTGATTCCCTTAATATCATAAATCTAGTGAAAGGTTCTCAAAATCCTAGTCCTTTTATCACTAATATGATTTTTGAGGCAAAAAGAATCCTTCAGGCCTTTGAGGATGTGGTTGTCAAGCACGTGTATAGGGAAGGTAATAAATCGGTTGATTTCCTAGAAAATTTGGGGTTGAGCCAAGATGGTCTAACTATTTGAAGAGATGATTTTTTTGTAGATATAAATGATTTAGAGACTAGAGGTATCTATGCTAAGTTGAGGATATACAAATCATCTTTTGGAGGGCCCCAATAAGGACAACCTAGACATCAACAAATAGTAATGGCCAAGGGCCTATTTTTTGATGGGTCTTTCTAAGTTTTTTTATTTTTGTTTTGATTATTTTCTATGCATGGGTGCCCCTGCATGGGTTGATCTATATGGGTTATGGAGGTTAGTTGTAGACCATTCAGTATTCCTTCTGTTTGACACCTTCTTCTATCAGACCATTTTATGTGTCTCTCAGGTATAAATCAGAATTAGGGGATTAACATATTATTCACAACTGCATGCTTGACAATGGTGCTTCACACAATATTACACCTAAAAAAATAGAAAACCACTTAGGAATTATTTACACAAGATATTCTCCTCCAATTTCAATAATGGATAGTAGACAAATACCATGTATAAGAGTAATAACTGGCTTGCTAGTATTCCTAGATCAATATCCAAAGAAAGAGATTGCAATGGATGTGACAGTTGTGGATGTAGACCCTTTCTTATCTTTGATTTTGAGTAAATACTGGGCTGAACAATTGGGTGGTTCTATTCAATTAGATTGGTCTTATTCTATCATCTCTCTATCAGGAAAAAATGCTACCCTTAGGAGAGAACCTTTTAACAAGTATTCTATAGAATTGAGAAAATTTGATGATACTATGATAAATCTGGTTAATTCCGTTGAAGAAAAAGAAATGGGAGTATACTCAGTTTGGCATATATTATTTCTAAAAGAAGTTCCTCATGCTAAAGACATGGATCTAGAAACTAGAGTAAAATTTGATGTAGAATCTACTAGGATTCTAACAACAAAAATGTGGACCATGATAGGGCAAAGTCCTAGTCTAGGGCTAGTGTGGAAATTAATTTAACTAATATCAATGGTAAATGCTTAGGAATTCTCTACAGACTTGAATTTACATGCACAAATAATGTGGTTGAATATGAAACATTATTTTTAGGACTCAAAAAAGTCAAAGGATTAGGCATCAATTACTTGACTGTTAGTGGAGATGCCAAATGAATTATTCAATAGACAAAAGGAAAATATTGGACTAAGCATCCAAAATTAAGACAATAAAAACAAGTAGTGTTAAAGAGATAAATAAGTTTTTGGCATTCAATTTGTCATATATTCCAAGAGAAAAAATTATATTGCAGATCTGTTAGCTATAAATGCATCAAGTGCAAACTATCCAAAAATTGATAGAGAGTACATGGATATATTTCCTACTAATTCAATTTATAAACCATATGTGCCAAATAATGTTGTTTATCTTCAAGTATTTTAGGATGATATTGATATTAAAGACTTTATGACTCTTTAGAATCAATTTTTTGATGTAATATGTGAAGAAGAGGATGAAGAAAAATTAAAATATGTAATTGGAGAACTAGTTGAAGTTATCCAACTAAAAATAAATAGAATTCCTAGGGATTTTTTTTCTCTAGAAATATTATTTGATGAGTTTGACAAAGCTTATAACCCACTCTTTCAAGAATCTAAAGTCGATGATGTTAATATTGGAATATAGGAAAAGCCTAGACTTGTTAAGATAAATAAATCTTTGTCAGGGAAAGAAAGACAATAGTACATTAGCTTTCTGGAAAAGAATAAATATGTTTTACCTAGAGCTATAAATATTTAAGGACATTCAACACAGATGTTATGACTCATATAATACATTTGCAATAAGATACAAAACCTTTCAGGAAAAAGAAAAGAAAATTTAACCCCACATTACATCTAGTTATGTAGAAGGAAGTAAAAAAGCTATTGGATGCAAAAATAATTAGAAAGGTAAAATTTTCTTCTTAAATAGAAAATCTAGTAGCAGTCAGGAAGAAGAATGGGGATATTAGATTATGTGTTGACTTTAAAAATTTGAATAAGAGTTCACTCAAGGATAACTACCCACTCCCCAACATGGAACTAAGTGCTAGTGGATCAAGTAGGATGTCTCTTTTGGATGGTTTTCAGGGCATAATCAAATATTGGTTAATCTAGAGGACATATATAATATTGCCTTCACTACACCATGGGGAACCTTTGAGTATATTTGAATACCATTTGGATTAATGAATGCAGGTGCAACATTTTAAAGGGATATGGATTTTGCCTTTAAAGGGATAATGTTTGAAATAATAGTGGTGTATCTTGATGACATCATAATTTTTTTTGAAAAATCCAGAGGATCACTTTGAGAATTTAGCCTATGTGTTTAATAGGTGTAAAGAATTTGGCATATCTCTTAATCCAAAAAAGTGTATATTTGGAGCAACACAAGGAAATTTTTTAGGACATGTAGTATCTAAAGAAGGCATAAACATTGACCCACAAAGGACAGAAGCTATAGCTAAAATCCTCCCTCCTAAAAATTTGAAAGGAGTTAGATATTTCTTTGATAAGGTTAAATTTGTAAGGAGGTTTGTCCTAAATTTTGTTGAAATTGCAAATCCTATCAATGAAAAGATTAAGAAAGATGGAGACATAAGGTGGACAAAAGAAAACATTAGAGCTTTTCAAGGTATTAAAGATACCATCACTACAAAACCTATGTTTATTTGTCCTAACTATTCTAAACAATTCAATATATATTTCTTTGTATTAGAGCATATTATTGCTATAGTTTTGTCTCAAAAATATGATGAGAATAATGAAATACCAATAGCTTTTATGAGTACAGGATTGAAAGGAGCTTAATTAAAATATTCCTGTAGCATGTGAAAAGTCACCAATCCAAAACTAATAGAATATGTGCAAAGTGTACTTTTACTATTGATATTAAAAGAGTGTTACAACATAGTCTCTCTTGAGACAAGTTTTCCTTTCTCTTTCAATGTAAATACAAGTAAACTTGTAGAGGATTTTTGATGCCCTCAATGTAAGTGGGGTTTTTGTGCGTGTGCCACCGGTTGGATGCTTGAAGATGTACTTTGTACCTAATTTGGGCCTGTAAAAAGGGTTTAGTTCATTTGGAGACCTGTCATTGATCAGATCCCATGTTTATGAAGACAAAACGACATGAAAATGAAGAAAAACATGATAAAAATAAAAAATAATACTATAGAAACTATCTAGAACTAATGTATACCTAATTTGGAGCTGCAAAGTTGTAAACCTGATTCACATGATGACATGCGAATTGGAGCTCAGGTTGCATGGTGGGGTGTAAAATGGATTGTTATTGAATGTTGATGAGATTTTACCTTTAAAGGGCTAATGTTTGAAATAATAGTGGTGTATCTTGATGACATCATAGTTTTTTTTGAAAAATCCAGAGGATCACTTTGAACATTTAGCTTATGTGTTTAATAGGTGTAAATAAATTGGCATATCTCTTAATCCAAAAAAGTGTATATTTGGAGCAACACAAGGAAAGTTGTTAGGACATGTAGTATCTAAAGAAGGCATCAACATTGATCCAAAAAGGACATAAGCTATAGCTAAAATCCCCCCTCCTAAAAATTTGAAAGGAGATAAATCTTTCTTTGATAAGGTTAACTTTGTAAAGAGGTTTATCCCCAATTTTGTTGAAATTGCAAAGCCTATCAATGACATGATTAAGAAATATGGGGACATAATGTGGACAAAAGAAAACATTAGAGCTTTTCAAGGTATTAAAGATGCCATCACTACAAACCCTATGTTGAGTTGTCCTAACTTTTCTAAAGAATTCAATATATATTTCTTTGTATCAGACATATTATTGCTACATTTTTGTCTCATAAAGATGATTAGAATAATGAAATACCAATAGCATTTATGAGTATAGGACTGAAAGGAGCCCAGTAAAAATATTCCTGTAACATGTGAAAAGTCACCAATTCCAAAACTAATAGAATATGTGCAAAGTGTCCTTTTACTATTGATTTTAAAAGAGTGTTACAACATAGTCTCTCTTGAGATAGGTTTTCCTTTCTCTTTCAATGTAAATACAAGTGAACTTGTAGAGGCTTTTTGATTCCCTCAATGTAAGTGGGCTTCTATGTGTGTGCCCTCGATTGAATGCTTGAAGATGTCCTTTGTACCTACTTTGGGCCTGCAAAAAGGGGTTAGTTCATTTGGGGACCTGTCATTGATCAGATCCCATGTTTATGAAGATAAAATGAAATAAAAATGAAGAAAAATGTGATAAAATAGGAAATAATGCTATAGAAACTATCTAGAATTGATGTATACCTTATTTGGAGTTGCAAAGTTGTAAACCTGGTTCACATGATGACATGCAAATGGGAGCTCAAGTCGCATGATGGGGTGCAAACTGGATTGTTGTTGACTATTGATGAAAATTTATTATCCAAATGTGTTCCAGATAATGTTTGTTGAGTGCAAAAATGATAGAGAAGGTTCTGGTATAATTTTGGTAGAGTTTGGATATGTTGACCAAAAGGGAGAGAGAGAATAATGAAGGAAATGACCCTCTATTTATAGAGGGGGCCAAGGCTAAGGGGGGAATTAGGTGTACTAGACTCTGGAGTCAAGTCCTACCATGGTGAAGTTAGGGTTATGAAGTGACATGCTTAGTCATCCCTTCATGTGCCCTTAAGGAAATATCCTAGGTGCACACATGTGTGAGCTAGGATTAGGGTTAACCTTGATTACCTAATCCTTAGGTTAGGTATCTTGGTAAATATCCTAACTAAATGGGTGCACACATATGTGAGGGTATTAGGGCTAATTTGGATTTTAAACCCTAATTAAATCTATTTAAGTCATAAAGTGCAATTAAGTGAAAATTCACTTTCAAATTATAATTGTAATTAGGTTAATTAGGGTTTTCAGATGGAATGGTCCAATGGGGCCCTAATTAGATGCAGGAAAGGTCTTAGGTGGCCTAAAGGGGCTTGTAGGTGGTCCTCTTATGGATAGAAGGTATTTTGGATGTGTTTTATGTAGTTTTATAAATTTTTGCGCCTACGAATGACTATGATGGCCTATGATGACCTTGTTGGATGTGTCTCATCTTTTGCAGAGGAAGTACTATACAGTAGGCCCCTATTTCAGCCCCATTTTTTTGAAGATATTCTTAAAGCTATTTTCGAAGGCATTGGTGGGATTCTTGTGATTGGTGGGTATGAGTGGTTTTAGACCATGGTATTGTGCCCACGGTATTCTAATACCATGTTGTGGTTTAGGGTTGTAAGAGTTTCCTTTATATTGATTGTAATGTCCCATTACGGGTGTAGTGAAAAAAATAATAGAAAAGGATATGTGGCTCTTATTTGTTGGAGTAGCCCATATCAAGTGAACCAGGATAAATATCTTGTGTTCTATGTACATGTATTTTGTGAGTTGTTATTTTCTTTTGAATCATTTAATTATGCATTATTATTCTAGAATAAGTCTGGGTATAACAATTCATATGGTATCAGAGCCAATTTGTTAGCCACAAAGGGACATCTTTATTACTAGGGTTTTAGTTCATTTGAAGAAGATATAGGGTTTCTAGGAGTTATAGAAAACCTATTCCAGAGTGGGAGCTTTACGTAGAAGGAAATTGAAGTAAAATGATGTTAAATCAATCAAGGATAGAGATTGAGAAATTTTATGGAAAAATTTTTGAGCTATGGAAGTTAAATATGGAGGATCTACTTATGGACAAAGATCAATGGTTTGTTATCTCTGAACAAACCTTCTAGTACATCCGATGAAGATTAGGAAAAGTTGAATAAAAAATCAAGGAATCTAATTCGATCGTGCCTTGCAGATTCAGTCTTAATAAATTTTTTTGGAGAAGCTACTACAAAGGATCTTTGGGAGAAGTTAGGGGCTCTGTATCAATCTAAGTCCTTGGTGAAAAAATTATTCCTCTCAAAGAAATTGTATAATATTAGGATGAATGAACAAGATTCAATAGTATATCATTTTAATTCATTCTATACGATGGTAAGTCAACTTACATATATTGAAATTAAGTTGATTGAGGAAGATAAATGTATTATTTTGTTATGCTTTTTACTAGATTCATGGGATAACTTGGTTGTAGCAATTGGTAGTACAACTTCATCCACATTGAAGTTTGAAGATGTTGTGGCATCTCTATTATTAGAGGATATGAGAAGAAAAGCCATGGAGGGCACATCAAAGGATGCGCTAACAGTGAGAGGGCATACCAAGGAAAATGATAAAACGAGATATGGTGATAGATATAAGTATAGAGGTAGATCCAAGTCTAGAGGAAGGTTTGAGAGAAAATATTGGAAATGTGGTAAGCTTGGACACATGAAGAAGGATTGTAGATCAAAGAATGTTGATTATGGAAAGAAATATGATGAATCCACTTCCATAGAGTTAAATAAATCCACTGATGAAGGAGGGGATGTATATTTTGCATCTTGCTCTACACATTCAGATAGTAATGATTGGTTGATCAATACTGGTGTTTCATTTCATATGACTCCTCATAGGGGGTGGTTTAGTGAATATGAAATATATGATGAAGGGGAGGTAATTTTAGGATATTATTCACCACTTATAATAATTGGTCATGGAAGAGCAAAAATACTGTTACGGGATGGTAGGGTTAAAACCCTCCCAAGTGTGATGCATATTCTTGGACTTGCTAGAAATTTAATTTTTGTAAGAAAAATGGCTGATGCAACAGTGAACATCATTTTAGTAAGAATTCATGCAAAATGGATTGTGGATCTATGGTTTTAGAAAAAGGAGTTCAGATTGGAACCTTGTATAAGCTATTGGTAAGCACTATGACAAATGAGTGTAATAGCTCAACTATTCCTCAGGCTAAATCAGCTAAAAGTTCAACACTCTAGCATCAAAGAATGGGATATATTAGAGAAAAGGGATTGCGTACCCTGTAAAAAAAAGTTATGGTTGAAGGTATCCCTAATTGCTCAATGTTTTTTGATTTCTATGAACATTGTATTTATGGCAAGCAAAATCGTATGAGTTTCCCATCTGGTGCTGCAAGATCAAAAGGGGTATTAGATATGATTCATAGTGATATCTTTGGTCCTGTTCCTATTCCATCCCTTGGACAATCATGGTACTATGCTTATTTTATTGATGACTTTTCAAGATATGCATGGATTTATTTTATTAAAAGTAAATTTGAAGTGTTTGATAAGTTTAGAGAATTTAAAGCACTTGTTGAAAGTCAAACTGAGAAAAATATTAAGGTTTTGAGGTTTGATAAATGGAGAATATTATTGTTCAAATAAATTTGAGGATTTTTGTAAGCAATGTGGTATTGCAAGATAGAAGACTACTCCATATACACCTCAAAAAATGGAGTTACTAAGAGATTGAATAGATCACTGATGGAAAAGGCTAGAAGAATGCTCAGTGGTGCTGGTATGGCACATGAATTCTAGGTAGATGTAGTGAATGTGGCATGTTATTTGTAAAATCAGTCTCCTACATCAACATTTCCAGATAAAACTCCATTTGAAGAATGGTTTGGTAAGAAACCCTCTCTTTCATATCTTAGATTTTTTAGTTGTGATGCATACATGCATATTCCAAATGAGAAAAGAAGTAAGCTTGATAATAAGGCTATTAAATGCATATTTATTGGTTATAAAGATGGTGTTAAAGGATATAAAATTTGGAATCCAAAAACTAAAAGTACAATTAATATTAGAGATGTGGTTAAATAAATGAAAAGTGATCACAAGAAGTAAGTAACAGAAGAAGAACCTGAAAAGGTGCAATTGGATCTCATGGAAGAAGAATCCTACTCATCAGAAGAGGATTAACCAGAGGTGCATACACCTATGGTAAGGAGATCAACATGAGAAAGAAGACAACCTAAAAGGTATAGTCCATATGCTTTTCCTTATTTTTTCTATCTGTTATTTATGAAGATCCTAGAAAAACTAGAGAATCTAATAATTCTAAAGAGGCAAACATTTGGGAAGAAACCATGAATGAGGAAATTATGGCCTTGAAAATAACAAGACATGGAATCTAGTAAAATTACCCGGTGGAAGAAAAGCAATAGGTTACAAATGGATCTTCAAGAAGAAGCAAAATCTTAAAGGTAAAATGAAGAAATATAAAGCTTGCCTGATTGCTAAGGGTTATTCCCAGGTAGAGGGAATTGATTATAGTGAAGTTTTTTCTCCTGTTGCAAAGCTAACCTCGATAAGATTTATTTTATCTGTGGCTGCTGCATTTGATCTTGAAATAGAGAAAATAAATTTAAAAACTACATTCCTTCATGGATATTTGGAGGAATAAATCTATATGAGATAGCCTAAAGGATTCATTGTTGAAGGAAAGGAGGATTTTGTATGTAAGTTAAAGAAATCTCTATATAGACTGAAATAGTCATCTAGAATGTGGTATCAAAAATTTGATACTTATATTTTAGGACTTCATTTTGTTCATAGCAATGCTGATTATTGTGTATACTCAAAGCAAATTTGTAATGAACTTGTCATTATAATTTTATATGTTGATGATATGTTACTAATTAGAAATAGTAAGGAAATGATCAATGAAGTGAAGTCTCAGTTAGCATCACAATTTGACATGAAATATCTTGGCCTTGCAAGTTTTATTTTGGGTATGCAAATAAATAGATATCGTTCAAACAGAAAGTTGTGGTTGAATCAGAAAAAGTATGTTGAGATAGTATTGAAGAGATTCAATATGCAGGATTGCAAACCAATGAAGGTACCTATTTCATTAGGTGAAAAATTATCTATTGAACAATGTCCAAAAACATAAGAAGAGGTAGCAAAAATTTCCCATGTTCCTTATGCAAATTTTATAGGGAGTTTAATGTATGCCATGGCGTGTACTAGACCAGATATTGCCCATGCAGTGAGAGTTTTGAGCAGATATATGTCTAAACTTTGTAAAGAGCATTGGACTACTGTAAAAAGGGTTTTCAGATATTTGCGTGGTACATCTAATTTTTCAATAGGTTATGAAGGTACAGGCAACGAAAACAAATACTTGGATATAGAAGGTTTTATTGATGCATATTGGGTGGGAGATATTGACAATAGAATATCTACTAGTGCATATGTATTCAAATTGTTTGGAGAGACTATTAGTTGGATGAGAAAAAGGTAAACTGTTGTTGCTCTTTCAACCACTGAAGCTAAGTACATGGCAACCACTGATGCAAGTAAGGAAGCAGTATGGTTACAAAGACTATGTTCTGATATTGGGTTCTTCCAAGGATTTGTGAAGATAAATTGTGATAGCCAAAGTGCTATATTTCTAGCAAAGAACCCTGCTTACCATTAAAGAATAAAGCACATTGATACAAAGTACCAATTTAGTAGGGACATGATTGAATAGAAGAAAGTGTTGCTAGAAAAAGTGGATGCCAAGGAAAACATTACAAAAGCTTTAACCATGGTAGTTAGCACATAAAAGTTCATATTTTGTGTAGACACCAAATTACAACCACTAATCCTCAATCCTAACCATTTCACCACCCACTTGTCCACCATACACTTTTCCAGCCAATTATTTGACCTAATTCCACCTTTCTCGCCATTTCCTAACCAAATTGAGATTATTTTAATATTATTTTATATTATTTTGTATTTAATATAATATTTTATATTATATTATAATATATTTATTATAAAATATATATTTATAAACTCAATTAACCATAGGCATCCGATCCAATCTAATCCCCACCGTCCATATTCATTAATCCATGCCACATCTAAAAAGTAATCTCAACCTTAGAATCTAATTTAATCTTAGCCACATGATCAAAAGTGTAAGGCTAAAACCCTAAGAAAACCCTAGGTTGGATTATAAATAGGGGAATTTACAAATTCCCAAACCCTAGAACCTTGATATTAGAAGTTGCACCCTAGAGGAGTCATTGCTGAAGCCCTAGCAAAGCTGAGAGAGATAGAGTTTGAAGATCTAAAGCCCTAGCTAAGCCAACAAGACTTATGTTTTTCCAACCATCCCCCATTTGTCCTACCTCGCCATCACAACCCCTATCCATCCACTACATTCGTCACCACCCCCTAGATCTACTTCTATAGATTTTTCCCTAACCCATAGGTGCCCTCCAGAGCTTGCGAGGCTCTCTGTAGAGCCTGCGAAGCACTCACCAGAGCCTGATGTATTCTGTAGGCACTCTCCTGTGAGCCTGTTGTATCCTGTAGGTGCACACCAGAGCGTGCAAAGCTCATTTCAGAGCCTACAAAGTGAGCATCCGAGCCTGCTACAACTACAGAAACACGAATCTGAGCCTGCTACACCATGCTAACTGCAACAACAAAATGAAAGCAAGGTATATCTTTATTGGTTTTATTCTATTACATGATTTGTAGATTTCACATGCCATTTGATCCATAATTAGTTAGGGTTTACTAATGTTCGAGGGCCTCACACTATGAAGCCCTCACAGGTGTTATTAACCCCTTTCTCTATTTTTGTGTATGTAGATCTACAAATTTCATATATTGTTGAATGACTATTGAAGCTGGAGTGGCCCGCCATAGGATACCTGAAGCCCACCGTGATCACCATTTGTGAAGACAAGAACATGACAATTAAATAAAATAAGGAAATCAAATAACACAATGAGATACAAGATTGCACAAATGGATATATTCAATAATACAAGGGGAGCCAATAAACTCCTTTTGATACAATATGTCCTCAATGAGGGTATTTGATACAATGATTTATAGAAACGCTAGGGTTCTCCGAAACCCTAGCTATAACAATGAAGTGTCTTCAAATTACGTAATAGGCGCTTTGCAATGGCCATTCCATTAAAATGGCCACCACAAGTACCATCATGGGCTTTACAGTCGATACAAATTCTTTGGACCTTTTCACAATGGGGCTTGGACCTAATTGGCAAGATCTCACCCTCTTCTTCGGGATAACACACATTCATCATAACCACCATGAAATACTTCACAAAGTGGGTTGAGGTAATACTTCTAAATAGTATGATAGGACCTCAAATTGTGGATTTCATACTCCATCATATCATGTATCGCTTTGGCATTCCCTCTAAAATCATTTTAGATAATGATAAGTCTTTCAAGAACAAGGATGTTTGAGAACTCTACGAGAAATATAATATCCAACATTATTTCTCAACTCCTTATTACCCATAAGAAAATGGACAAGCTGAAGCTACCAATAAGACCTTGATTGCCATTCTTAAGAAACTCGTCAAAGAAAATCATAAATATTGACATGCACAAATTCTGTTGGCACTTTGGGCTTATCGAACAAGAATTTTAATGCCAATAGAAGCAATACCATTCTCCCTGGTCTATGGAGCTGAAGCTATTATGCCTCTTGAGCTCGATATTCCCTCCTTACAAATTTCCTTGCAAGAATTCATAGATGATGATACAACTAGACAAGCATGACTGGACCGACTCATGCTCCTAGACGAAAGGTGAGTCAATGCATTATAAAATTTATGAGTTTATCAAGACCGACTCAAGCATGCTTATAATTCTAAATTCCATCTTTGGTAATTTCAAGTAGAGGATCTGGTACTCAAAGAGAACCAACAAAACACAAATTATTTGCCACATCTTCATGACAAATTCGCAGCAAATTGGTTAAGTCCATACATAATCACTCAAAAAGTGGGCAATGGTACTTATAGGATTACCAATTTGGATGGAATAGAGGATCCTGAACCACTTAATGTTCTTAATTTAAAGGTATTTCATTATTAAAAGTGACACATTATATGTCTATATACATGGCTTTTACTAAAAAAAAAAACATCATCCACATAAGCATATCTACATTGCATACATTCCATTTACAGTTAGGCATTTACAATACATCTTCATTTTTTGCATTCATGCATGGTTTCATTAAATCATACATATTACATTGCATTAGGCATATACATTTGCATTCATCCCATTCCATGTTCAATGATTTGGCAAAGTAACAATGATATGACCATAAAACAAAGAGTCAAGTTATAACGATTGGGGGTACGTAGTTTGAAACATTTATGTAACTTTAACAAAAGTCATATGTCAACCACATCACATGTCACAAAAACATAGATTTTCAGTCACTCAGCCATTACTAGGGTAGCAAACAACCTCCAAACGGATGTCCGATTTTCTTTAGGACCAAAACACACTTTTCACACTAAGAAAGTCTTGAGCATTGCCGATTGATCCCAAATACAATCTTGGACCAATCACATTCCATCGCATTTAAAAAAAAACATTATGAGACAAAGAGGGTTAGTACCATACTTGGGTAGTACCTCGAGGCAAAAAGGAGATATCCCTCGCTTGTCCCATTACGCAACATAGTCCAAAAAAATAGTGGTTTTCACCACTACCAACATTGCTCCAAACATAAACATAAAAGCATAAGAGTAGTAAGGATAGGGTCAACATTCTCATCACACTATGGTTGAGAATTTGATTCCCCAAAGCTCTATACCAAATTAACAAATTAAATCTAAAACACCCCTGATCCCTAAAGTCATAAGGATTCGTACTACACGCCCCTAACAAGGATGGGTAGTCATCCCCAAGACCTGAAAGATCAATCTCATGGGACTATAGAATGAATATCCACCAGAGCTATAGATGCTTGACTGGTAGTGGAGTAAGCTCATGCGAGGCGACATGTCTACTTTGCAAACAGGGAGACTTTTGAGCACACATAAGGACAAGCTAGCTTCAGGGTCATCTCCATAACAGGTCATACCCAATTTACTCATAATGGGTCAATGAACTTCACATGCACACACACTGGTCCATGATTGGATAGGGTCATTGTCACACTCAAGATTTGGTATATGAACCTCACTTGCACACACATTGGTCCTAAAGAAAGTTATACAACCCAAGTGAGTTTGCTTGATAATACTAGTATGATTGAGTCTTTGAAAATTTTGCAGTACTCATTCCATATCAACATCCATATCTTCTTCCATATCAACATCCATATCTTCTTCCATATACACAACCATGTCTTCATAGTGAGTCAAGTTGCAGAACACCACCAAATTCGGTACCCTCGATTGCCAAATAATGGACAAAAAAAATGGTCAATAAAATTTTTGAACTATAAAGGATCATTTGAACAACATGCATTCCTCCCATATAGTTTAGATTCATTTACTTGCATTAATAATTCATAACACATCATCATTAATAACACATCACATAGCTTACATTTTAGATTCATCATACATTTACTTGCATTAATCATCCATAGCACATAGCTTGCATACATCATCCATATAAACATTAGGCATATACATCATTATTAGCTTGCATTAAACATCCATAATATTCAAACATTATTCATAAACATGCATCAAACATTAATAAAATAAACATTGCATTCACACAAAATATAACACAAATAAAAGCCATGTATATATATATATATATATATATATATATATTATATATATATATATATTATATATATATATATATATATATATATATATATATAGTGTGTGTGTGTGTGTGTGTGTGTGTGTGTGTGTGTGTGTGTGTCAAATATACAATAAATGCCAAAAAGGCTACAAAAGGGAGCACCAAGGCTCACATATACAAAATAGTGCATCTAAGCACTAAGCCTAAAATCCATGAGAGGACTCCTGAGACCTAGTAGGAGCCCTAGGCCTACTACTCTGCCTAGACTCTGTATGCCTAGATGACTCGACCATAGAAGAAGAGGGAGGATTCGACAATGTAATATGGTGTTGCATACACACATCCTCCAAAGAATGCACGTATGCCTCACTAGCCCATAGATACCGCAAGTCCATATGATGTTGATGCTCCTTCACTAACATCTCTACTTGAAGCCTCGTGATCATCGTTTGATCACCAACCACAACTACCGCTCGCTCGGCCTCTAACTATGCTATAGTGGCTCTCAACTCCCTCTGAGTCTTGAGCATAGTATCACGCTCCTCACGAACCTGATCCAAATTAGCCTGCAACTTTCACCAACTCAAAGATCTCACCCATATATTCATCATACCCCCTCCCCTCATCTACAAACCCCATCTTTGGAGTTGGCTCAACCGACCCCCTCGACAATCTATGACTAGCCGCTCGTTAAGGCCTAGTCCTCTTCAGGGTAGCCCCTGAACCCACAACTACTGCATCCACACCCACAATATTTGGTACCCATACTAGTTGGGCACCAAACCACTCCACATAGTCTAAATTCACCCTGACATCATCCACATCAAGCACCTCCAGCTTATCATCATCCTCCAACTACACCTGCCATGGCTCTGCATAGGGAAGCATCCCCTCATATTGTCGATGTCGATATAGCACCGGATCATTTGGCACACCCTGAGGTAGGCTGAAATTCCTCAACACCCATGAGTACTAGAAGTAATTCACCTCCTCATACCTCCACCCAACCACCCACTGAGCCTACCTCACTCGACGCAGTTGCCTCCTATCACCATCCCACCTAGCTCCTCACCACAACCTCCATATAACATCTTCCTGAGTCAATATCGACCACATATTATGGTATCACTAACTAGTGTGCACCTCTTGATTTGGATGAACCTCCTTAGCCATTGCCCAATGCCTAGTATAAGGCTCCCCCATTTGCCATGACTCGCATGGCAATCCCTCGGGCTGAGCTACCAAAAAATGCTCCCATGCCCAACACTGAAGGAGGAAGCTGCACCCAATCCCCTTGATCTCCCTCTGAATCACCTCATACAACTATGCCAATAAGGCAGGTGCCCAGGCATACTCCCGAGGGTTTGTCAGTAGATCCCTCACCAACCCTAATAGATTCCATGGGAACCTACAACCAGTACTATTGGGTAGCACTATGTTCACTAACATAAACATGATCAAGGTTGGAAGCGCATCCAACTCCTTCACCTTGTACATGCTCAGGTAGCATATACCTCCATCACCCATTCGTTCCTCACCCCATCGATCCTCGAACATCCTCTCCATCTTGACCTTCTTATCCCAACCAACCACCACCTTCTCCCCTTCTATCGACACCTTGAGAATGCGATACACATCCTCAAGCATGATGGTAGCCTCCCTAGTCGATAGCTAGAATGTCCCCCTATCTGGGTCCCATATCTCTATTAAGTATGAGAGATACCCCTCATTGACCCTCACGATATCAAGTCTCTCCACACCCTTCAAACCCACCCTACCCAACAACTCCCACTCATCCACCGTCAACTTCTTACCCATCATCGGAACAAGATGAGAGAAGCGATGTTGAGGCTCAATATCCCTCAGCTGCAACAACAATCACATTTCTTTTAGTATTCATCCTATATTCCAAAAAATAAAAAACAAACAAACAAAACAAAAGAAAGTTTTTTGCACAAAGGAAACAAACTGTCTTATCGGGACAAAGGGTACCTCCACTCCACCGACAGCACCAAGGCCCTCCACTACCATAGCCTCCGCACACAAAACACTCACTAGCCTCACAAAGCTCACAAATCCACTCCACTCCTCAGACGCAACTCCTCAAATTCAACAGTGCATGAATGAGCCTAAATATTCACTTAGAAAACTCTTTATAGATTTCCTTTGTGCATTCAAGCGCAGACCTACGCCTGTAAACCATAGGTGTGGTTATGCGCCTGTAGGTGTAATCAAGCACATGCAGGCACCTGCAGAATACGCCAGGTGCAACTGCACGCCTGGAAATAGAAAACCATGAAGACAAAAGCCCTCAAAATAGTAGCTCCCCTCATCCAATTTGCACAAAATTTCATCCACACATCATGCACATCATAAAATTTGATTTTGTGAAAACACAAATAGTTTTGCATGCATATTTTGCGAGAACATGCCAAATTCCTCAAAAACACATATCACATTACAAAACATGACAATCAAGGTCAAATTTTCACAAAATTGACATTCCACAATTCTTCATCATATACTTCATCATCCCATCCAATTTCATGCATATTGGAGTTGATTTAACCGCTAAATCACTCATTTCGGCCACAAAGCGCAACAAATACCAACAAAATGCTAAAGCACAAATCAATCAACTCCATAATATTGTGTTTCATTGCATGAATTCATCACACATTCTTCCATCATCATATTTCATATAACACTCATCATATAGCATATTTTTCCTTGTTAAGTCAATAATAAGTGAACCTTGTACATAATGGGTTATCCTATCAACTTGGCGATTGCAACAATAGTAATCCATGCAATTCGGTAAGATGAATAAAATACCATAAAAAAAATTAAGGAAAACCTTGCCAAGAATAATTTGCTCATAAGCATTCATTGATGTCCTTTTCCATGGGGCATGAAAACATGGATAATCAAATTCACAAACACTCATTCATTTGACAAATACAATATGTATAATTCCATCATGGAATTGGTGAAGAAATTTCCCCTACCCCACCCCTATATTGACTTAATGATCTTCATATTATGCATACTCGGGCATTGCAACAACTTTTTTAACATCAAATCATCCCAAAGTTTGGGGCAACCACATTACATTATGATTCTCCCACAATGTGATAACATCTTACATAATCATGACAATCTACACTTGGAAAAAAACCCCTTTCCACCATTGGGGCAAAAATAGTATCACACCTTACATCATTCATATCATCCACAATAACATGACATATTGCATCATTCATATTGTCCACAATCATATTTGAAAAACAATTCTTTTTTCATCCCAAATACAACGACAAAGAGACTGCCCATAGCCCAAATAGGTTTCCTTTTTTTGCACCATATTGTGTTTCACACAACATGGTACAAAAGGGATCCGGACTAAATTATAGCCACTAATCCTTCATCCTACCTTCCACCATCCACTTCCACCATACACCTTTCTCTCAATTATTTGGCCCAATTCCACATTTACCCCATCCACCCAATTGAGATTATTTTAATATTATTTTGTATTTAATATAATATTTTATATTATATTATAATATATTTATTATAAAATATATATTTATAAACTCAATTAACCACAATCGGCCATCCAATATAATCCTCATCATCCATCTTCATTAATCCATGCCACATCTAAAAAGTAATCTCAACCTTAGGATCTAATTTAATATTAGCCACACGATCAAAAGTGTAACACTAAAACCCTAAGAAACCCTAGGTTGGATTATAAATAGGGGCATTTCCAAATGCCCAAACCCTGGAACCTTGATATTATAAGTTGCACCCTAGAGGAGTCATTGTTGAAGCCCTGGCGAAGTTGAGAGATATAGATTTTGAAGATCTAAAGCCCTAGCTAAACCAACAAGAATTCTATTGTTCCAAACATCCCACATTCATCCTACCTCACCATCGCAACCCCCATCCATCCGTCGCATTCATCGCCACTCCCTAGATTTGATTATATTCACCTATTTTAAGCCTACTACACCAAGCCAATTGCAACAACAAAATGAAATCAAGGTATATCTTTATTGGTTTTATTATGTTACGTGATTTGTAGATTTTGCATGCCATTTGATCCATTTTTAGTTAGGTTTTACATGTCCGAGGGCACACACTATGGAGCCCTCAAAGGTGTTATTAACCCTTTCTCTTTTTTGTATGAAATTTGTAGATTTCATATTTTTGAATCCAAGAACACAAGAATATGAGACACTTCATTGTTATAGCTAGGTTTCGGAGAACCCAATTTTTGTAAATCTTTATCATACCCTCATTGAGGATAGATTGTATCAAAAGGAGTTTATTGGCTCTCCCCATATTATTGAATATATCTATTTGTGCAATCTTGTATCTCATTGTGTTATTTGATTTCCTTATTTTATTTAAGTAGTGTGTTCTTGTCTTCACATTTTGTACAGTTGAAATTGGTTTGGCTAGACCAAGTTTTGGAACTAATATTGATTATAGACTTTATGCAAAGTATTCAAAAAGTGGGAGAATGTTGGATTTGTCTCATCCTTTGCAGAGGAAGTACTATAAGGTAGGCCCCTATTTCGGTGGTCCCGCTCGTCGATGAGCAAGTTGATGGTTTGGGCCCCCTTTTTCCAGAGATATTATCGAAGCTGTTTTTAGAGGCATTGGTGGGATTCCCATGATTGGTGGGTATGGGTGGTTTTAGCCCATGGTATTGTGCCCATGATATTATAATACCACGTTGTGGTTTAGGGTTGTAAGAGTTTCCTTTATATTGATTGTAATGTCCCATTACGGGTGTAGTGAAAAAAATAATAGAAAAGGAGGTGTGGATCTTGTTTGATGGAGTAGCCCATATAGGGTGAACCAGGATAAATCTCTTGTGTTCTATGTACATGTATTTTATTAGTTATTATTTTGTTATAAATCATTTAATTCTGCATTATTATTCTGGAATAAGTCTGGGTATAACTATTTAGGCCTATGATGGCCTATGATGGCCTATTATGACATGTGATGGCCTACGATGGTCTATGATGAACTACGATGGCCTATGAAATCCTACAAGTATCTTTGCAAGCCTATAAGTATCTACAGGTGATCATGTGCAGCTTTTAAGTGTCTACATTTACCCCTTTTGTACTAGGTTGTGTAAGACACCGTTTAGTACAAAAATATGATAGAAGAAGGTGGTGAGGTGTTTGGAAAGATGAATAATGTGTGGATGAATGAATGTGGGTGATTATAGATGAAACATGATGGTGAAATAGGTGATTTACCAATTTAGTACAATATTTTGCAATATCATACTAGTTGTTTGTGAGGGCAACTTAAGAACTACTTTGCTTTTCGGATCAACGAGAGATGATCTAATTGCAAATAGAACAAATATCTATTCAAATTTTTGCTTTGGATTGGATTTATGAGCATATGATGACATTTGTCAAATCATTTGAGTTGAGTGGTAAGGACATATTAGGTGTAACATTTAGTATGTGGTTAGTATCGATATACAGAATGAAATCAAGATGTGTCCAAACATGTTAGGCGTAACATTCAATATGTGGTTAGGTGTCCACTATCATGAATAGCATCAAGATGTGTCTACTTTTGTGCATGGCTCTTATGATCTAAGAAAATGTTTGATTGGGATGGGGGTTTATGTTGAGATAATCTTCAATAATTGTTTTGTAGATAGATATGATATCCATGATTTGTATGTTTGATTGTTTGATCGCATGCAAAGTAGATTTGTGTATGAATACCCCTCAAGTGAGGAATCGGTAATGAAATGGGTAAAATGTGGTGATGAGTCGATTGATAGAGGGAAATAGTGACAAAAGTGGAATTATTGGATAAACATGGTGGGAAATGGGTAGAGGAATCTACAAAAAGTGAAGAAAATGTGAAAATGATGTGATGATGGTTGGTTCCATGTGTAGATGGGGAAACTAGAGTATTTAGGGGTATAAGATCCCTTTTCACACTTGCAAGGTTCATTTATGTTATGAAAATTTGTGAGGAGAGGAGTGAGGAAGAGTTTGTGAAGCAGTTCGAAATCTCGACCCGGTGTTGAGATGAAGGGAGGGTGTGCAAGCATGAGTGGTCAACATAGGACACCACTAGTAAGTGCATGAAACTTCAAACTATTTTTATTTGTTATTGAATTGTGTAAATTTTTGAAAAGTATGATAATGTAGGTTTGAGTGTGAATGCATGTGTGCATGTTGTGTTTGGTTAAAATGTGTGCACAAAGTGTGAAAGTGGTCAAATGGGTATCCCAAAATGTTGACTATTTTTTGTTTTGACCTTTGGATTGAAATGTTTGACTTGTGTGGCATGTGGCGTATGTGTAACCATTGACTTTATTTGTGTTGTATGAATGGTGTATTTTTTTCAGAATTTGTTTGAACTTTCACTGTGAAAGGCCAAAATGGGTATCCAAAAATATGATTTTTTTGACATTTTGGATTATGTGTGCAAGTCATGTGGATGCATGCCATGAGATGTGTGTTTGTGAGGTTTGAATTTGTTATGTGGTATGAAGGGTGTACTATTTTTGGAATATGTTTGAAATTTGTCCTAGAAAGGCCAAAATAGGTATCCAAAAATCTAATTTTGTTTTGATTTTGTAATGTGGTGGTGTGTTTTGTAAAGGTATACCTCGAAATGTGTGCTTGTGGGGTTGTATTCTATTTTGTGTGCAATAAATGTGTTGTTTTTGCATGTGAATGAAATTTTTTCCATGAAAGGGCTTAATGGGTGCTCAAAAATATCTTCCTTGTAGAGTTCACATAGGTGCAAACTGGGTTCACATGGTGGTGTGCAAACTAGGTTTGCATGCTGGGGTGCAATTTTTTTTGAATGTGTGATGCATGAGATATGTTGCATAATGTTTGGATGTGATGAATATTTTGTATATAATGATGAAAATGAATTTATATACATGTGAAACTGATGAAAAAATTATGTGATATTTTTGAATGAAAATAGGTGAGGAAGATTGAACATTTGTGATCATTGAGAAATACCTTGGGTAAGAAATGGACAGAGGATGATGGGGAGTGGATGAGGAAGGTGTGGATTAAGGGTGTATAGGAGGTAGTGCAAGTATTCACACCAACAAGGCATATGTATTGACATTGTACAAGAGGTGGGATCCAGACAAAAACACCTTCCATATTTCCATGGAGATGATGATTACACTGGAGGACATATACAGGATTTACAAGTTTTGATAGAGGGTACTATAGTGAGGGTGGCACCATATAGCACATAGAAGGACATGTTACAATGGATATTTGGTGTGAGGTGGGAAGAGGTATGGTATGAGAAGGGAGTAGACTATGAGTACTATTGGTAGAAGGATATGTTGTCTAATCACCAGTGTATGAGGATGCTTATGATATCGACGTATGCTCTACTAGATAGTTCAAGAGTTAAGTTATCCTAGAATATGATGGGTGTGGTATGCGATATGGTAGAGCATGAGGTAGTGTTTGCATGGGCACCACATTGTTAGCACATGTTTACAAGGAGTTGCATGAGGTGGTGCAATTGAGCTTGAGTTGTAGCCCATTACTACAAGTTTGGGCATGGGAGCACATCACGATAGAGCAACCATTATTATTTTCTTATTAGGTGCATGTGATGGAGACTTCACCCAGCTAAGGGGAAAGGGGGGTAGGGGACATGAGGGTGATGGCCTATTTTGGAGGAGGTTGCTAGGTGATTTGGAGTCGAAGCATATCTAGTGGAGGCCCTGGAAGGGTAGGGTAGTGTGGGAGAAGGATGATGAGTAATTGAGAAAAATCCACTAAGGGTGATGGGTGGTGGGGTGGTATGAGCGGTAGGTATTCCATTTTAGGGTCATGTAGTAGTTTGAGCTACGAAAGGGAGACTAGATCCACCTATTATGATATGGAGGAGGTAGGGTGATCTAGGAGTGTGACCTGTAGTGCCTCCCTTGGATGTGATGAGGGATCCACTAATGGTGATTCTCGATATGGATGATGTAAGAACGACTCTTGAGTATGATGTATGGTGGGCCATGTAGAGGTGGGAGCCAAGAGTCAAAGTGGTAGATGATTGGGTGCATCTAGTGGTAGGATTACCCATAGTGGTGGACTAGGCACTAGGAGGGGTTGGACCTATGTCGTATGTAGAATTAGAGGAGGAGACAAAGGAGCCTCTCTGATGACATAGGTGAAATCAAGATGATGGATGTAAGATTCCTATTGCAGGGTCACTAGATCGATAGGCCAATGATGGAGGTTAACCCTTAGATGAGGTAGTGCCTATGGAGGATGAGGGAGGTGGATAGTAGTAGGACTCGGCCAAAGGGTCTCTAGTGGTTAACATAATGAGGGTGGAGGGAGCCAATGAGTGGATGAGGTGGTGATGATGGAAGAGGATGATGATGGAGGTATACTAGATGTAGCTTTAGAAATTCAAGATATGATGGATGCTCATAATGAGTTGGTGATACTAAGAGAGAGGGTGCATGATATAGAGGGGAGAATTAATGAGAGTGAGATAGATTGGGCCCTAGATCAGAGGAGATGGTTGGAGGAGCATGGGAGATAGATAGGATATTGGTAGTAGGTAAGCCATATAGAGGGAGGAGCTAGAGAGGTAGTGTGAGGAGTTGTAAGGATAGCTTATAATGGAGTAGATGAGGTATGTTGAGTGTGTGGGAGATCTATGATGTTGGATATTGGAGACCATGGCCACTGAGGAGAGATTGAGGTTAGATATTATTTTATTACATGAGAGTGTGCAATAGGTATAGGCTTAAATAGATGTGATGCAAGTTTCTCATGAGGTAGAGGTAGTGGGCTTGCATGGAGAGATAGAGAGATAGCAACAAGCATAGGATGAGGTTGATCATACTAGGATAGTATGGTGATCAAATCATGGTTGAGATGGCAGATTTGAGGGCTAAGGTAGGTCATTGGTGATAGGCACATGCAGACATGTCAGACCAATATTCGAGAGAGATATCAATGAGGGTACAGTGTGAGATTACCCTTACTTTATATGGTCATGAGATTCTAGATTATGTAGGGTTGCAGTCAAGGTTGAGGTCATGGTCATAGAATATTACGCACTCATAGCAGAATCAATAGAGTGCTCCATCGATAGTGTCAAGAGAGCCAAGGATGGCAGCACCAGTGGTATCACAGTTAGTGGGAGATACCTCAAGTTTGGATAGGGCTATAGTGCCTATGATGGTGTAGTTAGAGGAGGCTACTCTAGAGTTGAGTGGGGCGAAAGAGGCACGAAGGGTGGAGCTAGTGAAAATGGCACAAGAGGGGAGTGGTGAGACTCCTAGAAGTCAATAGGACTAATATGTACTATGGATGTACTCTATTTTTGTAGCCTAAGGGAATTTGATCATAATATATATACATGTTTTTTTGTATGGCTTTATATACATGTGTCATGATTTTATGTGAATGAATGTGTAAATTTAACATTACGTGTATGTGTAATGTAGGATATTGGTAGATGAATGTATGATGGATAAATATGTATGCATGTGGTAGAATGTAGGAGAATGATATCATTGTAGATTAGACATAATTTGTAATGATGTGATGTAGATGAGTGAATGTAATATAGATGCAATGATGTATGTATGTGTATGATAAAATGTGTAGAGGAAGCACTTGTACCATAATAGATTCAGTGGCAATGTGATCCATTATGTTATCTCAGGGATGTAGGATGGCATAAGAATTTTGTAGTAAAGTTGACTATCATAGTTATAGCAATCAAGCCTTATGAGAAACTGAGCAAGGTTCAACCACAACCCATAACTAACCTGAATGGATCAAAGTCTATCATGGACCAATGTGTGCAATGAGTGATGTTCATTTATCCATTTTGAGGGAGGTAGGACTAACTCATTGCAAATGTAACCAAAATAGCTAGCTCATCCATAAGTGCACAATGATCTATACAAAATAATGTCACTAATGTGACAAATGTGTCACCACTTGTAAGACTATTCCACTGGTAAGGTAATGCGCTTAGGGCCTATTTCTAGCAATGGAAATCATCCCATGATGTTATATTAAACTGAAGGACCAAAGGAGATCAAGCATAATAGTAGTGCTCTTGGAGGCTTTTCCTTTTGTTTTCTACCCCTCTTCTTTTGATTCTCTTTTTGTGGTGCTCTTTTTTTTTTGAAATGTGGGCCTTGTCTTTTGTTTTCTACCCATTTTCTAATTTTGCATATGCTTACCCATTTATTTATCCTCAGGTCGTATTTTGATCATGCAAATGATAGGATGAGTAGGGGAAACCATTCGCTAGATGGCAATGTCTATGCAAGGTGTTGTCATCCCTAGACTCAAATTTTACTTAAAATATGACATGTGTGAATGGTCCCTGAAAGAAATCGAACCAACCAAAGATAGTTGTGAGAAGTGTAAGAACTTGTCAACTAGAGGTGACGTTTGATTGAATTAACTTGTGAGTGGTCAAAATTTCACGTAAAACACTATATAATCCATAATCCTAAAGAGGGGAGTGGACAACCAAGTGGTGATGCTAACAAGTGCATGTTTTAATCCATCATGAGCACATTTCTATAGGGGGAATGTACAAGCATGGATATATATGTAAAAGAGAAGCGATGCGTATATGCAATGGATGCAATATGAGAGATATAGCATGCAAGAAAATATCTACAAGAGGAATTTGTGAAACTCAATGAGATGAGATTGGGAAATATTTAGAAAGAAATGGATAGATGAAAAGATGATGAGAAGAAGGAATAGTAGATGTGGTTGCCCCAGCATGTGGGGGGTGCAAAAATCTTGAGAGATGAATGTAAGAGGGAAAATGCACGTGATTGCTAAGAACTAGAAGAGTGAGAAGCTAAAAGAGATGGTGAAGAAAGTGACAATGAAGAAAGTCAATGAAGAGGGGTGAAGGAGACAAAGAAGGGAGGAAGAAGAAAAGAAGAAGAAGAGGAGAGAGGATTAGCATATGTATGTAGCCACTCAAAGCGTGAACATACAACAATACCAAATAGAAAGAAGAAGAGAAGGAGAAGGAAAATAAAGCATACGTATGTAGCCACTCAAAGTGTGACCATACAACAATACCAGATAGCAATAAGAAGAAGAGAAAGAGGAGAAAGAAATATATAAGAAGGTAACCTAAGAACGTGTGAAGTGGTGAAGATCAGGTCATGAATGACTAGGCAAAGTGATGATGTGACTAGGATTATGGTAGTTGGTGTAGCTGGATAGCTGTTAGAAATAATGGGGTGTGGACGTGAAATACTCGTGTGATGGTGTGGTGAGGTATGAAATTATGTGTAGTTCTCTAAAATCTAGTAGAAGAGGTGATGTGTTTTTATTGTGGAGGAGATTCAACCAAAATGTTCTGGATGAGGTATTCAAAGGTGAGACATTTATTGATGTCATACCCTAGTTGTTGATGGTAGATGCAGAATTGGTTCTCCTTGTAGCCCCTCGACTTGGGGTAAAGTGGGTCGATAGGGCAGATTTTAGGTAACACAAGGAGTCCTGCATGAAGCAGTTGGTGGAAAGTGTAGGAAAGTGGCTCTAAAAGGATAGACATGGGGTAGACGTAAGGCTTGGGTGGTGATGAGCACAAGGAAGGTGGTATAGGCATAGGTGGTGGTACTGTGGAATTGGGTTTTGGTGGAGGTTGTGTACGAGAAAAAGGGACATGCATGGAAGAGGGCGAGGGAATATGGGCCATAGAATAACAACATGGAGGTGAACAACATCAACAATGGCTCAAATGTAACTCGAGGTTGTCGAGGTGGGAGAGGATGTGTTGAACATTGAGAGGAGGAGATGGAAGTGAGGTAGGAGGATAATGAGAGCCTAGTGGAATGGTGGTGGTAGGATACGGGTGCAGATATTATAATGGGTGAGGATAAGGAGGAGGAGATTGATATTGGTGAGGTGGTGGTGGTGGAGGCTAAAGCTGAATACCATGGAAGGGGGATGGAGGCATCCGAAGAATAGGTGGAGCCTGTGATAGCTGCAAGGAAAGATGTGGTTGAGATGGGTGGGCACATGAAGGGATGGCCTAGGAAATATGATGATGAAGGGATTGGTCATAAGGTGATATCCCATTCAGTAGGGGTGGAGGTAATCTTGAGGAGTGTGAGAGAGTAGGTGAATTCCCCCTATTGGGTAGAAAGTAGCCAAGTGAAGGTCATGGGGCTATAGTGGTCAGTAATTAGGGGTCCCTTTCATTGAATAAGGTTAGAGGGGATGGTCCTCTAGCATGAGAGTATGGGGAGTGAGAGCATTCCTTAATATCATCAGAGTGGGGAGAATAAGAGGAATATCTACAGTGGGGTGAATGAGACTAGTGTGATGCATCATGGTCTGAATGTGGTGAGAAGGATGACCAGAGAACATGAATAAGGCTGAGTGGCTCTGCATGATCGGTCGAGGTGATTGGTGCTAGGAGGGGCATCAGGGGTTCCTGCATGATGGAGTGGTGGTATGCCTGAGGCGTAGATCTAGAGTAATGTGTCTCTATAAAGGTGTCATAATTGGTGATAGTGAATCTACAAGACAAAGATACTAACAACATAAAAATAATATATAAAGCAAAGATGCTTTTGTTGTGTAATAGAAAGTGCAAAGTGTGTGTTGGATGCAATATGGATCATGTGGGCATTGGTGAGGTGATATATACAACATAATGATGATAGTATATGCAACCATTGGTGATGTGTACCTAGGCCAGCTAGGCATTGAATGTGCGTAGGTGGATAATGTTAATAGGTTTAGATCTGTGAGTCCTTCGAGGTTGGCCAATCGATAGGCCCTAGAACCAAATTTATGTGTGACAATGTAAGGACCCAACCAATTTGGGGTGAATTTGTCTCGCTGTTGGTGGGGTTGACTAGTGATTTGTTGGTTCTCTTTGAGAACCAAGTCGCCAATCTAGAATTCGTGTTGGTGTACCTTACTATTGTAGGTATGGTGAAGATGATCTTGATAAACACGTGTGTGCTCTATCGCGTGGATGTGATGCTCATATAAGAGAGTTAGTTGGTCTAACCTGGCTTGGCGAGAAATATCATCATTGATGAAGTCTTGCATGGAGATGCGTAGAGAGGGTATCTCAAGTTCTAGAGGCATAATGGCTTCAATGACGTAGACCAAATAAAAAGGGGTTGCCCCAGTGGGAGTATGGATACTTGTGCAGTAGGCCCACAAGGCCAATGGCATTTGATTATGCCAATCACGATGAGATTTTGTGATAGTTTTACGAAGGATAGTGCATATAGTTTTGTTAGTAGCTTCAGCCTGGCCATTACCCTGTGGGTAGTAGGGGGTAGAGAAGCTATGGTGGATGTTAAACTTGGTGCATAGGGCATGAATATTTTTGTTTTTAAACGATGTACCATTATCAAAGATGATTTGTGAGGGAATTCCAAAGTGACAGATGATATGATCAGTGATGAATACCATTATTTTGGCTCCTATGGTCTAAACAAGTGGGATAGCTTTGACCCACTTTGTAAAATATTTAGTGGTAGTGATAATAAACTTATGGTTGCTAGAGGAAGTGGGCGAGATTTTCCCAATAAGGTCTAGGCCCCATTGCGAGAAGGGCCACATGGATTGGATGGGTTGGAGTGCTTGTGAAGGTAAGTGTGTGAGGTTAGCATGTTGTTGACATTTGATGCATCATTTAATATACTCACAATAATTGTGTTCCATTTTGGTCCAATAGTAGCCCATGCATAAAATGTGCTTAGTGATGGCCATGCCACTAAAGTGGCCACCACAAGTTCCATCATGGGTTTCTTGGACCACTCGTTGAGCTTCTTGTGGCTCGAGGTAATGTAGAAGGATGCCATCATGACTATGGTGGTAGAGTATGTCCCCCAATAGTGTATAAAAAATTACCCTTTATTTGAATGCTTGATGATGAGCATGTGGTAGGTCACAAGGTAAAAAGCCTAATTTGATGTAATCCTTGATCTAAGAAAACCAAGGATCATGTGGTTCAATGTGGATGACATGGATGCCATCATCATCGATGGGGGATGAATATGAAATAGTAGATTGTATTAAAGTGTGGATGGACACATGTGTCATGTCAGAGAGGGGGTTTTGTGGTATTAAAGACCCCAAGGAAGCCATTGTATCGATGAAATAGTTTGACAAGCGGGGAGCAGCCTCGATGTCATACCACTCAAGCTGGGTGAGTAGTTGTTGAGTGATTTGTTTATATTGTTGGAGTATTAAGCAATGACATTGCCAAATATATTTGACTTGATTGATGACAAGAAGAGAATCACCAATGATTTGAAGGCATCTAATGTGCATAGAGAGTACCTATTTCAAACTGAGAATTAGAGCTTCATATTTAACATTGTTATTCATGCAAGGAAAACCTAATGTGAAGGAAAATGGTGATTCCATCACCCCTAGCATGAGTGTAATGGGAGCCATCGAAGAAGAGTGTTAGGTCATCTGGTGCTTCGGGTTCGACATATTCCTCAACTTTAGTGATGTGAAATATGGAATCATTGGGAAGTTGAATAAGGAGTGGTTGGTTGTTAGGCAATGGAGCCTCAGCTAGTTGGTCAATGATGACCTATCCCTTGATGGACTTCTAAGAGATGAATTCGAGGTTAAATTTGGTAAGAAGCATAATCTATTTAGCGGTACGAGAGTTATGATAACTCTTGTTCATCATGTAGCGTAATGGATTATCATGGGTGATGACAAATGTGGTGTGGTTAAGCATGTAGTGATATAGCTTTTGTGTGGCAAAGACTACAACCAGGCATAGCTTTTCCATGTAGGTGTATCAGTTTCATAGCTGACTAGAGTATGACTGATATAGTAGATGGCTTGCTCATGATTGAGCACATTCTTCTGAGCCAATAACATTCCAATTGTAAAATCTGTAGCAAAAATGTACAAAAAGAATGGCAATTGTTGATGTGGTAGAGATAGAATTGGTGGTGATGTAAGATAGGCTTTGATTGAGTCAAAGGCTTGCTGGTAGTTGGTATCCCATTTGAAGGTGACCCCTTTTTGTAAAAGGTGATTAAATGGTTTACACTTGTCAGATAATTGGGTGATAAAGCGATGAATAGATTGAATTTTTCCCTGTAGACTGCGTAGTTGCTTGAGATTTATGGGTGGAGGCATCTCGACGATGGCTTTGAATTTGTTGGGGTCGACTTCAATGCCTCATTGGGAGATAATGAACCCCAAGATCTTACCTGAAGTGACACCAAAGACACACTTCTTTGGGTTGAGCCACACATTGTGTTCGAGAAGGTGATCAAAGATCTTACGAAGATCGGCAAGGTGTTGTGAGCATTCTTTTGATTTGGCTATGAGGTCGTCAATGTAGTCTTCCATGATTTTGTGCATGTAGTCATGGAAGATGTAAGTCATGGCATGTTGGTAAGTTGCCCCAATGTTCTTAAGGCCAAAGGGCATGACCTTGTAATAGAAGGTCCCCCAGGGGGTTGTGAAAGATGTCTTGTGTTGATCGACAAGATTGATCTTGATCTGATTGTAGCTAGAAAATCCATCCATGAGGGATATCATTTCATGGCCAGCAATGGAATCAACTAGTGAGTCGATGTTGGGGAGAGGGAAGTTGTCCTTGGGATAAGCTTTGTTCAAATCCCTAAAATCAGTGCAGATGCAAACCTCACTAGAGGGTTTTGGTACTCGAAAACCATGTTGGATACCCATTCTGGGTAATCAATTGGTTGTATGAATCCCACATCAAGGAGATTTTGGAGCTCAAATTTTACCATTAAAGTGACTATGGGATGCATGCATCACAATTTTTTCTTGACGGGCTTGGCGTCCCCATCAAGTGTGAGGTTGTGTATGACTAAGGATGGGTCGAGTCCTAGGCATGTCCATGTAGGACCAAGCAAAAATATTAATGTATTCTTTGAGGAAGGTGGTAAATAAGGTGCATTCCTCTAAGGAGAGGTTGGAAGTAATTTTAATGATGTGGGGATTGGTGGGATCATCACCAATGTCAACATTGATAGTATCCTCCACAAGCATGTGGGAACCATCTTGGAGTTAAGCAGGGATAGGAATGAGATGGAGGTCATCGATAGCCTTAGGTAAATTGAATTCATCATCCAGGTATACATTCGTATGATTGACCCATGGAATGTGAGGTAGAGTGGATGGTGAAGGAGTATTTATAGTGCATAATATGGACTGTGATAGCAAGAAGTATTGCGATGAAGATGTAGGGGAAATGTGGGTGAAGTTGATGAAGTTCAGATTGGGTGCATTATTGTGATCCGAAGGAGACGTGTATCAAAGGGGTGAGAATAAATCAACATCGACCATGTTAATAGAGGTAGTGGAGATAGTGAGAGATGATGAGTCTAAAGATGAAGACTCAAGAGTATGTGAACGATGTGGTAGGTTCAACGGAGGATGTAGAATCATGGGTGGAGAATATTTTTGAGTTGAGGGGAAAAAAAACCACCATATATGAGGAAAAATAATGAATTAATGTATAGGCAATGCCGAAATAGGTGAAGGAGTGTGCTATAAATGAGGATAGGTGAGAGAAAGGACAACAAATATTTCAACCAACTCATCAATGTAGTAGGTGGCTGTAGTGTCAGAAGGTGGTATTTCTTGGAAGAAGGTGCATGAAATATTGATAGTTGAATGAGGGGATGGGCACTCATCAAGGATGTTTGTGTCAGACTCCTCTTCTAATGAGTGTGTAGGAATTTTTAGAGGATTCAGGGAGAGATATTGAATCTCATCTTCGAGTGTATGGATGACTGTAGGGTGATAGCCTAGCCTGGATTTATCTATGGGTAATTGAACGCGAGGGTTGATAGGCATTCATAAGCCTTGTTCATAACGTCCTAGTCCAAATCCATGCTAATGGAAACATCAAAGGTAGCGTAAGGTGAAGTGTGGGTTGGACATGTGGTCTAAGGTACCACAAAAACTAGATTGCGATGGTGGGGGTACAACTACTGGGAGCGATGAGTCTAGACCTGCATAGATGAAGTTGGTATGATTGTTTGGTGGACCAAGCGACATGATAGTACCAATGGTTAGAACTAAAGCTAAAGGGTAACCAAAATCATGGGTAGATTGGATTGTAGGAGGACACACACGAGCATCATGAATATTGTATTCACCCAGACCAAAGTTCATCATAAAAATGGAGACTTGGGGTGACGTATGAGGTGGTGAACGAGGCGGTGAGTCTAAGTCAGAAGAAGAAGATGAAATTTGGGAATCATAGATAGTAGTAGTAGAGGAATGGAATAATTGGGCATCCAGGTGAGAGGTGCATTGTTACCAATCATGACATTCAACTGTAGTGGAAGGGATGGGATGACCCACATGTGGAAACTATGAGGTGGGGTGAGTGGGCCTAGGTATCAAGCTACGAGAAGAGGTGAAAGACCAAGGTTGAGGATGAAAGGGAAGTGGAGGAGTTTGAGGAGTAGGGAGGAGGGGGTTTTGTAGAGGAATATGGATGAGATGAGGCAGGAGGTCACAAAGATGATGGTGAAAAGGGTACAGACACATGAGGCATATATGTGGAAGAATATGGTTGAGAAGGAGGGGGAGGCCATGAGGAAGGTGGAAAAAAAGGTACGAAGGCAATATGGAGATCCATAGAAGAGGATGGAGGTATGTTAGAAGTAGATGCAGGGGAATGTATGTGTGTCTCTGATGAGTGATATGGTGATGAGGCAGGTGTAGGGGAAGATGTAGAAGTCTTTTCCTGATGATGTGAAGGAATAGGAGGGGTCTGTGTAGAGGATGATGAAGGTCCTAGTGGGAGGTCTACAATGTTGCAAAATTTGAATGGGTCACCATCAGCAGGAACACAATGGACGAGTCCATCATACACATATTTGAGATAATGATGCAAGGTTAAGGAAACTAATTGCATATCATGGATCTATATAAACCATATCCATATTATTCCATATCATGGATCCATGGATGTCCAAGCAAAATATTGTATTGCATTTTACCTTGAATGACGTGGAATAAGATGGATATGGTTCGTATGCCTACATGGATAGGTAGGATGATAGAACCCATCGTGGGTCGCATAGAACCATCAAAAGTGCAAAGGTCGAGTGATGGTGTAGCGAAGTGAGTAGGTGGAATGTGTAGGTGATGAAGGGTAGTAGTGGAGATGATGCTAATGGAAGAACCAATATCAATGAGGACATACTTGTAGGTGATGTCATTGATAGTTGCTTGAATATGGAGGGGAGGATCGGCTCCCTCCCCCACAAGCTCGATAATATCATGGTCATGGAAACTGATAGATGGTTGTAGGCAATGGGGGATGTTCCCTAAGAAATTCACAAATGCATTTGTATCATGGGTTTCAAGGTCAATTGATCGAAGAATGTCATTCAATGCCTCACGATGAGGTTGATATTGTTATAACAAATAAAAATGGATAGTCAAGTTGGGGCGTTGCATAATTGATGAGTGAGGCTACCATGAATAGTGATGATATTTCATGGTAGGGGTGGTGAAACAATTGATGCAGGTGATTGAGGAGAAGTGAATGGTGTTAGAGGTAAGTGATGGGTACCTCTAGGCATGGCAGATAATGTTAGGTGTGAGTGGTAATATTAATCATGCCAACCACTCTGCATGATGGAGGATCATGGTGGACACTATTAACTTGCCTAGATTGGCCTTATGAGTTAGATTGGGTTCCTTGGGGATTGGTCCCCTGTGTTTTGGTAGTGGGTTTTGATAGATACCCAAGTTTTGGTTTTGTGGTGCAAGGGGGTTTGAAACCTGAATGGTACCTCGATCGATGAGGTCCTGGACTAGGTCATGGAAGGAGTGACAAGACCCTACATCATGGTCGTGCTATCAATGGTACACACAAAAGGCCTACTCGTTAAACCCATGAGGCTTGGGTTGATTTGGGTTAATAGGATGAATTTGGGTAAGGTGATGTGACCCGCATTGTACAATCTCTAAAATAGAGCTAGCAAGGGCTCAGAGAGTGGAGTCAAATTTCATTGTGGAAGTTGAGAGTGAAGACTATGAGCTTGTTGTGGTTTAGATGGAGGGGGTGCGTTAGTCTAAAATAATTGTTGTTGTGGTAGAGGAGGTCGTGATATCGATGAAGAAGTACAATGAAGCTGCTGCCACTTGGTTGGTTTGTGGTATTTTTGAGAAGGGTTGATTCGATGCATTTTGATTGAAGTAAAAATTGGAGTTGTAAGATGGTTTCTACTTGAGCTTGATTTTACTAGATTGGACTTTGATGTCCTTGATGACCTTGGCTTGAGTAATGGCTTCATCAAATGTGTGACTTTGATGAAGTTGCAGAGGTGTAGAGATGTGTTTGTGATAGATTTTGGCAAAGAGTGTGACAAGTTCAGTGGATGGGAGGCTATGAGCTAGGTCGTGGATGATCAATCTCCATTGAGAAACAAAATTTGTGATAGGTTCATCATCATCCTATCACAAGGTGTAGATGTCAAAAAAGTTTATCTTCTTTTTGATATTGATGGAGAAATATTCTAGAAATGAATTGTCCAACTATTCAAAGGTGAACAAGCTATGGCACAGGAGCATGTTGTACCAATCGAGAGCTTGTCCCCCAAGTGAGAGAGCAAAGGTATGCAACATGAGGGGATAACTATTGTGAAGCTGATAACATGCAAAGTGATAGTTACTGACATGTTCTCGAGGGTCCTCCTTACCTTTGTATTTGTCAACTTTTGGGATCTCAAAGTGGTACGGGTAAAGAGGAATGGGAACTAATGGGTGAATGGGTTCATTGCACAACTCATTGTATGTGGGTTTTTGGGGCCCATAACCAGTCATGCAAAGATTCAACATCTTAACTTGCTCTTGCAAGAGTTGGAGTTTGGGTGATGGTGGTGGAATGAACTATGCTAAGGTAGTAGAAGATTAAGAATGGGGAGGATACTGAAGTTGTTGTTCTTCCCATTATGAAATAGGAATGTTTTGTAGTTATTCCTATGGATTCAATTTTTGAACAATGTAAGATTCAAAGGTCGATGGGATATGCTATTGTGGAGTAGATGTCTACTGGGAATAATAATTTTATGGCTGTAGGGTCTATGGTTGCTACACAAGGATATGTTGTAATGGTTGTATAATGGGAGACGATTACCAAGAAGGAGGTGTCATGAAGAATGTAGGTGCGATAGACTATGGTGGAGGTAGTAATGTTTGGATAGAGGATGAAGGTGGCGGGTGAGATGATGTGCCAAAAGAGGGTACCTACATAGGACCAGATGAGCAATGAATGGAGAATTTAGGTTGGGTAGAATAGCATGGGGGATTAGCAAGATAGGATGGATAGAGTGGATTGTAAGAAGAAATGGGGATTGAAGGAGGAGCCTGAAATGGATGAGGTGGAGGAAGGTGAAAGGTGGAAGTAGATGTAGGTGGAGGAGGAGCAGAATATGGCATACCATACATCCCAAAAGAAGGAAATGTAGGTGGAAGTAATGATGAGGAAGGAGTGTAGGTCTCAAAGGTGGAGGCTTGAGAAGAGGGTATGGTGAACATGTCCACAAAGGTTTGTGAAGATGGGATTTGTTGATGTTGGTGAGGAATAAATTGTTGTGATTGAGAGGGAGGTTGTGATGTGGTATCAAAATATGGAAAATATGACTATTGGGAAGGTGGTTGTTGTGACACTTGGGAAGCATATTGATGTGATGATGTGGGTGGAGTATACTATTATTGCAATAATGATTATTGTAGAGTGAATTATGATAAAGTAACCTGAGTGCTCGGGGTGGAATATGAGGGATCTAAAATCATCCCTACGATAGGGGTGGATGATGCAGCCTCGAGGTGAGGATGATTGAGTAAGGAAGGGTCATCCCTAAGAAGAGAATGAGATGGATCCTAAAGGAAAGGATGAGAAAAAGTAGGTGAGGTAGGTGGAGTTTCCTCATCAATAGTGAAGAAGGGAGGTGGGTTTCCCAGAGTGGTATAGATGACGTGGTCACAAAATATGGAAGGTGGATTAGGTGGGGGTGATTGAGGAAGAAGAGGATGATCTTCACTAGAAGAGGTGGCAAGCATGTTACTAGAGATAGAAGTATCACCATGGGACATAGTGCATATGTGAGGTGACTCAGAACCAGTAAGTAGATTAGGTGTGAGCGTGGATGCTTCCCTTATGAAGGGAGGAGGAGGAATAGACTTACTGGAGGTGGCGCGAGAAGCCTCCTCCTCAAGATGTGCTTGCTCATGTGCTCGACTATGAGTAACAATAGGCATGGTGCTATGTACTACGATTTAGTGCTCAAAAAATATTCAGAAATGTAAATCTGAACTTGTGTGTGCTCTGTGTAAGATTTTAGACAAATATATGAAATTTGGTGTGGTTCTATGTACTAGAATGGAGTTCACATGTTGCTATGCGAACCTGTACTATAAAAATTTGGTTCGCATAATGCTATGCAAACTAGAACTAGATAGTGAATCTAAAAAATAACTAAAAATGGTAAGCTACAGATAACCATCATATGGACTGCTAATAGGTGAATGTGCTGAAACCAGTTTTGTGAGCATGCAATACAAGGCATGACTGGAATCAGTGCTAAACAAAGAAAAATAAATATTTATTTGTTTTATGTGTTTTGATGATGATATATGCTCTAGAAAATACCACGGGAAGTGGGGTGAAACTCTAGAAATAATAAGAGTATAGTCAGCACGGAACCTCCTACAACACCCAAGGGTGCACATAATAGAATAGTGTCTCAATAGGTGAATGATGACCTAAATGTAAAGGTGTAGTAAAATGATATCCAAAGGGGAGGGACTCAAAATGTTCTAATGAGTCAAAAAATCCTCTCACAAGAAGAGGTGGCACTGTCTACAACCTACTACTGGCCTAGCCGAGCAATCACTTCACTCTCGAGAAAGCTTAGTCAGGAACGAAAGTTACCTATTCACTAATTATATGAGCTTTGTGAACAAAAGCATCTAATACTATACCACTCCGAAGGTTCCTTTCAATGTTGAGATCCAAAAAACCACTCTCAAGAGTAGGGGATCATCTAGTGATAAATTTTGGAAAACCACTCCTGGCGGCTACTATGGTGTCTAGGGGGCGAGCTGGTGGAAGGAGATGAATTCCAATGTCACCAATCTCGAGTGGGGATTGGTGATGAAGTCCAATATTACCATTGTGTATGATACGTGAGTGTGTGGTAGTGTGTTTTCTACCAATGAGGTGAAAGCAAAAATAACTAGCTAAATGCCTTTTTAGAAGGGAAACTAGACCTAGATGCCTTTTTGAAATGAAACTAGATTTGTATGCTTTTTGAAATGAAACTAAGCCTAGATGCCTTTTTGGAAAAATAAATCTACTCTATGAAGCATGAAAGCAAACAAAACTGAGGTGCATGAAAAAGGAATTTGAAATTTATCTATGTGCATTAGAAAGAAATTGAAACCCTAATCTAATGACATGAAAAAGAAAATGCAAGTTACCCAGGGGATTTGTGAAAGAAATGGGAAAATTTTAATCTAAATGATGTAAAGAAATTTGAAATCCTAATCTAATCTAATGAAAATAAAATGCAAGGTAATCGAGAGATTTGTGAAAGAAATGGAAAATTTCTAATCTAAATGATGTAAATAAATTTGAAACCCTAATCTAAATGTGATTTTGAAAGAGATTTTAAAAATCCTATTCTAAATGCTTTTGAAAAGGGATTGAAAAATCTGATTGAAGTGACATGAAAGATATTTAAAACCCTATTGAAAAATTTTATCTAAATGACATGAAAGGGATTCAAACATCCTATTATAAATGTTTTTGGAAAGATATTTAAAAATCTAATCTAAATGACATGAAAGAGATCAAAAAATCCTATTCTAAATGAATTTGAAAAGAGATTGAAAAATATGATCTAGGTAACATGAAAGAGATTTGAAATCCTATTCTATGATTTGAAAAGAATATGAAAAATATGATCTAGGTGACATGAAAGAGATTTGAAATCCTATTCTAAATGATTTGAAAAGAAAAATGAAAAATATGATCTAGGTGACATGAAAGAGATTTGAAATCCTATTCTAAATTATTTGAAAAGAAATTGAAAAATCTGATCTAGGTGACATGAAAGAGATTCAAAGTCCTATGCTAAATGCTTTAGAAGAAAATTTGAAAGTGATTTGAAATTTGGAAAGAAATGAAAATGTACCCTAATAACATGGAAAGAGAGTAAAATCCTAATCTAAAAACATGAAAGATATTTGGAATTATATATCCTAAATTATTTTGCAAAGGAATGAAAACCCTAAATGATATGTTTTTTTTGAAAGGAATTTGCAAAATGACTTGATGCTTTTGAAAGAAAGAATTATTTACAAAAGAGATGAAAAATTGTGGTTCTAAGAAGAATACTTGACTCTTGTAGTGTTATATGGTCTTTCTTCTATCTCAGTTATAGGGACCTACAACTTCAAGTTGTTTAGGAGTTGTTTGGAAGGGTTCACATGGTGGTATGCGAACCATACTGTTGGTTTGTAGGGCGGTGTGTGAACTGGGTTTGGAAGCCTAAAACTTTTGATCTGAAAGCCTGAGGTGTATTTCAGGGCTCTACTAGGCTCTGTTTTGTGTTTATAGTACCTAAAACATCAAAATGAAGTTGTATATTGAGTTATATTAGCAAGAAAACTATTCTAAAATAATTTTTGTGGGGGTCCCACCGGGCGTGCTAGAATGTAACATGCAAAAATTCACCAATTCCAAAACTAATAGAATATGTGCAAAGTGTTCTTTTACTATTGATTTTAAAAGAGTGTTACAACATAGTCTCTCTTGAGATAGGTTTTCCTTTCTCTTTCAATGTAAATACAGGTAAAATTGTAAAGGAATTTTTATACCCTCAATGTAGGTGGGCTTCTATGTGTGTGTGCCATCGGTTGGATACTTGAAGATGTCCTTTGTACCTACTTTGGTTCTACAAAAAGGGTTTAGTTCATTTTGGGACCTATCATTGATTAAATCGTATGTTTATGAAGACAAAATTACATGAAAATGAAGAAAAACATGATAAAAATAGGAAATAATTCTATAGAAACTATCTAGAATTGATGTATACCTGATTTGGAGTTGCAGAGTTATTGTAAACTTGGTTTGCATGGTGGCATGCAAATTAGATCTCGAGTTTGCACAATGGGTGTGAACTAGATTGCTATTAACTATTGATGAGAATTTACTATCTAGATGTGTTCTATATAATGTTTTTTTATGTCTATCGAGTGTAAAAATGATAGATAAGGTTCTGGTACAATTTTGGAAAAGCTTGGGTATGTTGACCAAAAGGGAGAGAGAGAATAATGAAGGAAATGGCCCTCTATTTATAGAGGGATCCAAGGCTAGGGGGGATTTAGGTGTACTAGACTTTGGAGTCAAGTCCTACCATGGTGAAGTTAGGGTTATGAAGTGGCATACTTAGTCATCCATTCATGTGCCCTGCAGGAAATATCCTAGGTACACAAATTTGTGATCAAGTATTAGGGTTAACCTTGATTAACTAATCCCTAGGTTAGATGGAGTTTAGGTTAGGTATCTTGGTAAATATCCTAACCAAGTGGGTGCACACATGTGTGAGGGTAGGATTAGGGCTAATTTGGATTTTAAACCCTAATTAAACCTATTTAAGTGTTAAAGTGCACTTAAGTGAAAAGTCACTTTTAAACTAGAATTGTAATTAGGATAATTAGGGTTTTGGGAGGGAATGGTCCCATGGGGGCCCTAATTAGGTGTAGGAAAAGTCTTAGGTGACCTAAAGGGGCTTGTAGGTGGCCCTCTTGTGGATAGAATATATTTTGGATGTGTTTTATGTAGTTTTGTAGGTTTTTGCACCTACGAATGACTATGATGGCCTACGATGGCCTACGATGACCTATGATGGCCTATGATGGCCAATTATTTCCTATGATGGCATATGCTAACCTATGATGACCTACAATGGTCTAAAATGGTCTATGATTACCTACAATCACCTATGCAAGCCTACAAGTATCTATGCAAGCCTATAAGTGTCTATGGATGATCATGTACGACTTTTAGGTGTCTACAATTCCATTATAAAAAAATATACTTATGCTTTAATAAGAATTTTGGAGTTTTGTAAGAGCATATTTGGATCTAACAAAGTAATGGTCTACATCCCTTACATAGCCATAAAAAATATCCTTACTTAGTCTGAACCAATAGGCAGTGTTGCAAGATGGATGGTTAAACTTTTGCAGTATGATGTAGAATTCAAAGCAATTCAAATTGTTAGGGGACAAGGCTTAGTGAAATACATGGCTAACAAAGAAGGGAAAAACATGAAAAATACTATAATGGTATATGATATGCATGAAATTAGAATAACTGGCAATATTGAGTACAAATGGTGTGATGATATATTGATGTATCTTCAAATATTATCCTTCCCAAGGGGTATGTCTCAAAACAAGATGAGATTTGTTAACCAATAAGCCCAAAGATACTATGTTCAAGAAGGTAAAATTTATTGGAGACATCCAGATGGTGTGCTATTGCTCTATTTATTTGAGAAAAAATCCATCAAGTATTGAAAGAGTATCATTTTGGATTTTGTGGTGGTCATTTTGCACCAAAGGCCACTGCCAATAAAATAATGAGAATTGGTTACTATTGGTCCACCCTATTTAAATATATCCACTAATTGGTTAAAAGTTATCATAGTTTTTAGGTACTCATAGGAAAGAAGCATTTAGTAGTTATGCCTCTTAAGCTAGTAGTCATTGAAGCACATTTTACACAATGGGGAATTGACCTTATTGGTGAAATGAATCCTAACTCTTCCAGGGATCATATATGGATCATAACAACTACTAACTACTTTCCTAAATGGGTAGAAGTAGATCCCCTCAAGAAGTCAATGACTGAGGTTGTAATAAAATTCCTTGAGGAAAACATACTGACTAGATTTGAGGTCCCTAAGAAGATAGTTATAAACAATGGCAACTACTTCACCTCCTTTGAAATGATTGAATTCTATGCCAAGTGCATTATAGAACTTTATCATGCAATAAATTACTATCCATAGGGAAATGGTCTGGTTGAGTCCTCAAATAAGAATATGATTACCAAAATCAAGATATCACTAGGAAAGAACAAAAGAAGTTGGGACAGTGAGTTAAAATATACCTCATGGATAGATAGGTTGTATGTCAAAAGAAACATAGGAAAATCCCTATATGAGCTAGTGTTTTGAGAGATTGCTTTGTTGTCTCCTTAGATAAACTACACCAAAAATGATCTTTAAGGGTGGTTATTCAACCACCATCTATGAGGGCATCGTAAAAGTCCATGTCATACGAGGAAGGTTAGAAACTTCCTCAAAAACCACCCTCTTAGGGTCTATTAGGGCAGTTAAAAACCACCTCAAAAACTGCCTTAGTTTATCACTATTAGAACCACCCTCTTAGGGTATAGACCTTAAGAGGGCAATTTTAAACCACCCTAATAGAACCTAAGAGGACGATTTTAAACCAACTTATTATTATTACTTTAAAAAAATATAAAATCCTAGGAGGGCGGTTTTAAACCACCCTCTGATTATTACTTATATATATAAACCTAATATACGAAGATTTTAAGCATTAGAAGAATACTTATTGGGCCACATAAGGAGATTTCCATGGTATACTTATTAATATGTTTCCATTTATACTAATATTACTGCAAATTTACACATTTGTTTTAGAACGACACTTTGAAGCCTTGTAAAGTGAAGATGAATGAGAAGACAAACATGAGAGTTTTCCATTACTAGATCAAAAATGGACATTAGAAGATTTTATGTGCTTTAATAATTCATCTTTCTTGGATATACTAGAACTATTATAAAAGGAAGCATCTAGGTCACTCTTCTCAAATTTCTTTCTTATGGAACTTTCATAGTCTCCATGAGAGCCTATGTTGGATCCTCAAAATCCAACATAAGATTTAACCCTAATTTCAGATTTTGATGAGTCTTGTGGAGTCCTAGGTCTAGGCTATTTTTTTGAGTCAAGGTAAAGTGGATTTCAATTTTTTTTGCAAAAAATGTGGTTAGCATAACTCAAAGTGTTCCCTTTGTATATAGTCATGTCCATTAGTCCTTTGTAAATTTTCATTTTGGTTGAAAGCATGTCTATTCATAAAATGTTAGCCTAAGTTCATGGTTCTTAGTCCTCCAAATTTAAAATTTTAGTCCCTAAGGTCATTGCAAAAATAAAATCCCTAACCACTAGCTTCCATTCAATATTTCCCCTCATAAGCCCTTAGGTATAAGGTTCACCAAATATTATTCCAAAATTCTAAGCCTTAGGTTACTCGTGCATCATTTTCCTCTCTTCTGCATTTCATTCACACCCAAAAAGTCTCCTAAAAAATAATACTTCCTATCCTCTTAGGACCATATGTCATCGTGAGCCCATATAATCAAAATTATCCCCCCACTTAATTGTTACATAATATGACCACACCTTAGACCCATTATCAATTCCTTTTCACTAAAGTTTAAGGTCACGTTTTACTAATTTTTGCAAAAGTCTCATATCCCAAATGATAAATCCTTCTAAGGTTATGGCCACATTGGATGAATTCTCAAATAATTAAAATCCCTCCTAAGGTTTTATTGAAATAAAATGAGTGGTCCAAATTCACACACTAGAACACTAGCACCAACATCCTATTGGTCTAGGAATGGATGAACCACGATGCATCACTAAAGAAGGGTGAACACTCCTAATTATCCTACCTGAAGTTGAGTGCTAAGATCTAATTGACTCAAAAAATTAATGGCTCATAATTGCTCACTAGAATGGGAGCGAACGAATATGATTCACCTAATGAAGGGTATTGCCATGTGATTGGTCCAAAGATTAATGACTTAGAGAGCCCTATCAAAGTAGAGGTGGATGATCCTAATTCACCTACCAAAAGTCAGGTGCCAACATCCTATCGATCCAAAAATTAATGACTTACAACACATCACCGCAAGAAATCAGATGACATTACTTGGCCTACCGAAGCTTGGACACTGATCTTTGATTGGCGAGAGGTAAAAGAAAAAATATTTTTACCACTAAAGCTCTTAAGGTCTTGAGTTGGATTAAAAATTTATTCATACAAAGGTGTAATAATCATGTCAAACCTCCAAGATCTAAGTCTTAAGACCCCCATAAACCTTAATCTTTCATAAATAAATCCTTTGCAATCCAAATAATATTCCAAGGTTCCAAGTTTTGTCCTCATAATTATGTTATATCTCCCCTTTTGAATAAGTTTCCCCCATCATGGTCACTTTGTCATGTACCTTAATGTCTAAAATTTAATTTTCTTCTTTAAGGGTCAAAGACATATGCACTTAGTTCCTCCTTTTGTTTGCTTTAATTTCATAGTTGCAATATTGAGTCTACCTTGAGAAATAATTGTTGTTTATAATGTTTGAAGGATCCCCCCATGAAAAATTATCACATTTGCATAAGTTCTAAAGCCCTTTATGTCTATGCGTCCCCTTATGTCAAAAATTAAATCCTTTAGCCATACACACTTTTTTAAAAAGAAAAATTACACCACATGGAACTATGAGATTTGGTACTAGGAGTAGGGTACCCCAATGCGATTGGCCCAAAAATGAGTAGCCCAAATTGCATCACAAAAAAAAATGTAGGCGACCCAAATTTGAGTGTCCTAGCCTCAACACTAAGATTTGATTGGTAAAAAATGATTGGACTAGATCGTGTTGCCAAATAAGGATGGATGAATTTGATTTGCCTATCAAAGAATGAACATCGAAATCTGATTGGCTCAAATATGAACAACCCTCATTCACTTGATGAAACAAAGGTGAATGATCTATATTTTCTCACTAGAAGTCAGGAACCAACATCCTATTGGACCAAGAATGAACAACTCACAATGCATCACTACAAAAGAAGCAAACTACCTTGATTTTCTCGTTGAAGCTCTAGAGTTTGCCTCTAATTGATAGAAAGAAAATGATAAAAGAATTGTACATTGATAAAATATTGTAAGTTTAATATTTGAATTATTTTAACTGACATCATCCAATTATTTCTTAAAGTATAGATATATAAGTTGTACCATAGGGCCAAAAGGAATTCTATGAGAAACACTTGCAAACTTTGATAAAGAATTTATGGCTCCAAAAATGTTTAAACTTGATAGTGATAGCTACTGGTAGATTTAAATGACCTCTGAATAAAGTGATGAAATTAAAGTATCTAGATAATTGATACATGTTTTAAAACAAGCAGTGATAGCTCATACAATATTGGCGAATAAGAATTGAAGACACACAAGCCAAAGTATGATAATGCACATAATTTTTCCTTAGATATTATTGGGCACACACCTTAAAATAGCTAAGATTCAATAGGGATATCAAAGTTGAACAAATGTACAAATCAATGAGCAATTACAAAAAACAATCATAAAAATATACTTTCACTATAGGTAATACCGTTACAGGAAGTAAGGTGGTAGTTATTGGATGGAAAAGAAATGAAGATAGTAGTTGGAAGTTTCATTACAGAGCATGTAGGGAAATGCCTTGAAAACACTATAAATTCCCACCTAGCTTCCCATATACAATCACACCCTAAGTATACAAATTTGTTAGAATCAATATTTGTCGTAGAACGATATTCTAAGTTTGAAAGCTTGACGAGTGCAATGGCTTCACCTACTGTCTCTCCAGAGTTCCTGCTACCATGATGAAAGTTGAAGACTTAATTGACAGATAACCTTTCCAAAGGTAATAAGGTAAAGCTTTTAACATAGAAGAAAAATAGTTCTCCAGTCTATCAAGCCTGGATCAATAGTACATAACCAACCAATAATAGAAAGTAGAACAAACTATAATTTTTAGCTACCACCCAACTAAAGAAGATTACCAACGCCATCTTGCCTTGCTGAAAGGGCTCCTCATAAGGGTGTATAAGGCTTAAAAAAACCCCAGTCCAAAAAATAATAGATGGACATGTAGCCTAAGAATATTTATATAACCCAAGGCCTATTACTCTTCTAACTTGTAATCATGGTTGGTAGTGGCATGCAACCCAAAGATGAGAGTAATAAAGGATCATGCAAATAGACCCCTGTTCAGAGTTACTCTAAAAAATATCAGCAAAATATTTTAGCTCAAATAAGCCACAAGGATTCTGGACAAATAGGCACTGACTTCTCAAGCCCAATATATGATTAGAACTACCTTTTACACTAAGTTGTTCGATTACAATGAATAAGTATCATCACAATTTTCCTATACATAAGTCTACACTCCATCCCTAGGTGAAAGACTACGTTGACATACTCAATATACTAATGGGGGGAAAATATTTGAATTGGGTAGAAAAGGAGGTCATGTATTTGATAGTTCAATGTAATAGAAAAGGAGAGCCGACTATGTACAAATAGAAAAACATGATCAGTGACACCATAGACAAGGAACTCCAAGAACTACCAAAAGCTATTGTAGAGTAGAGGGAAGTGATGCCTCATTTATTGCACTATTTCTTTCTTGTACATTTAATAGTGGGGTATATGGATAGGAAAAAAATTGTAGAATGGGGAGGAGTGTATGAAGAAATCATTCAGGAGAGACTCTTGTGGATACAAGAGGGTGAGTCCGGCTATATCATTTTTTTGGAAAATGCATTTCAACTATCTATCTCAAGAATTGAGGTAAGAATACTCAAAGAATTTTCTTAGATGTAGATAGGTTATTCCATGAAAATAATGTAGGGAATTACTTTTTTATCAAATATATCACTTACATCAGGATATACGGAGCTTAAATTCCCCCAAAGGCCTTATCCAAAATTTTCCCTATGTTAATCGCAACATTAGAAATTGTTAGGCAGGTTGGAGAGGAGACCAATACCAAAGCAATAAAGAAGTAAGCTAAAACCCCCTAGGAAAACGTCCATTGCAATATGGGGCATTATGTATATAAGGGATATCATAGATTACTGGTATCATTGCAAAATATGGATTTGTAAGGCTTTGCTAAAATCACTCGATGACCATATGATCCCTTTGGCTATTATAAAAATAATATCATGGATAAAATGATGAATTAGATGGTAAATCATAAAGGGAACCTATTTGAGGATACAATGTAGGTCTCCACAAGGAAAGAAAAATCTTTGGGATCCATATGGAAGAGCTATTAAAAGAATAAACCACATACTCATATAAATATGGTCAGTAATTTTCTAGCTGATTTGATATTGAGATATGCTATTATCGAATAAGCCACCCCTTTGATCTTGATAATGTACCCCAAAGAATACTGAGACCCTATCTTGGAGATTATCAATTGATATCCCGAACAAATAGAAGTATTTATGGAAGTGCCTAATATGGTTGAGATAAAAATATTGGACCCTTCAACTACTCAGTCTTCCTAGAGCACTACATTAGTCATCGTGTAAGGTAAAGAGATAGTTACAACTTCCTCTGTAGAGATGCAGATCACCCCTATCGATCTTGCTAAAGCTTTGATGGCTCCAAAATGAAAGCTTGAGCTTGCAGTTAACCTTCCTCAAGTGATCCCCACCAACATAGTGATAGATAGAGAAGAATGCAAGATTTCCTCAATAGTTCTCAAGAGGATCCAAAAGGCAAGAGGATCATCCAATTTGCTCAAGGGACATTAGATTAAAATTGCTTCTCCAAGTTCCCTAAGAAGAAAAAATCTAAGGTTTGAGGCCATCCCTTCTCCAACAACTCATAAAAGCCTCACCTTGATGCAAGTAGAAGAAGAGGCCATACTTTTTGATCAATATGAGGAGAGGTAGATACAATATATAATAGAAGGGAGGGTCCCAAATGAGACTCAGTGCAGAGTATAAGATCCATATGATCAAAGCACACAAATTTCAATTGAGCCTCTTGTAATAGTGTAAGCTATAATACCCATGGCACAAGTCATATCCCTCCAAATAGATAAGACAAAGGAAGACATAGTTCAATACATGGAAAATCCTCTGGTCTTAAAAATATCACAGGCTCAAACTCATGAGGCTATAGTAGAGAGCCTCTATAAAAGCATCCAATATTTGACAACCAAAATAAATCAGCCGCAGAATGAAAAAAAGAAGTTACAAGTAGAAGTGAGTGGGCTCAAAGAATAGGCATCACAACCACAAAAAATTAAGTATTTTGATAGTTCTCTCTTCACTAAGAATTATAAAGAAAAAATATTCCTGAGTTAAGAGCCAAAATGAATACAATAAACAAGAGCTGCAAGGATTTTGAAGAAGCAATAAATAGAAATAAGAAAATAAAACCACTCCTAGAAGAGATAGATAAAAGAGCAACATCCCTTATCCAAGTCTATGAAATATGTAAATATGAATATGATTAGGTAAGCATCAGGCAAGTGACCACTTTTGAAGGCAAAATTCACAACCTTCAAGAATAATTTGACAAGCTCATCACCACCTTTATGAATGAGAGGACCTGTCGGAAGGCTACAATTAAGGAACTGGAAAACTTGGAGCAACAAATAGATGAAAAAAGAAAATAGATCGACATCATCCTCAAAGAGCTCCTCAATGCAAAAGGCTTTGATAAACTAGTTGCTAAAAGAATACAAGACTTCAATTGCGATGACATAGGCAAAGAAAAGTTGGAAAAATAAATTACCATATTATCAAAAGCAAATTTGGAAATAATAAATTTTTTAAAGATAACAAAGCAAAAATAAAGGGGCACAAGATGAAATCACTAAGGATGTTTGACAAAATTACAACAGACTATTTTTGTGATGAAGCTTGGGTACAAATAGCTGACCTACTTGGGATGAGTCAAATAGAAAAATATAAGATTAAAAGAGTCAGAAAAAGTCACTTAGAAACATCGATAAGAAACGTAGGACCCACAACCTAAAAGGTCAAGAAAGCCAAAGATAAAATCAAGGCAGGTCAACATGAGACCCAAAAGCCTAATACAACTTGGTCCCACCTAAACGAATCTAAGAAGATTTCGAAGAAGTCTAGTGTAGAACAACTCAAAACAACTATAATTTTGTTGTAGCACACTCAACCAATAAAGGATAGAGAATTATGACAAGTGGAGGGCTCATATGAAGCCAATTATAACAAAAACAGGGTACTCTAAAGATATAAAAATGACTGCTACAACAAATTTTGCATAGCCATACTACTGCTAGAGGTATACTAAGAGTGCCCTTGCTTTGCCATTGTATTCCCCTTTTGCATATTTTCTCTTTTGCCATTTATTATTCCTCTCTATCACTATGGAGGTCTTGGTAGGGAAGCATTCAATAAACTAAGATCATTTCTAGCTACTAAATTAGAAGCTTGGAGGTCTAGTGTTACCATATTGGAACGAAAGGTTGAAGATTTCTTGTTAAATGATTTGAATGAGAATTCTAATTGTATTTATTTAAAAGAGCTCTATGGAAATTTAATACAGACTCTCATTGTAAAATATTCTGATATTAATACAATTCTAGCTTCTTCCCTTGGGCAATTCTCTATGTTCAGTTTTGTATATGTGTCTCTTTTACATATTACATGATTTGAATGTGTAATTGATGTTTTATTTCATTGATAATCAATAATTATTGTTACATTATTTGAATGAACATAATTGACTCAACATCTTCTTTCCCTTTCTTTCTATTACATTAATTTTTACAATCTTTCTACAATTGGCAATGAATAAGGCATTGGTCTAGTATGAAGGCATAATTAGAGAGTTATTGCAAATCTTGGTGAAAGAACATAAACTTTTTTATTTATTTTTATCTGGATGAGCATGGTGTATAAGGAAATAATATAAGTCCACCTTCAGGGTATCCTAACCCAATTTAGTCTATCTAGAGTCTTTTGATAATATTTTCTTGAATTAAAGTGGTAAATCCACCAGAGCCTGTAATATTGCTTGTGACCAAGAAATATGTTGTGGCATGATACCATATTAAGGGATGTAATATAATTTTGCAATAGATTTGGCATCATTTTCAGGGAGAAAGTCTTTGAGATTTTAAACCTAGAAATTCATTTACAACCATATTTGTGCAGCAACATATAGAAACAAATTTTGGCACTGTTGTCGGGGAATAGAATTCTCATTGTCAAGAGTTCTATGACTTGTGTATTATCTTTATTAAATATTTTTAACGACAATATAAACTAATAATTTTTAAAATTTTGTAGTTTTCCTTGTATTATTTATAAAAGCACAAAATACAAGTCATGGATTTTGTTGGTTTATAATTTTCTTGTATTTTCTTTTACCACATTACCCACATCCCTTAAGTGTATATTATTTTGTGAGGCCGAGAGTATCAAGGTCGAGCAATCTTGACCAAAACATCCATGTTATTTCTACACATATTGTGCTCCTGACATCGATTGGTTAATACCTAGAATTCAAGAATTAAAGAAAGAAGGAACAATTTATCCGAGCATCAACAAGGAGTGTTTAAAATATTTTTTTAGAGCTATCAAATCTGAAGGTAATTATCTAGACTAAAAGTTTCTCGCCTAAAATTTTTGTTTCTAAAAATCTTCTATTGATAATAGCTCTAATGTTATTTCTTCTACTATTATTACTATAAATCCTATTAAAACTACCTCTATAATTAACATGGCCAATACACAACCCTATCTGCATCAATGGAGAACCAATAAGTACCTCCCTTTTATCTTACCTCACTTGGATCAGAAGAGAATGAAGTTGTACTTATATATTATAAAAAAGAAGGAAGAATGCATTTCAAGTCCTTTGGTTTGTTCTTAGCTGATTAGGTAGAAGAATGCCTATCTTTTAATGTCTTTTTTAGTTTGTTTTAGGTGATTTTTAGGAAAGTGTAACTAAATATTCTAAGGTTCTCAAGTTTTTCAAGTTTTTATCACTTGTTCTAGTCAGAGCCTATGTTGGATCCTCAAAATCCAACTTAAGAGTTACCCCTAATTTCAAAATTTGATGAGTCTTGTGGAGTCCTAGGTCTAGGTAATTTTGTTGAGTCAAGGTAAAGTGGATTTCAATTTGTTTTGCAATAAATATGGTCAACATAACTCAAAGTGTTACCTTTGTATATAGTAATGTCCAGTAGCCCTTTGCAAATTTTCATTTTGGTTGAAAGCATATATGTTCTTAAAACATTCCCAAGATTTTATTTTTTGCAAAGTCCTAAGTTCACGGTTCTTAGTCCTTAAAATTTAAAATTTCAGTCCCTAAGGTCACTGCAAAAAAAATCCCTAACCATCAACCTCCATTCAATATTTACCCTCATAATCCCATAGGTGTAAGGTTCACCATATTATTTCAAAATTATAAGCCTTAGGTCACTCATGCATCATTTTACTTCCTTTCACATTTCATTCACGCCCAGAAAGTATTTCAAAAAATAATACTTCCTATCCTCTAAGGACCATAGGTCATTGTGAGCCCATCGACTCAAAATTCCCCTCTTTTCTTAATTGTTACATAATAGGACCACACATTATACCCATTATCAATTCCTTTTCACTAATGTTTAAGGTTGCATTTTTATAAAATTTTCCTTAGTCTCATATCCAAATGATAAATCCTTCTAAGGTTATGGTCACATTGGATGAATTCTCAAATAATTAAAATTCCTCCTATGATTTTATTGAAATAAAATGAGTGGTCCAGATTCGTACGCTAAAACACCAGTGCCAACATCTATTGGTCTAGGAATGGATGGCCCATAGTGCATCACCAAAGAAGGATGGATGACTCTAATTCTCCCACTCGAATTTAGGCATAGAGATCCAATTGGATCAAAAAATTAACGGCTCATAATCACTCACTAGAGAGGGGTTGACGACTTTGATTCACCTATCGGAGGAAGGGTACTACCATGTGATTGGTATGAATATGAATAGATTAGAGAGACCTATGGAAGTAGAAGTGAATGATCCTAATTCACCCACCAAAATTTGGGTGCCATCATCCTATCAATCCAAAAATGGATGGCTTACAATGCATCACCGCAAAAAAGCGGATGATACTGATTGACCTTCCAAAGCTCAAGCAATGACCTTTGATTGGTGGGAGATAAAAGATAAAAGAGTTGTACCACTAAATATCTTAAGGTCTTGAGTTAGGTTAAAAATTTATTCATACAAAGGCATAATAATCATGTTATACCTCCAAGGTCCTAAGTCTTAAGGCCCCCATAAACGTTAATCTTTCATAAATAAATTCTCCGCTATCCAAATTATATTTCAAGGTTACAAGGTTTGTTCTTATAATTATGTTACGTATCCCATTTTTAATAAGTTCCCCATCACCATGGTCACTTTGTCATGCAACTTAATTCTTGAAATTCATTTTTCTTCTTTAAGGGTCAAAGTCACATACACTTAGTTCCCCATTTTACTTGCTTTAAATTCATAGCCGCAATATTGAGTCTACCTTGAGAAATAAATATTGTTTATAATATTTAAAGGATCCCCCCATGAAAAATTATCATATTGTCCTAAGGTCTAAATTCCTTTATGTCTATGCATAGCCTTCTATCAAAAATTGAATCCTTTAGCCATACACACCTAAAGTTAAAAAACAATTATGCCACATATCACCATGATATTTGGTCACTAGGAGTAGGGTGGGCCAACACAATTGGCCCAAAAATGAATGGCTTGGATTGCATCACCAAAAAAAAGGTTGACGAACTAGATTCGAGCATTGTAGCCTTAGTGTTGATATTCGATTGGTAAAAAATGAGTGGCCTAGATCGTGTCGCCAAAGAAGGGTGAATGACTCTTATTCATCTATCAGAGGTCAGGCATAAAAATATGATTTGGTTAAATATGGAAAACCCTCATTCGTTCACCCAAAAAAAGGCAAAAAAACATGATTTACTCACAAAAAATTGGATGCCAACATCCTCTTGGTCAAATAATGGATGACTCATAGTGCATCACTACAAAAGAAGTAGACGACCCTTATTGGCTCACTGAAGCTTGAGCGCTGATCTCTGATCAATGAAAATAAAATGACAAAAGAATTATACCCTGGCAAAACATTGTAAGTTCAATAATTAAATTTATTTTAACTGACAAATCATCTAGTTCTTTCCTAAAGTATGAAAAAATAAGTTGTACCATAGGGCCAAAAGGAATTTTATGAGCAACACTTGTTAACTTTGATAAGGAATTTATGGCTCAAAAAAATTTTAAACTTGATAGTCATAGCTAGTGGTAGATTTAAAGGACCTCCAAATCAATTAACAAAAATAAAGTAGCCAGCTGAGTGACACATGTTTTAAAACAAGTAGTGATAGCTCAAAAAATATTGACAAATAGGAATTGAAGATACATAGGCCAAAGTATGATAATGAGGATAATTTTTCCTTAGATCTTATTGGGCATGCACCTTAAAATAGCTAAGATTAAACAGAGAGATCAGAATCGAACAAGTGTATAGATCAATGATGAATTACAAAAATCAATCATTAAAAGATACTTTCACTATAGATAATGTCGTTATGGGAAGTAAGATGGTAGTTTTTGGGTGGCAAAAAAATAAAGATAGTTATTTGAGGTTTAATTATAGAGCATGTAAGGAACTACCTTGAAAACACTATAAATTATCGCTTGATTTCCCATTTACAATGATGTCGTGAGTATACAAAGCTGTTAAAATCAATATTTGTTGTAGAAAATATTCTAAGTTTGAAAGCTTTATGAGTGAAATGGATTCATCTAGTATTTCTCCCAGAGTTTCTGCTATCATGATGAAAGTTGAAGACTTAATTGGCACATCACATTTCCAAAGGTTACAAGGCAAATATTCTAACAGAGAAGCAAAATAGTTCTCCAACCTATTAGACTTTTGATAAGTAGTATACAACCGGCCAATAGAAGGTAGTAGAGAAAAATGTAATTTTTAGTTACCACCTGACTGAATAAGATTACCAACACCATATTGACTTGATGAAAGAGCCCCTCAAAAGGGCGTATAAGGATTGAAATAGCCCCAACCTGTACAACAACAAATGGACATGCAACCTAGGAAGACTGATATACCCAAAGGTCTATTACTCTCCTGACCTATTATTGTGGTTGGCAGTGGTATACAACCCAAATATTAGAGCAATAAAATATCATGCAAATAAACTCCTTTTTAGATTTACTCCAAAAATACCAGTAAAGTGGTATTACAATATCTTGGCAACTATGCCTGTATCACTTGGCAATATTTGAACTTGAATCTCCTCCTTGAAAGTAGAGAAATCTAAATAATTGAGCTATTTCCTTTAGATAAAATATTAAGGTTCACCCATGGGATTTGAACCTTGGTTGATGGTGTGCAATTCTTTACTCTCAAAATTTTTTCCTAATCCCCCATAGGTAATTTAATATTTAGAATTGATATCTATAATTATGTTTTAATTTCTAATTTTTGGATCCTATATTTAAGAGCTATAGAAAACTATCATTGATAGAAATATCTTGCTTTATATTAGTAGTAGCATTGCATATTGCAAAAACCTTCCAAAAATTGGTTCACATCTATGAACCTTGTAGATAAATCCATATCCATATTGACTTGGATTCTTTTTAAATCATTATTTATATTGATCTTTGTTCCAAGGATTATAATAGCCAACTTGGTTGATTTGGATTTCATATTTTATTGGTAAACCTTCAATTTTGTTTATGTGAATGCACATATTGAGACATTTTATTGATGTTTTTTAGGAGTTAAGAAGATAATAATTGGTATTGATAATAATCAAAATATATATATTATAATGCAATAGCTTAAAATAGGAATTAGAAGATATATTACCCCAAATCAAACTAACGACTAACAAAATAAAACAAATCAATATAATATCTGCCGAAAATAAAAAATATCGATAGAATATCTAACCTAGGATAGTAAACTAACCTACCCTAACCAAATGAGGTAATACAATAGTTACTATGGAATAGTAACTCTAACATCCCCCCTTATTACATTATTTGGGTAATAATATAATTGTCCCAATATAGTGAAGAAGAAGAGAAATGAAAGAATGTTGGCTCTTGCTTTGTCTTTGGCTCTAGCTCTGGCTCATGGCTTTGGCTCTAGCTCTAAGCGTACCTCTGGATTTGTACCTCTAGGTCTATCTCGAGATCTTCCTATGAATCTGACTCTAGATCATTGCCTCTGGATTTGCCTATAGATCTACCTTTGGAAATTTGTCTCTAGGTTTGTCTTTAGGTCTATCTCTAGGTCATTGTCTCTGGGACTGCCACTCGGTCTATCACTGGATTTGCCTCAGGGTCTACCATAGGTTTTACCTTTTCAATAGAATCCATACAACATTTCTTTCATCATGGTCCATTGTGTGTGATTTTTCCATCCACAATCTATATGAACCTTATTGGCCATTTTCACTTTGTACCAACAACTTGAAGAAGAGTGATTCATACATCCACATGAATTACAAGGATGTAATTTCCAACATTTAGCTGCTACATGTCCTGTTATACCACAATGACTACAACAATTATTTTTAGGATTTGTAGGATATTTAGGATTTATAAACATGGTTTTACTAGTACTTGCTTGTCTAGAATAGCCAAGGCCTTCATTATTTGTCCTGACATTTAGCATTATTGGAGTTTTAATGCCTTGTTTCTATTTACCTAATCTCTCACCATTGAATCCCATTTTCTTCATCAGTTTGGATCCAAATCCTTTGGTGTGTTTTTCAAAATTCTCAATTTCATCATCTTCATAAATGCTTTTAACAATATGGTATTTATCACTATTGATGAGATTATGGAGTTCATTTTTAGGAGGTTTAGTTTTTAAGTCACTAGTATCACAAGCAAAATATGCTACTAGGATGAGATCACCTGTGCTACAACTGATATCTACCATAGAAGGTATGAGGTCACCTGTATCACAACAAGCATTGGCCATCATGGGCTCAAGGTCACATGTGTCACAACAAGCATTCACCACCATGGGCTGAAGGTCACTTGTGTCACAAAAAGCGTCGACCATTAGGACCTCTTTTTCCTCATTTATTTCTATTTTCACTTTATGTTGAGCAATTTCAAGTGCAACGAATGACATGTATATTGCCCTTACAACACCAATAGGGATTAGAACACTATTTTTCTAAATGTCTTCACAAGACACAGAATCATTGCGAATGGCATCTATGCCACTCCGTAGTGTGATAAATGTGCCATCTTCATAAAAATATATCCTGTCCATGTATGGGGAAAAGTATGGGCCTTTAACAGATTTAGCAACATCATTTGATTTTGGGGTAGTTTTCTTCCTTGATCTGCCCATTTTCTTAAGGTGTCGGTCACTTTCGAAAATGCACCTTTTACAATGAAATTTTACAAAAATAAATGGCTAAGGTGTCGATCGCTGTCGAAAATGCACCTTTACAAGGTTATCCCCCCTTGTTTTTGCAAAATTAGAATGTATCTCCCCTTAGTGCAAAAAATGCTACAATGAAGCCTCTTAGGCTTTGGCAAAGATGGAATTTTACCAAAACAATCCCCCCCCTTTATGACAAGGACTTTAAACAAAAAGAATTTTGCTATTTATGAAGCCTAAAAAGAGGTAGTGAATTTTTGCCTTGCTTAGTGCCTTGTCAAGTATTAGCTTCATAAAAGGTGTACCAAAAAAATGGTCTCCTTATTGTCTATGTTTCTTTGCAATATTAAATTTAATCAATAGTACTTAATTAATAATAAAAAATTGCTTTCTAATCAATAAAAAAATTGAATAGGGTAAGCAATTATTAAATTATTAAAAAATATATTGAAAAAAATTATATAAAAAATTGCAAAAGAAAAACAAAAAAATTTATACCTTGAAAATGATATTTTGCATTAAAAATATGTAATCGATGTGCGCGGGGTTTGACCCCACGACCTTCCAGCGAGTGTCTTAATGCAGACGGGGCTACCACACCAACTACTGCACTAGTTGGAATGTTTAAGGGAACAATCCCTAATTTGAATACCTACTACACTTGAGGTGGTAGATGATGCGCTACTGGCGAGCATCTTTGGGAAGCGGCGGTGGCACTGAGGGGTACAACCCATCTTCCTTCGGGAGTCACCTCCACGATGGTTGAATAGATGATACTGTAGCTTCTTTACAGGGGCAAAAAATAGATGTTGATGTCTACTATAATTCGCCTGCTAATTGATATACACCACAATAGATCAGGTCTTCTTTGGAACGATCTACGTTCTCGACTACACGTGAATCCTTCATCGCTAGAGGGGAGAGAAAACAAACACTCAAATTTTGCATGCATCGCTTGTGGGCATGTTATGGTGGTATGGAAAGGGTGTTGTGTTGCTATGTCTCTCAAACGTCAAAATATCCCCCCTTTACACCACATTTGAGACATATTTGTTACTTCATTCCTGTCATAGATCGGGTCCTTTCATTATTTAACGATCTGCTGAACTTGTGCTCCACCAAATCACTTGCACTTGAAAACAAATTTTCAATCATCTAGATTCACCTGTAATAGCGATGATGTGTGCCTACTATGACAATCTAAACTATGACACACGTAGTGCTCCTCATCCTCTTGGATTGTGTAATATTGCCATACGAGCTTTTGTAACCTTTGTTCAACACAAATCCCTTTGCAATCAATCGACAAGGATTCTGATCTAGATTCCTACTAATGATCCCACTAACAACACAGATCCCTTTGTAATTGAGCTCAAATTATCACATTTGCAATTTGGCTGCAATGTCAGTGGCTAAAATTGTCACATTTGCAAGTTGGCTGCAATGTCGGTGGCTAAAATATGTGATCGTGATCCTTTAGGCTTGCTAAAAATGCATCTTAATGCTGCACTTTGTGCGGAATACCTGTAACAAAAATCTTTGTCTACAATCGAAGCAAATCTGGTGTCCCCCATACTAGGTTTTCCTGCATGACCTGAATGTCTTTCTCCTTCATCTACGCACAATTGGCTAGTAATGCATGTGACATAGACGTCTAAAATGATGGAAAATCGAGTTTTCAAGTGAGCTTCGAGGCTCTAAGACACTACGAAGATGCTAGTGCTTGCAACTCATCCCTGTAATCTGGCGAGTTTGGTCTTATGACGTATTTACCCAATGGTCTGCAAACGTTTGAAATCACCTCTTTGGAAAACACGACCACGTATGTAATTACAAACATATTTCCCCGATAGTGAGAGAACTCGACAATTCACAACATCATTGAGCGCAAGCTGAGCAAATTTTTTTACTCCAATTTTAGTCTCGCATGGGACGTGCAAAGAAACAAAAATAATTTAAAACACAAAGCTTGTATATAGGCTTTCGATTGCCTTCGGGTAATCAAGCCTATCTCCAGCTTGTCTATGTCCGAACCATCAATCTATCAACACGTGGCATAGTTTTGATTTGGTGAGATACTAACCAATCCTTTTCCACGCATCTGTGTCACCCAATCAGATCATTCCACATGTTTTTGTAGGGTTGTATGGTCCTCCAGATTGACTCGTCACCCATGACTTCACATCACAAGAAAGTCTGTCCACTCGTAGATGTAGGTGCCATAGTCCATTCCATTTAGGGTCGCCTGACAAGTTGTCTAGGCCAGCCAATGTTACCTTGACCTACAGATCTATCACACATCAGATCCTTAGTGGTCCACGTCATATTAGGACGTCAAGTGCAATTTTTGAGTTCCCATGTCATCGTCTAGTAGTGCTATCCACACAAAATTTGGGAGGTCCACTTACGATAAGAGGTTGGTGCCTTAGGTCCCGTCAGCCACGAGTCTATCTAGAGAATCATACCAGGTGAGATCCAATCTGGTAGGATTTGCCTCTATCAGGTTAGCAGATCTATTGTGTGCTTCCAGTCACACCAGTCAACAAATCATTTTGTTGCCTCGAGAAGCATGCTTGGGTCAACTTGAAGAGCTACAAAAATGAGCTCGACAAAGAGAGCTCTGATACCAGATAGGAGTTAAGAAGATAATAATTGGCATTGATAATAATAAAAATATATATTACAATGCAATATCTTAGAATAATAATTAGAAGATATCCTACCCCGAATCAAGCTAACAACTAACAAAATAAAACAAATCAATATAATATCTGTCGAAAATAAAAAATATCGGTAGAATATCTAACATAGGATAGTAAACTAACCTACCCTAACCAAATGAGGTAATACAATAGTTACTATGGAGTAGTAACTGTTGTATTACCTCATTTGGTTAGGGTAGGTTAGTTTACTATCCTAGGTTAGATATTCTACCAATATTTTTGATTTTTGGAAAAACTTATTTTTATCTAAAGATGAAAATAAAAGGAAAAGAGAAGAAAATAGATAATTATACTCAATAATGTTACTACTCACAATATATGATAGTATATAATATAAATAAGTCCTTCCTCCCCCATAATTATGGATTAAAATAAAATTGTAATAAACATATTACCTATAATTTTTATTACATATTTAATGTATTATCTATAATTTCAAATGACATAAGTTCATATGATTAAAATATAATCTTACAATGCAAATATTCTAATCCAAATCTTGCCAAGTACTACATGTATAATTGTTAAATTATTGAGTGTAATACAGTCAATTAGTATATGTAAGTATGGTTGTAGAATATGTCAATGGAAACATAATGTTGTACCATAAATAAAAAAATCCATCACAACTAATACACGAAATATGTAGCCTTGTAGTGCATCATAATAGATATGGCCAAGATTAAGTGTTGGTTGAATTTAACATAATAGATGTACCATACTTGTGAAGGCTAAGCCAAATATTACGCTATCAAATAAGTTACCCATAAATAATAGACATTTCAACTATATTTTGAATAGATTACCATAAATTTTAGTTTATGATGTAAGCCTAGGCTTTTGTGCCTCATGAGAATTTAACTTGAGTCCTTAGTAAAAATGAATCTATTTCAACTAGAAATTCGAGACTAGCTCAATGGATTTATAGTTTGAAAACAAGATAACATAAAATATATTTTCATTTGTTGGAATATATGGATTCAACTACTCTCCTTACCCACTATAACAAGGCACCGTGCTATAAGAATGTTTAAATTTTTTAGCAAAAATTGATAGAGAAATTTAGAACCTTCCTAATAACATTTTGGTCATGTATTTTTATAAAACCTTATCATGTGTTAGGATTTAAGTGAGATTTGAAATGCAAAGAAAGCCGAGAAAAATAATAACCAAACTTAAATTCCATATGACTCCAAAATGTCTCTTATATTGGTTTAAACATTCAACCCCTTATTGAACACAAAGTGTTCTAAACTTTTAGGCACCCTATTGAACATCTGTTGAAGGTTTCCCATAGACTTTTATGGCATTGCACTTTTTTTTTTAAATATTCAAATGTTTCTTATAAAAAATATGATTTTTCATTCCATGGGATCCATATGTAGCTATTTTTGGATCCTTAACCTTCAAACCCTTCCCTACCTATTACCCTTATATAACACTTAGCTAGTCTTATAAGAAAAAATATATAAGAATAGAAAAATCGGCTTGGATATTTTTATAAGGAAGCAAATAAATATAGAAGAATTAATTTCAAATCATGGATGAAATGTGGCTTCAAATCAACTCAATGGCATTTCATATTTTGGCATTCTCAATAAAATTATCAATGTGAGATTAAAACTATGCTAGAAATATACTATGAATCTTCAACTTTGTTATAAAATCTAATAACAATAATCTTCAATCTTTTTTATAGATGATGACTATCAGGATGATGATGGTGATGACTAATAGTCTTGTGCATCCTAATTGATAGTTTTTATGTTTTTTTTCACTCTAGAGATTTGATCTTGTGACGTCATGGCCACTATGTTCAAACTCACAACCCTAAGTAGATACATTGCTTGATATATAGAAATATAAGGTATTTGTCACACAAATTCTAATTTTTTGTTTGAAAGAGATTATTTTTAGTCTTTAAACCATTGCATCAATGCCAAATTTGAAATTCCATGTGATCCCAAATTTCTCATTGGGTGCTTTAAACCTTTGTCCTCCCTTTTAAGCACTCATTTAAGATTTCCCACCAAATTTTGAAGAGCTATGTATTTTAGAGAAAAAATTAATCTTTCTTTTAACAATAGAACTTTTCATTGTGTGGGACATATGCACAACTATTTTTGGGGCTATAACCTTTTGCATGAGACCTTGTTCTAGCTATATCCATTGTATGATGCCTAATTAGTGTTATAAATAAGAAGATAAAATAGGGACTTTGGTTTCAAATTTGATGGCTACAACATAGTTTTATCTTGTGTAGTCTCATCCTTATTAAAATTTTCATTACAAAACCAAAACTAAGATGAAAATTCTCAAAAGAAAGATTAAAATTGTAATGGAAATATCATTCAAATCTTCAATTTTTTTAATAATAATTATCTTCAAAAATAATAATAAATCTTATGATATTTAAACCAATAGATTCAAATTAATAGCAGATATATTTATAGCTCTAAAAGAACATGAATAAATGAGATATATTTATAGCTCTAAAAGAACATGAATAAAAGAGATATATTTATAGCTCTAAAAGAACATGAATAAAAGAAAATTTTGATCATTAATTTTAAGATATTTTTTTTAGTATTTTAGTCATACATCCTTTCCAAGATCTAATGTTCTTAAAAAAATTGATCACCATTTGCATTCATTAATAAAAGTTAGCACCAATTGAAAGTTCCAACAAGCCGTTGGTTTTTCAATGTGATTGTTAGTTGCATTTATCAATAATTTTTTAATATTTAAGTCATACATCCTTTCTAATGTTGTTAAAAAATTTGATCTACCATTTGCATTCATTAATAAAAGTTGGTTTTTCAATGTGATTATTAGTTGCATTTATCAATAATTTTTCAATGTCATTGTTAGTTTCATTTATCTTTATCACCAATTTAAAGTTCCAAGAATGTTTTTGTATCTCTGCTGGTTTTGGTATAGCAATTAGTTTTATAATTTTACCATGTACGGTCTAAACCATATTCATAAACAACCGGCCATCGACAATAAAAGGCTTAGGTTTGAAAACTCACTGTCCATGTTCGAGCAAATCATTCTTGTCCGCCAACTTCTATAGAAACGATTCTGCCTTGCTCTTCGAATGTTCTAGAAAGTTCTAGAAGGGCTGGCTGTCGGCCTAGTTTTTTTTTTTTTAAGAAATTTTGGAGACGGCTAGGGCTATATGTATTGTAGGATTCTCAAGTCACTTCACAAATTCCTTCCGCTCCGATTTCATCTCTTCTCTTCACCGTTCTTCGTCAAAAATTAAGAATTCCATTCCAGTAATTCCATTTAGACTTGGAAGAAAAAAAAGAAAAAGAGAATAGAAGAGAATGGCTGCGGTGGGGATCGATCTGGGAACGACATACTCTTGCGTGGCTGTGTGGCAACATGATCGAGTCGAGATTATCGCCAACGACCAGGGAAATCGAACCACGCCTTCTTATGTGGCCTTCACAGATACAGAGCGTCTTATCAGAGATGCCGCCAAGAATCAAGTTGCCATGAATCCCACCAATACTGTTTTCGGTCAGTTATGCTTTCAATAATATGTTAGCCCAATTGCTTTCTTTTGAAATTTATATTCTGAGTCCGGTTTGTTATGCAGAAATTGATATGATAATTTTCTTAGTTGGATTTCGTTGAGGTTTGGCTGGAGTAGTGTCTTTTCATGTGTGCGTGCATGGAAATTGATATTTCTCTGATTGGCGTCACGAATTGCATTTGGTGTGTGGTGTCATCAATCCGTCTCTTTCTGTCCTCCTGATCTCACGTTTTTGTTTACGAAATGCGGTGGCGTTCGGCAATCATACATTCGGCATTGCATTGATAGCATGATTGATGATCTATTCTGCATCTAACTTTGGAATTCGATCCTTTATTGTTTGTTTCATGCACAGTTTTTGTATCGGATATTAAAATTAAGGCACCTTGAGAAGTTGAAGACCTTTAGGGCAACGTTTAGTTAGAAGTATCGTGATGGGATCTCTAATGTATTGAGATTCGCTGAGGATATGTAGTTCTCTTGCTTTTATATGTGCGGATGTGATCCACTTTAATATCTACTTGTGTGTCTCTATCATATGCATTTGCACAAACTCGATAGTAATGCTTATGACATTCTTGTTTTGTTTCAAAGTAATTCTAGCTTACGATCTGAGGGAGAAGGGACATAGATAATAGAGTTATTTTTATAATAAGTATCTTGGATTATCTTGAGAGATAGATCATAGAGTTATTTTTATAATAAGTATCTTGGATTATCTTGAGATCATGATCTGTAATCTGAATTTTGTTTGGGATTTGCATTCGGTTTTGGTGTGTTTCATGTACTTGGTGTAGTTATTGGGATCAGTTTGTGATGAGATGTAATGTATTTTGACATCTTACAGATGCAAAGCGATTAACTGGAAGGAAATGCTCAGACCCAACTGTGCAAAATGACATGAAGCTGTGGCCTTTCAAGATTGTCGCCGGATCTGGAGACAAGCCGATGATTTGTGTTACATACAAAGGAGAGGTTAAGCAATTTGCTGCAGAGGAGATTTCATCTATGGTTCTCGCTAAGATGAAGGACATTGCTGAGGCATATCTTGGAAGCACGGTAAAGAATGCTGTGATTACAGTACCTGCTTATTTCAACGACTCTCAAAGGCAGGCTACAAAAGATGCCGGTGTCATTTCAGGCTTAAATGTAATGAGAATAATTAACGAACCAACAGCTGCTAACATTGCCTATGGTCTTGACAAGAAGTCCAGCTCTGTTGGAGAGAAGAACATTTTGAATTTTGACCTGGTGACCATTTGATGTATCTGTGCTAACCATTGAAGAGGGTATTTTCGAAGTTAAAGCAACTTCAGGAGACACCCATTTGGGTGGCGAGGACTTTGACAATCGGTTGGTTAATCATTTCACACAAGAGTTCAAGAGAAAATACAAGAAAGACATTACTGATAGTGCCAGAGCCCTCAGGAGGTTGCGCACAGCATGTGAGAGAGCAAAGAGGACACTCTCGTCGACTGCTCAGACCACTATTGAGATTGATTCCTTGTATGAAGGGATTGACTTTTATTCTAGTATCACAAGGGCCAGGTTTGAAGAACTGAACATGGATCTCTTTAAAAAATGCATGGAGCCTGTCGAGAAATGTTTAAGAGATGCGAAAATGGATAAGAGATCTGTCCATGATGTTGTCCTTGTTGGGGGGTCAATCCGAATCCCAAAAGTACAACAACTGTTGCAGGATTTCTTCAATGGGAAGGAGCTGTGCAAGAGCATCAACCCTGACGAAGCAGTTGCTTATGGTGCTGCTGTGCAGGCAGCAATTTTAAGCGGCGAAGGAAACGAGAAGGTGCAAGATTTGCTGCTGCTTGTTACTCCGTTGTCTCTGGGATTGGAAACTGCAGGAGGAGTAATGACTGTTTTGATTCCACGAAACACGACCGTTCCCACCAAGAAGGAGCAGGTGTTTTCTACATATGCTGATAATCAGCCTCTACCAAGGAAGGGGAAGCACCCAAAATAAACGGAGAGAAGAAGAAAAAAAACCAAAAAAAGAACAAAAAGCAAAGTGGTTGGATGGGAATCAATTGGCAGAGAAGGAAGAGTTTGATGACAAGTTGAAAGAGCTTGAATCAATCTGCAATCCCATCATCGCTAAAATGTATCAAGGAGGAGAAACTGGAGCTGGGTTCCCTGGTGCTGATGCATTTGATGGTGCAACTGGTCCTGGTCCCAAGATTGAGGAGGTTGACTAGACAATGCATTTTGCTATTTGTCTCGTCTTCTAGGATGGGGATTCATATCACCCATAGTAGAAAAGTAGCAGATTTATCATATTTAGGAGCGCTTTGTTTTATGTAGTACTTTCATATCTTTAGCATAATCCTTACTTTCATTTTTAATTTTTTATTAATTGTTGGTGGGTTTTAGGCCCACAATCCAAGATAGGAGTGAGCTTTATGGAAGAATTTTACATAATATTCTGAAATATGCACAGATGGTTGTGGATTTTGCTGGCAACATGTTTAGATATTTGTGAGCTGTTATTGCATTGTTTACCGCTGTTCGAATGGTTATTTGATTTGATTTTGTTGGCAGAGTTTTATGTGAACTGATAAAAATTAAATTATTATATTTGAAGTTTTGAATGAGCTCTCACTTTCAGTTGCATCAAAGTGAAATCTCCTTTCTAAAATAGCATGCTCAGTATACATTACTTAGTTTTAAGTATAATTTCAAATTTTTATTAAAATATAGATATGATAGTATGAAATCAAATTTTTTAATTATGTTCATCACATTTAAATATAGTTTATGAGACTCTCAAATATGGAAACATAGTTATTCAAATCATATGACCATTAATATCTTTGGGAAGACTTCTTTTTTCTCATGATTTGGGTTAGCAACTTCCCAACTCTTTTTATTTTACTGTCTTCAATTAACTCTATTATACCCTTTTCCAAGCGTTTTTTTTCATTTGCCACGATGTCTGAAAAACTCGGGCATTCGTAGATGAAAAGTTCCTCTGTCTTTATTTCCCTTGTGCTGCATAGAGTACATATCCTTTCTTCCCATTGTTCCTTGGGCATTGTCCATCTCTCTGTTTCACATCTAAGCCTATAAGAGCTACTCCTTATCTAATTGAACAATAAGATGGCTGTTTAAGTTATTTTTTTATAATTTTTTTAATAAATATTTCATTATAATTAACTATCTTCCTTGGGATTTGATTTAGTGGCCTAACTTTCATCTTAGATCTTGGGACTAATCTTCCGTAAGCTATTCAAAAAAAAAGATTTTTTTTTTTTTTTTTAAAAAATTATTATATTTTTTTTTTTTTATTATTTTTTTTTTACAAAAAAAGAGGGAACAAAACAAAAAACAAAACATTATATTCTTTTTTTCTTTTTTTTTTTTTATTTAAAAGAAGAAAACCACCAAACAAAAAAAAAAACTTCATCACAACAGCAGGAGGAGGAGGGCTAGTTAAAAAAAAATAAAAAAAAATAATTAATCACCACAACAAAAAGAGGGGGGGGGGCTTGCATTTTTATAAAAAAAAAAAAAAAAAAAAAAAAAAAAAAAAAAAAAAAAAAAAAAAAAAAGTTTTTTTTTTTTTTGTTTTATTTTTAAGGATTAATTTATATATTTATTTTATTCATTTTATGAATATTAAAATTTTATATTAAATGATTTTTAAAAATTAATGTTAGGGTTTTGTATTAATTATTATTGGTAGATATTTGATTATATAGATTTAAATATAATTATATAAAAATGAAATTAGTTAAACATGTTTTAAACAACATTTATTTTATTTTTAATTTTTTTTTTTTAAAGAATTATCATCTTAAAATTATATAATTTTATTATTTTGTTTCTACTAGGCTTGGGGTGTTCATATTACCCACGGTCAAGTAAATGACCATTTCGATGCATGTTATATTTTAATCTCTTGAATATATTTATATTTTTTTATTGTCTTATTGGTATTTTTGAATGAAAAAGCCAAAATTGTATTAATTAAGCTTAATCATACAAAACAGTGTGGGTGGGATTAACACACTCCAATCAACCAAGAGAAACTATTACAACTAGGAATAAAAGTCACACTAACTGCAACAAACATATCACTTAATATATCTCTGTACATAATATCAGGAATCAGCTATCAAAAAACATAAGAGCAACAATCATGTAGAAGGAATTGAGACCAGTGACGAGAAGTTGCAAATCCATGATCCTGATGTGTTCTGCCAGTGATTCATAAGTTGCCGAAGGTATTTATTAATTAACTTTTGGGTTGAAGGATATCATGTGCGTTACACTTTTAAGTTGAAGTAAAATTTTATAATGGGAGCAATCTATGACGGAGAAGTTTGGAATTTTTTTGAACTCTTATAAAGGAATTTTGTTCGCACTTGTGTATATGAATGATTTGGACATTGAGATTTTGTTTGAAATATTTTATATTTAGTAATGTTTTAATAGAACACATAAATTACGGTTGCACTATTATATTTTTAGCTTTTTATTTAGAATATTCAAATTTAAATTATGATATAAGGAGATTAGATTTAAAAAAAAAAAACTATGACTCTATCTTTATTTAATAGATTAGGGGAAAAAAATTACTTTAGCTTCAACTTGCACTAGTAATGGTTTAATAATAATCTAAAGGACATTAAAAAAATATTTGTATTAGTTTAATTTTTATTATTGATTAGGTTATAAAAGTTTGTGTATAGAAATGCTTACTTGATAAAAGTTATATTTTAAAGTAACATGCATAATAAATATTGTTAGTTATCCTCGTGACTGAACCACTTGCATTATTGATGATGTGACTTGAGTTCAATCCCCATGGTGGATGTGTACAAGAAGTATTATTAAAAAAAATTGTTATGTTAGCATTCCTTTTATCAATACTGGGCATTCTTATTCTATGTAGAAGGGCGAGAGTTGAGTTTATTAATGAGAAATTTAATACAATCCTATACAAAAGTTGCGATTTTGAATTTTGGACCTTTAGAAGAAGAGTCAAAGCCCAAACCATTACGTTGTTCCCCGGGATAATATAAATTTTTATCTTATAAAATATAACATATCCTATGGAGCCCCTAGGACACCCTTAGTATCTTATGGATTTGTGAGATTAATAGATGAGTTTGTTTGAGATCACTAGGATGTTTGAGTCTTTAAAAACGACTCTAGATCCTTTATCCCTAAGACAAACAATTTGATAAGTGAAACTACATTTCATACCACCATCAGATTGTCACACGTGTCATAGTGCATTTCATCCTTCAACATATGGTCAAATTAGTACTACTGTATTGGTGCCCTTGATTAAGCAACAAAGATAAATTCTGTTAAACAATGGTCCATAATCTTCTTGAATGATAGTCAATCAAGTGTCAATCATTATAATCTAATATGCATTTCATCCACATTCTACTCATTCCACCACATGTTCAACCATGAGGTTTAAGGTAGCACCCTTTACCTCATCATAAAAAAAAATAGCTCCAAAGGAGACACCCCTTTGGTCAATTCAACCCAAAAGTATCCAAAGGAGAAACTCCTTTGGTCACTTTCATCTAGAAGGCTCCAAAGGAATAAAAAATCCTTTGGTCACTTTTAGTTTAAAATACTCCAAAGGCACCAATCACCTCTGGTCAACATCTAGAAGGCTATCATCAAACCCTCTCTATTGGGTTGCAAAAGCAAAAATCTCTCACAAATTTTAAATTGGTATGCACCATGCCATTATACGAGTTTGACATGCAATGAATGCAGTCGAGGTATCGAATTGAATTCCACCTCTGAAAAATTCTGGTATCACATGTATACACATATTGGCTGGTCCATCTACCACAATAAAATGACACTCCATTTCACCAAAATGTAAAGTTTCAACAATGCATGCCTACCCCAAAATTGGGGTAAAAAAATTGATCTTGATTTATGATATTTTCATCCATCAAATCACATCATTTCACCATATTTAATTTATCAAGTGGCTTGTGGGTTTCATCTATTTCATCTTTCACCTATTCTCCACTTGAGGGGGTAAGCGAAAAATAAAAATTTCCAAGAGTCATTCAATCCTCATGCTGGGGCAACAAAATTAGTTCCTCCACATAGTAAACCTGATGTCTCTTGTTTTTATACCGCATTGTGTTTTGCACAATGTAGTACAAAAAGGGGCATCTACAGATATCAAATCCTAACACTCCACAAAACCCATTCACATTGCACCCACTAGGTCTTGCATAATAAAATAATATACCTAAGGTCTAACTTAGGTGTATTTTCCTACACATTAATCTATTTTATAGATTTTGTAAAATATGAAAAATTTCCCTAGTATCTATTTTCTTGGGTAGTTAGAATTATTCACTTAAAGTGTCTCACTTAGGTGGAGTGGTGGCATGTGGGTAGGTGGAGTGAAGTGAATAATGAAAAATTTCACTTCATTTGGGTAGGGTAGATTTTGTAAAATATGAAAAATTTCCCTAGTATCCCTTGTATCTCTACTTGCCAAATGTGCTAACCACCACTACCCCTCCCTTGTATCTATTTGGCATGTGGGTAGGGTAGATTTTGTAAAATATGAAAAATTTCCCTAGTATCCCTTGTATCTCTACTTGCCAAATGTGCTAACCACCACTACCCCTCCCCTTGCCACATATCACACACCTCACTTCACTCCACCTACCCACATGCCACCACTCCACCTAAGTGAGACACTTTAAGTGAATAATTCTAACTACCCAAGATAGGTCGTTGCCCAATACCTACCACTTGGTAGCATTGGCTTACCACCTATCCTCATCCTCCTCATATTACAAAAGCCTATAAAGGCTCCATCATTTCATCAAGAAAAGGATGACTAAACACACACCATCATGCTACCAAAATCATGATAGAAGGACAAGAGCATTCTTAGAGACCAAGCCATTGAAGCTAGGGAGCACCATCCCGATCCCTTCTGCAACTCAATCCCAAACATAGAACTGCATTTGCATAATTACAAATGCAGCCCCATAGGTTCACAAATGTAGCCTTGCATTTGGCAAGTCACAAATGTAGCCTTGCATTTGTGCACGACTACCAAATTTATTTTGACCATATCTCACTCATTTGGACTTGAATTGGGCTTAAATTGTAAGGATAGGTTCCCGACAACCCTTAGAATATCTCCAACAATTTTAAAATCATTTAGAGCAACAAAGACCCAAACACAGACCTAAGTTTGGTCAACCATAAACACAAACCTATGTTTGCACAAATGTAGCCTTGTGTTTGCATAGGAGTAGATCGACCAACTACATGCCCTAATAAAATAGGTAAAGTACAAAAATATATATATTTTTGATTATTGTGTCATCTACATAGGTTTTTACTTCATTGTAAGTATTTCAACTCAGGATTTCATAGTTTCAATTTGTAGCAAAATGAGCCTCACACAATGGAGGCCCTTCATATGCTATTGACCCCTTTTTTGTTTGTACCACCCAAGTCTATAAAGCAAATTGTGGGTTTTATCTATTTTATATTTCACCCATTTATTGCTTGAAGGGGTAAAACCAAAACCAAAATTTCCAAGAGTCATTCAATCCTTGCACCAGGGCAAAAAAATCAGGTCCTCCATCTACTAAACCAAATATCTCTTGTTTTTGCATTACATTGTGATCTACACAATACAGTACAAAAAGGGGCATACATAGACACCAAAGTATAACACTATAAAAACCATTCACATTGCACCCACTAGGTCCTGCATAATCAAATAATCTACCTAAGGTCTAACTTAGGTGTATTTTCCTGCACATTAATCTATTTTCTAGATTTTATAAAATCTAAAAAATCCCCCTAGGATATCCTATCTCTCCAATTGCCAAGTGTCTTAACCACCACTACCCCTTCCCTTGCCACATCTCATACACCTTACTTCACTTCCACCTACCCATATTTCACCACTCCACCTAAGTGAGAGACTTTAAGTGACTCACTCTAACTGTCCAAGATAGGTGGCTACCTAGTCCCTACCACTTGATAACATTGGCTTACCACCTATCCTCATCCTCTCATATCCCAAAAGCCTATAAAAGTTTCATAATTTCATCAAGAAAAGGAGGAGTTAACACACACCATCATGTTGCCAAAATTATGATAGGAGGACAATAGCATTCTCAGAGACCAAGCCATTGAAGCCGAGGAGCACCATCCTGAGCTCTTCTACAACTCAGTCCCAAATATAGACATGCATTTGCACAATCACAAATGGAACCCCACAGGTGCACAAACGTAGCCCTACATTTGGCTAGTCATAAATGCAGCCTTGCATTTGCATAGGACTGCTAAACTTATTTTACCCATATCTCACTCATCCAAACTTGGATTGAGCTAAAATTTTGAGGAATCCATTTCATGAGCCCTAGTTATGACTAGCCCTGATTATTCTAAAATTTTTATTTTATATGATTTTGGAGCAGAAGAAATTTATGCAAAAGTGCTAACACAGAAGAGGGATGATAGTGATGAATGACAAGTTGCTTTCCTTAGCCAAACTCTGCATGATCATGAAGAAATATACAACTTTATAGAAATACAAGTGTATGCTATTATGAAATATCTCAAGAAATTTAGGCATTTTGTCTCACAAAGAAAAAAAGTAGTATACATAGTACACCCAGATATAAAAAAAATTTTAATACAAGGAGAATGGGGTGACTGAAGGGCTGGTTGGACAACACAGATTTAGGAATTTGATAAGGAAATTGTTAGAATATGTAATTATTCTCTTAAGTTCTACTAGGATAGACATATTTGAGTCTCCACTCCTCCATGAGTCAGGTGAACTCTCAGTATAGTCTAGATCAAATTTGACGAGTTGTTGTAATCTAACGACTCTCAATGATCAACTTTGCTATTTATACAAAGTTGATCCATGGAATAAATCAATCAAGTTAGTTCTATTTTGTTTCTTCAAATCTTGTAATTCTTTGTAGTTCTACCCTTGGGAAATTCTAACATGGTACCAGAGCAGGATAGATTCTGCTAGGCATTCTCTCTTGAAGGCAGTTTCATGAACTGGTTCATAATATCTTATCTTTTATTTTAAAAAAAAAATAAAAGAGGTTTTTTATATCTATTGTAGATTGCTCATTTTAAATCTACAATTTTGTTTGAGAAATTTATTTATGGTAATCTCTAAATAGTTAAACTAGATTTGTTTTACCATATTATGCAAAATTCTCCTCATTTTCTTTAAAAGATAAAGATATTTGATTTTTTTTTTGCTGCCATTTTTAATTGTTCTCCTCGTATATCTATTTCAAAAAATATCTCCATCTCTCTTCACGGATGTAAGCTTGCATTGGCTCCATATAGCCATCGCTACATCACGCTATTTCGTGAACGCATGCTTGCGTTGGCTCCATTATAGCCATAATAGCGTACGTTCATTAGAGGAGACTAAGCTTTGTAGGCATATCACATTTGGTAGGCAATATAAAATCGTGGGTAAAATTTTATTGAATGTTGGAACTTTTTTTTATCTTTGACATCTCTTTAACTAAAAGAATGCAACATTTAATGCGTCAAAGTTAAGTGGACATTTGGTCATACCAAAGTCTATTAATTTTTTTAAAAAACGTGGTATCTTTGCCAACGTCTTTTAATTGGCATGCAATATTTTCTTGCGTCTAAGTTAGTTGGAAATTTGGTCAAACCAAAGTCCATTTATTTTTAAAAAATATGGCATCCTTGCCAATGTATTTTAAATTGGCGTGAGATGATAAGCCTATCGTCTTATCAATGGGAATTTCCAAATTTAATTCTCAAATATTCGAAGATAAAATTCTTTCTCTGTCTTCAATTAACTCAAAGCTTCTCCTCCTTTTTTGCCCTTCGGCACTTCATAGAAGAAATTCAAATTATTTTATATATAATCATCATAAGTAAATGATCAAAATTATAATTCCTCCTCTACAAAATTCTCGAGATATTTTTTTAACTGTGTTGTCTATTGATTTGCATTGTGGTTCTTCGCAATATAATAGAGCATTAAATTGATGATTTATAAGAGGTGCCCTCGCTGATGTCTTTCGCAACATTCACCATGTTTTCAAAGCAACTTTGTGGTGCCTTCGCTGACATCTTGCGTAGCTTCTCTACGTAGTTCGCTTCTAGGAGCCTCTCTATGTGTGTGCCTTCTCTTACATTTTTGGGAGCCTCTCTGCATGTGGCGTCTATTGCATAAATTTATTATTATTAACATAAACCATTCACCAATATGCAAAAATATCAAATCATTCATCCAAAAATAATTATCCACAATAACAATCCACAAATGAGAGAGAAATAGATATTACCCTTAAGGTAGGGCAACACCAATAATATTCCTTAAGGAAGGAATAACTCCAAAAGATATCCCAAGGTGAGAGGCCACTATGTGGGCATAGACAATTACATAAGATTCTTCTTTAATGGTGATTACAATGAAAATTATATATTCTTTATATATCCATATTCTTATTCTACTTTGGGGAGCCTACTACTAATATAATATTATACTACAATCAACCTTGGGTTATACGTGGCCCATACCAACCCTTATACAATATAATAATATATCCCCAAATATCTATTCCTAGGTACCCTACCATGCCACCCTCCTTACAAATGTTTCATCCTCAAAACATATGAAGAAATATGATAATATGATGTGCTAAGCAATGTTAGCAATTGGTACTAATCTCGATCATTCATCCATCCAAGTGAAATACATTGATGTCGGTATGCCATTTTGTTAGTTGAGTATAAAAATATGCTTTGTTGGCTCCATGCTTCTGTTGCTGTATTTTGATAACTTGAATGATGGGTCCACTTGTTCCTTGATGCTGATGAATCGCTTTGAAAACTAGGATCACTATGCTTTCTCTGCAAAACTCTGCCATAGTTGATGCCCTTCTGATTCCATGTAGAACCATAATATTGTTGCCTTGAACCATGCCTCTAAGAATGTTGTCACTCATGGTGGTGTGGATGGCGATATGGTGCAACCTTAACTTGATGTTCTACCTTCTTTTATTTCCCAATATTTGGCTCCAATGGTTTAAATTCTTCTACACATTGTTCTTTCATGTTCTCTTTGTTTGGTGTGTCCTTGTGCTCTTCTATGAAAGCTTCCTTGGACTTTGTTACTATTATTTTCATTGAATCAGTTACTGTTACTTCTTCCATGGACTCTTTTGCTGCTACTGCCTTCTTGGATTTTGTTTTAGGTTCTTCAATTTGTTTCTCTACAACCACTTCTTTATTTTCCTTGCATCCTTGCTCCTTAAGCTGAGAAATATCCTGCAATGTTATCTTCTTTTTCTTGTACCATAACTTCATAAACTTATTTTGCGCATTAATGTTAATAGTACTCAAAGAATCTAACCAAGGATAACCAAGAATAATATCCTCATCATCCTTATGAATAGTATGAATATCTGAATGTAAAACATATTTATCCATGGTGATCTTCAAATATTCAAAAATTTGAACATTCTCACCCTTTAGTTGTATGTCCTTAATTTTTGTTGCTTTACCTTCCAACTTCTTAGCCAAAGCAATATTAATAAAATTATATCTGCTACCAGGGTCAATGGAAATAATAACCTGTTCATTTTGAATGCTTTCATGAATCTGCAAAATAGACTTTTTAGATTCAAAAAAATTCCTTTGTCCATTTTATAATTTATTTTCTACCAAAGGTATGGTTTCATTCGTCTACATACTAACATCTTTTTTATCTTCCCTGACCTTTTCCTCTTTCTTCTTGAGTAATTTTATTTTATTTCATAATCTTCATTATGTTTTTTGAAAACTTCCAATTCTCCTTTTATTGCATTCCACTCATTTTGAGTATCATGTAGTTCCTTTTCAAGGTCTTTTATGACATCCATTAGGTAATATTTATAATAAGGGTCCCATATACTCAAGAATTCATGCTCTATTTTATCCCAAGTGTATTCATTATTCCTTTCTTTACAAAATTTTATCCACCAAGACAAAGCTTTCCCTTTAAGACATATATCAAGGAAGGATTTCCTGAAAGAAATATTATGATATGGAGACCTAAAAATTTTCCACCATTCCCTAAAATCAATATCATATTCTCCAGAAAATATTTCTAGCTCCATAAGGTCACACCTCCAGATAATGCAAATCTAGGATTTCATAAAAATATATCATACTCCAATGCAAACTAGGGTTCTGTAAATGTAAATATATTTCTATTAAATTGAAGCTAAAATTCCATAGAGACAACTATATCTACAATTTTTCTTCCCAAGAAAATAAATTACAACTGATTTGCTTACCCGAACTACAAAAATTTTTTCTTTCAAGAATTTCACGATTTGAAAATTTTTCACTTTCCTTATTCCAGATTGCTGACTTCAAAAGGTCATATCTCCCTCAATACTACTTGGATTCCTTCATATGACCACTCATTTTAAAGCCCTTTAAATTCTTCACAATTTGATATAAGAACTACCTGAATCGGATAAACTTGCGCAAAGATATGGCTCCTAACAAATGAGATGTTTTTTCGAAAAACAATTTTGCCCTAATTCTATAATTTCACAAAAAAATCCCCACTTTGCCAAAATCGTTGCTCTGATACCACTTGTTGCATAACTTTATTATTATTAACATAAACCATTCACCAATATGTAAAAATATCAAATCATTCATCCACAAATAATTATCCACAATAACAATCCACAAATGAGAGAGAAATAGATAATACCCTTAAGGTAGGGCAACACCAATAATAATCCTTAAGGAAGGAATAACTCCACAAGATCTCCCAAGGTGAGAGATCACTTCGTGGGCATAGACAATTACATAAGATTCTTCTTCAATGATGATTACAATGATAAATATCTCTTATTTATATATCCATATTCTTATTCTACTTTGGAGAGCCTACTACTAATATAATATTATATTATATATACAATATAATAATATATCCCCAAATATCTATTCCTAGGTACCCTACCAATGCCCTTTGTGGGAAGCACATTTTTGGAAGCCTCTCTTTGTGTGTGCATTCCCTGACATCTTTCGGGAAGCCTCTCTGCATGTGTGCCCTCTTTGTGTACACAGAAGCATTCCCTACGTGGTGCGTAGCAACAAAAAGTGATATATATATATATAAATATATATAATATAAATATTTCATTGGCTTTCTTTTATCATCCTTTCAGAATGTAATTATAAGAAAGCAAATCGTATCCTTTTGCTTTTTTCGAAACTCCTTTCTAGCTGTTCATGGACGCTGCCCCATCAGGTATAATTATAGTTTTTTTATGGCTTTGCACTAATCAAATCTCATATAAGTGTAGCAAAGTTCATAGCCTTTCAAGGCTTTCAAAATTCCTTCCTCGTTGCTCATTGATGTCTCTTGTTAGTTGACAAACGTAGCCTTGGAAGAATTCGAAGCTACTTCGTTGCCTCTTGTCATCTCTTGTGACATCAATTATCATTAAATTAAAGCTTAGATCTTTTGGTTCATTATTTATTTACAGTGAGAATATATATCTGCTCTTTGTTTTATAATTGTAACCCTCTTGTATCCTTTTCTTTAGGTGCCTTTCCTTGGCCACAAAGAAAACAAAGGATAAAGTTGTAATATCAATAATAATTTTTTTTTTGGGGGGTTTATAGGTGCCAGTTTTTGCACCTATTCTAAGCATCAAGGGGTTGTTGTTGTTGTATCCATCTTTACCTCTTTTATTTTTGCCTCATTGTCTCTGTTCTAATTCCTTTTTACAAAAGTTATTTATTATTATGATTTTTTTTGTATAGAATCTAAGTGAGGATAATTATTTTAAAAACTTAAGTTAAAATTTTTCATAACATTAAAGAATTTTATAAAATAGAATTATTTTATTCATTCATTAATATTCCTTTCTTAAAATTTATAACCTAAAGCAAATACATCACCTATGTACCACGTATTGGACTTCTAAATAACTTATAGTTTCCCTCACGTAAGGGCGGGTTATTCAGATAAACAATATAAAGGTCTAGCTGATTATCCATATAAAAGCCTATGTCCCAAGTATCAATTCTACTCAATACTTATAGTTTCCCTCTCGTAAGGGCGGGTATTTGAGAAGAAGAGATATATAGGCCTATAAATATTTTTCATTAACCTAAAAAGTATATCAAATCTCCTCATTTACTTATATTTTCCCTCAAGTTAGGGCAGGTATTTTGAGGAGATTGGTATTTCTTACCTCTTTTTGTTACCTTATTTAAAAATCCATTGCATTCTCTAAATATAAATAATTTAAGTTAAAGGGGAAATTATTGGTTCACTTCAATTTTCTTTGGCAAAATGAATACAATGAATACAATTGATCCACTCACTTCCCATAACTATCATACATGGAAACCTAAAATATTAAATCTCATTTCTCAAAAAGGGCTCACACATCTACTAGAAGAGAAGCAACCTAAATTTGAAAAAGAACATGAAATATTTGTTCATAAAGGGAACATGTATGAAACAATGGATATTATAACCACTAATGTAAATGAAAGCTTATGGTTTCACATTAGGGATTGTAAAAATCCTTGTGAAAGTTGGGAGAAACTAAAAAACTTATTTGGAAAAGTAGATCAAATAAGATCAATGCAACTAGAGGCAAAATTAACAACATTATCTCCTAAAGACTTGAACAATATTTTTGACTTTCTAACCAAATTTAAGGAAGTCCTCACTCAATACAAAGGTAGTGGCAAGAATAAAATAGAAGAAGAATGCATCTATATAATTCTTTCTAAATTAAATGGTGTATTTCAAATTTTTGCAACCACTTTTTTATCTACAAAATATGCTCTTGGTGCAAGTTTTAAAATGCCATCCTTAGAGGAATTTTGTGATAGGCTAACTAGAGAAGAAACCAAAATTGCAAAGTATAAAATCTCTTCCTCTTCCTCAAGAGCCTTAGTAGCATCCATCTCTACTAAAGAAAAATTAAAAAAGAAAGAAAGGAGTTCCATTACTTGTACTCACTGCAAAAAGAATGGTCATTCTATGAACAAATGTTGGAAAAGACTACAACAACTAGAGGAAACAATGAAGGATCAAAATATAGAAACTAATAAGAAGATAGGAAAATCCTTCAATTTTCAAAGCAAGACCAAAAACACTTCATAAAAATACTGGGTTCTAGACTCAGGAGCAACTCATCACATGACTTCCTCAGATGAGTCTGTAGACACCAAAATCCAACCACTTGTAAGTCATCTATACCTTCCTGCCAGCCACGTGTCAGTCATCCATCCTTCCCGCCATTATTTTTCCCAAATCCACACTTTCCCACCATTATTTGGCCTAATTTCACCTTTCCCGCCATTTTTCATCCCCAAATTTATTTTAAATTAATATTTATATATATATTTTAATATTTTAATATATATTTTAATATATATTAAAATATAGTTTAAGTGATTTAATCTGAGCCGTCCATCCTTCATTTAATCTCATCCGTCCATCCATCTTAATCCGTTTCACAACCTAGATTTATTCTCTACCCTTGGATCCACTTTAATCTTAGCCACACGTTCAAAGTGTCGTTAAAACCCTAAAGTGTGCCCTAAGAGTAGATTATAAATTGAGTCACCTTGATGGCTCAAACCCTATCTATCTCTTTGGCTAAACCTACCTATCTTTCCAATCTAAGTCCGGAGTTGGCTATTGCTGTTAATCCTGAGTCTTCTGAGTCTTCTACGGCCCTAAGTCTGAACTAAACCCTTTTTCCGCATCCATTGCCGCCGCTTGGTCTCGCCGCGTTAACAGGAAAAGGTATAGATTCGTCTAAAGCAAGTAATCTTTCTTTATGTATTAATCTGCTGTTGAATTCTGCATTCCATTTATTTTTATTTCATAAATCTAGGGTTTTAGACTATTTCTGAGGGCTCACACAGTGGAGCCCTCTTATTAGTTTCTAACTCTTTGATAATTTTAATGTGTGCAGGATTCTAGTGGAAGATCTGATTTGTTGATAGTAGCTACTTAAGCTGGAGTGGTCCGAGCCAAAGGATACAACGAAGCCCACTCATTCTGTTGAGGTTAAGGATACATTCTTCGGAGACGCCACCACATTGTTCCAGCTAGGGTTTCGGAGAACCCTAGCACAAATTGTAACTTTGTATCACGAAAAGGGTTACAGGCCCTGTTGTACTTAAAAGGAGTTTCTAAACTCCATTGATTAATAAAAATCATTCATTTTGTACAACCTGTTCGCATTCCTTTATTGTGATTTCTTTATTTCTGTTTGGCGTTGTATCTTTAATCTACAAATGGCGATCACGGTGGGACCCCCTAGGGTTTCATGTTTTTAATACTTGCTTTACTGATCTATTCCTGTTTTTGTTTTATTTTGCAGGTTTCAAAAATCATGAAATTCGCTGTTCCAGCGAACTAGGGTTTCTGAGGAGTTTGCAGAAAACGCAGCAGACGCAGAGCGGCGTCTGGAAGTCCGATCCAAAACACAGAGGTGCGTTTTAGCCTACATAGACTCCCTTGGGCGTTTGAAGGCAGTTTTACAGAAAAAGCGTAGGCTTCCGAGTAAGTGCATTTTTTTTTTCTTTGTTAAACTGTACTTTTTACGTTTTTGGTTTTTCTGCTGTATTCTGTTTCTTTTTCAGATCATTGCTTTAAAATGAACAAAAACTAAGTAATCTGGAAAAGAACAGTTAAGCTGTATATACATTTTTTTTGTTACATTTTTAGTTACATTTTTCTGCATTGCATTATTGGTTGTTGCTTGCATAAAAAAAAAAAAAATTGCATACCTAGCTGCATATTAGAATAGCTACGAATTATCTGTTTTAGTTATCTAAGTAGGACTATTGATTGGATGTCAATAGTACTCCTGCCATTGGGTGATTCCAGGCAGAGAAGTAGACGAACCTTTCGGTTGCTCCTTTGATATCTGATATCATTGGTAGGTAGGGGGTTTTAAACGGTGTACTCCACTTCTTCAGAGGAAATGGCATATTTTCAGTGGCCTCTTGCTTAGATCATTAGAACTTTTGATTTATAGCTTTGTATGTATACATTAGACAACTAAAACACTTAAAATAAAATTCATTGCATTTCATATTGCATTTAAAACAGTAATATCTAGATTTCATCACCAGGTATTGCTTGAAGTTTAGTGACGGTGGAATTCATCTCCATCCATTAAACTTTTGCCTCAGACACCATAGGTCACCCCCGAGCAAACTTGCTGGATTTCATCACCAGTAAGAATCTCGTTGTCCTTTCCTAGCCATAGTTTTTACCTTTTTTTGTGAATAATTCAAGATTAGATCACATGCAAAACTCATAAACCGAACACTTAAAATTTACTACAGATTAAGATCAGAAAATAAGTAATTAACCGCAGGTAAGACACATTGGTTGAAACCTAGGTTGTGACTGTTTTCTGATAATTTATTTAGTGTAAATTTATCATTCAAGTTTGGCATTCTTCTTTTCTGAATTTGTTTAGATTTATTGCATTATGGTCTTAACAAGGAATCAATCTAAAATGTTAAATCTAAATAATCAAATTAATAATTCACAGAACATCTCCACCACCAACATGACCACTTATCCTAGTGAATTTCAGGCAGGTTCACCTGCAGGTCTTTTACGTCCTTCTGACGTCTACCGCATGGCCATGCCCATGGAGGAAGACAATTCCTGTCATATTACCCACATTGATATGGCCCAAGTGCAAACTCACTTAAGAGATGGCACTGGTTATGTCCTTGAGCCAATCCAAGATTCCCCTATGCAAGATTCTGTTTTTCAGCAGGATATTGCATCAACCATACCCGCTGGTTTCACTCAAGTCTACACTAACCCTTTTTTTGAGGCTAATGTTGTATCTGCTCAACCGGCTTCATCTCCAACATCTTCCCAGATGCTCAATTGTCCTCCTTTGGAGACAAATGTAGTGTCTTCTAAACTCCATTGATTAATAAAAATCATTCATTTTGTACAACTGTTCTGCATTCCTTTATTGTGATTTCTTTATTTCTGTTTGGCGTTGTATCTTTAATCTACAGAGTCATTCACTTCAATCTCCTCAAGTTGAACATGTAGCATAGAAGTTGGTGACTCATCCTTTATTCCGATCAAAGAAAAAGGTGACATATCCATTGATGGTGGTTATATCAATAATGTTCTCTACGTTCCAAACATTGCAACAAATCTCCTCTCCATCTATAATATTTGTACTTCTGTAAAGGGAAAAACGATTCTTTTCTTACCATAAGGAGTTGAGATAAGAGAATTTCAAGATCCCAACTCTCTCACAACAAAAGGAGATATTGATCACAAAACTCACCTATTTCACTTTCAAGGATTCAAAAATTCAGAAGGGATCTCCTATTTTTTTGCTCATGGAGATCTTGAAAGCAAAATTTGGCATGAAAGATTTGGACATCTCAATTATAACTACCTAAAAGAATTGAACACCCATGAAATGGTAACAATATTACCACAAGTCTCTTCTATTGATGGATTATATCCTGGATATGCTCTTGGAAAGCAACATCAAGATCCTTTCCACCCAAGTGGTTCTCTAAAGGCCTCATCCCCTCTAGAGTTAATCCATAGTGACTTGATGGTCTTCCCAAAGCCTTCTTTCAAAGGAGCAAAATATGCTCTAACCTTCATTGATGATTTTTCCAGAAGAACTTGGGTCTACTTCCTAAAATACAAAAGTGTTGTTCTATCCCACTTCAAAATCTTCAAAGCCTTAGTTAAAAATTAGACCTCTTGCAAAAGAAAGCAAATTTGTACAGATAATGGGGGTGAATACTTCAATAATGAGTTCTCAATTTTCCTATAAAGTCATGGCATAATTCATCAACATTATGTCTCCCATAATCCACAACAAAATGGTATTGTAGAGAGGAAAAACAAAACTCTAAAGGAAATGGCAAACTCTATGCTCCACTCAAGATATATTCCAAATTTTTTTGGGCTGAAGCAATTAATTGTGCAAACTATATTCAAAACCACACACCTCGTAAATTTATTGGCCATTTAACTCCAGAGGAAGCATGGATTGGATCAAAACCTGATGTCTCTTTCTTCAATATTTTTTGGTGTACTGCTTGGGAACATATCCCAAAGAAGAAAAGGAAGGCTCTAGATAAGAAAAGCAAAAGCTCATCTTTGTTAGTTATTGTGAGGAAATGAAAGCATACATGCTCCTTGATCCCACAACTCATGAGGTCTTTTTTATAGGAATTTCTAATATGATGAAACATTCCCTCATAAAGATCCTCAACCATCCTCTTCCACCATTGATTCTCTTGAGCCTTATCCAATGTTAGAGCCTCAATATGTAGATACTTAAATGTGGTAAACCCGATTACGCATCCAAAAACAAGGATCAAATTGACATCATATGGCCCCTTGGCCAGCCCTCAAGAGGATCACAGTGGTTCTAGCCACTCCAAAAAGGTTTTTGGAGGCTACCAACCCAATTTTGGGAGGTTTTGGCCCAAAATTCATCACCGTCCCACCCTGGGACGGTGGTAGATTCCCACCGTCCCACCCTGGGACCGTGGTGAGCCATCGTCCCAGGGTGGGACGGTGAGCAGGTTTGACCCAAAAAAAGTCAAATCTAAGACATTTGGTGCCTATAAACTGCCATTTAGCATGCCATATGGAGTGTTTGGGTCAGAGGGCACTGAAGCCTTATGACACACCTCTTAATGGAGGCCCAAATTGGAGATTATATTCCACACCCATTGCATGCCTCCCGTTTGACAAATGGCACCTCCTGCCATGCATGCCCTTGCATGCCTTTTTGCACATGAGCCCCTTTGGGCTATAAAATAGATACAAGGTCCACAAAAAAACAAGGATATGAGTTATAGGATATACAACAGAGTGTTGTCGATATTTCTCCCCAACTTATTGAGCTTTCTTGCCCTCAAAATCTCCTCTTAGTGAAGGAGGTTACCAGGTGACTTCAAGAGGGTCTTTTGAGCGTAACTTTTCCATCCAGGTGAATTTATTCACCAAATTCGATGAAAACACTCCCTATAGTGTTTAGGATAATTTCCCAGAGATATTGGTAGCAAAATTTGGGTAGAATTGGTGGGTATTCCCTCCTAGGGTGCCCAAAATTAGTTGCAATCACCACCACCTCCCTCGGGACGAGGACAAATACTTGCACAATTTTATTACTATTTTTTAATTATATTATTCTAGACCCTCATATTATGATGTGGTTTAAATTTCATGTAGTTTGGAGTTAAATTGACTGAGTTATAGTATTTTTAAGTTTTTGGAGGTCCATAGGGCCTATCCGGATACCCCAGGTGTATGCAGGTGGATCTGGGCCTAAATTTGAAAATATAACCATATGTGTTGTCTTGAAATGTCTATTTATGAATTATTTCCAAATTTAATGAGTTTTGGATATGTTTAGGTTCGGGATTTGCTTGTCTTGGTTTTCATAGGTTGCAGGAAAGCGACGCAAAATCAAGGGGTCTACGAATGCAATTCCAGATATTTTTTCAATGGTATCCTCTAAAAACATCCTATTTGACATATCCATAAATTTTCAATTCATTCTGAGTTTATTTGATTTAGTTTTAATATATGCATTATTTTATCCCTGTGGGGATTGCATGTTTTCCACCATACATCGTTGCTATTTGACCACTTTGGATTCCTTGTGTGTAGGTGTAGGTTATTAGAATGAATTGGGAAGGAATATCATACATCAGAGATTGAATATACAAGTAGCTATGACATTGGATCGCCCACCTTGATTGTGGGTATGAGGAAAAGCACTAGATGTGCACCCTGATTCCTTGAAGGAATTGATCCTTAGGCACCCAAAAAATTGAGACAATGTGTTAGGTTTTGAGCCCTCAATGGTACTACTATGTAAAATTGGATCTGATCCACCCAATTAATAAATAAGACATTCATTTTATTTCATTCTTTATTGCTTGGTATTGCTTCATTTTCATATGCATGCTTCCGTTTGATGCTCGTGTGCAAGATGGCATAGATACACATATTGTTTCTCTTAATTAGGTGCACCGATTTCCCCTACTTTATAATATAATGAAGAACCAACTTTAGAGATTAATTTAGATATTAATGATCAAGATGAGGAACCTATAACTCCAACTCAAAATCCTGCCACTCCTACTACTCCTTCCACTATGTCAAAATGGGCCCGCACCATTTTTAAAGAAGCTAATACTTACATCCAAAATATTCTATCATCTATATTAGGCAACTCCATAGGCACTGATCTTATCTGTCAGTCCATTTCCATAGATCCTTAATCCTTCAAAGAAGCAATTGGTATTAAAGAATGGGATGATGTCATGGAGAATGAATTCTCTTCCTTAATCAAAAACAAAACTTGGTATTTAGTTCCCCTACCTAAAGGAAGAAAATTAGTTCACTATAAATGGATTTACAGAATAAAATATGGACCTAATGGAGAAATTAACAAACAGCCCACTTGGTAGCCAAAGGTTTCTCTCAAACTGAAGGGATTGATTATTCTGAAACTTTTGCATCAGTTGCCAAAATGGATTTTGTTAGACTGGTTCTTGCTCTAGCTGCTTCCAAAAAAGTGGCATGTCTTTCAAATGGATGTAAAAAGTGCTTTCTTACATGGGGATTTAAAGGAAGAGATATTCATGGAACAACTTGTTGGTTTCACTCAAGACTCCTCCATTGTTTGTAGGCTAAGGAAGTCTCTCTACTTGCAAGCAACAAAAATAATCCTCTGCTACTTGCAACGAAATCCTCACTTTGGGATTTTATATGAGAGAAAATCCATGGATATCATTGGTTACATGGATTCTGATTGGGTAGGTCCAGTAAAAGACAAATGTTCAAATTGTGGCTATGTATTTTGTCTTGGTTCTTCACCAGTTGCTTGGTTATGCAAAAAATAATAGGCAGTGGCCTTATCATCTACAGAGGCAGAATACTAGGCAACAGTTTTGGCAAGTTAGGAATCTCTTTGGCTTCGTCAGATACTAAGAGAATTTGGTTTTTCACATGACAAACCTATTACTATTTGGTGTGATAATCAAAGCACAATTCATATTGCACGTAATACAGTTGAGCATCAACACACCAAGCACATTGAGATTCACATGTACTTCATTCGGTAACATATTTAGAGAGGGAAAATATACTTGGACTATATTCCCACTGAAAATCAAATTGCAGACATCTTCACCAAGTCATTCCTTCTTCGCATTACATTCAGTTGCAAGAGAAAATTGGAGTAAAACAACTACATTAAAACAATAGAGGTCTTTCACCTTTCCTTTCTTCTTATTGTTGTATTCTTTGGAGGATGGTTTTTTCCCATGTGGTTTTTTTATCATCTCTCCTAAAGTATAAATTGTTCATGAGTACCTCATCAGGCCAAGTTACTAGGACTTATTATTTTTTCATGAGGACAATATTCGCCATCCGAAGACATGCCTCTATATTTATTTTTTTGATAGATGGTTTTTTCCAAGAGGTTTTTTCACCATCTATATATTGTAAATGAGTACCTCATCAGGCCAAGTTGTTGGGACTCATTATTTTTTTCATGAGGACAATATTCACCATCCGAAGACATGCCTCTATATTTATTTTTCTAACAAATGGTTTTTTCCAAGAGGTTTTTTTACCATCTATATATTGTAAATGAGTACCTCATCAAGCCCTGTTGTCGGGACTAATTTGTATCATACACCCTTAGTATCACTTAAGGGGGGGTTTTAGAATAAGTAATTATTCTCTTAAGTTCTACTAGGATAGACATACTTGAGTTTCCACTCCTCCATGAGTTAGGTGAACTCTCAGTATAGTCTAGATTAGATTTGATGAGTTTTTGTAACCCAACGGTTCTCAATGATCAACCTGTTTATTTATACAAAGTTGATCAATGGAATAAATCAACCAATTCTATTTTATTTCTTCAAATATTGTAATGCTTTGTAGTTCTACTCTTGGGAAATTCTAACAAAAATTTGACCAAAAAATATGATCAGGGGATGAGAACTTTGTCAGCATTTGGCAAAAGCAGTAGTCACAGATTCCAACCTATCTATAGAGGCAATATATAATATAGAATCAATAAAAATAGAAGAGTTATATAACTCATGGATCATCCATTTGACTACTTACTTTAACCCTATATATGAGCTGCAAGATAGAAAATATACACTAATCAATAACAACCTCTATCAAAAAAACTTCGATGGTGTGTTGTTGCGTTGCATATCTCAAGAAAAGGCAAGAGAGTTACTGGAAGAATTTCATTATGGATTCTCAGGAGGCCATTATTTGGTGTAAACCACAATAGTCAATATATTGAGGGTAGGTTTTTACTAGAATTCCATATTATTAGATGCATTCAAGTTAGAAAATGTGACAAATGCCAAATATTTACTAGAAAGGTGAAGCACTATGCCATGCCTTTAAAGATGATAACAATAGAAGAACCATTTTAACAGTGGGGGCTAGATTTTATTGGTGTTATAAACCCAAATTCATCAACCGGTCATAAATATATTCTTACAACAACAAACTACTTCACTAAGTGGATGAAATTTGAAGCAACCAAGCAAGCTAACCAATAGATAGTCATTGACTTCCTAGAAATATTGATCACCAAATTTGGAGTCTCAACTACTATTGTCTCAGACAATGACTCTTCTTTCATAGGAGCCAAAACAATGGACTTTGCTAGAAAATATGGGATATACTGGAATGCAACTTCAAACTACTATCCACAAGGCAATGGCTTAGCGAAATCTTCAAAAAAGAATTTATTGAGAATTATTAAAAGAAGCATTGACTCTTATTTGAACTCTTATAAAGGAATTTTGTTTGAATTTGTGTATATGAATGATTTGGACATTGATATTTTGTTTGAAATATTTTATATTTAGTAATGTTCTAATAGAACACATAAATTACTTTGTCTTTCTTTAATAAAAGTGGTTGCACTATTACATTTTTAGCTTTTTATTTAGAATATTCAAATTCAAACTATGATACAAGGAGACTAGACCTCTTTCAAAAAAAAAATATGCTCGACTTTATCTTTACCTAATAGACTAAGGGAAAAAAATTACTTTAGCTTCAACTTGCACTAGCAATGGTTTAATAATAATATAAAGGACATTAAAAATATTTTTTTATTAGTTTAATTTTTATTATTGATTAGGTTATAAAAGTTTGCGTATAGAAATGTTTACTTGATAAAAGTTATATTTTAAAGTAACATGTGTAATAAATATTGTTACATTATCCTTGTGAGTGTGGTCTATCGAAAAGGATGCCACTTGCATTATTGATGATGTGACCTGGGTTCAATCCCCATGGTGGATGTGTATAAGAAGTATTATTCAAAAAAAAAATTGTTACGTTATATATATATATATATATATATATATATATATATATATATATATATATATATATATATATATATATATAGAATTTGGTTACCATTCATTTTATCAATACTGGGCATTCTCATTCTACTTATAAGGGTGAGAGTTGAGCTTATCAATGAGAAATTTAACACAATCCTATACAAAAGTTGCGATTTTGAATTTTGGACCTTTAGAAGAAGAGTCAAATCCCAAACCATTGCGTTGTTCCCCGGGATAATATAAATTTTTATCTTATAAAATATAACATATCCTATGGAGCCCCTAGGATACCTTTAGTATCTTATGGATTTGTGAGATTAATAGATGAGTTTGTTTGAGATCTCTAGGATGTTTGAGTCTTTAGAAAAGGTCTCTAGATCCTTTATCCATAAGACAAACAATTTGATAAGTGAAACTATGCTTCATACCACCATCACATTGTCACACGTGTCATAGTGCATTTCATCCTTCAACATATGGTCAAATTAGTACTACTGTATTGGTGCCCTTGATTAAGCAACAAAGATAAAGTTTGTTAAACAATGGTCCATAATCTTCTTGAATGATAGTCAATCAAGTGTCAATCATTATAATCTAATATGCATTTCATCCACATTCTACTCATTCCACCACATGCTCAACCATGAGGTTTAAGGTAGCGCCCTTTACCTCATCATAAAAAACAATAGCTCCAAAGGAGACACCCCTTTGGTCAATTCAACCCAAAAGGATCCAAAGGAGAAACTCCTTTGGTCACTTTCATCCAGAAGGCTCCAAAGGAATCAAAACTCCATTGGTCACTTTTAGTTTAAAATACTCCAAAGGCACCAATCACCTCTGGTCAACATCTAGAAGGCTATCATCAAACCCTCTCTATTGGGTTGCAAAAGCAAAAATCTCTCACAAATTTTAGATTGGTATGCACCATGCCATTATACGAGTTTGACATGCAATGAATGCAATCGAGGTATCGAATTGACTTCCACCTCTGAACAATTCTGGTATCACACGTATACACATATTGGCTGTTCCATCTACCACAATAAAATGACACTCCATTTCACCAAAATGTAAAGTTTCAACAATGCATGCCTATCCAAAACTTGGGGTAAACAACTTGATATTGATTTACGATATTTTCATCAATCAAATCACATCATTTCACCATATGTAATTTATCAAGTGGCTTGTGGGTTTCATCTATTTCATCTTTCACCTATTCGCCACTTGAGGGGGTAAGCAAAAAATAAAAATTTCCACGAGTCATTCAATCCTCATGCTGGGGCAACAAAATTAGTTCCTCCACCTAGTAAACCTGATGTCTCTTGTTTTTGCATTGCATTGTGTTTTGCAAAATGTAGTACAAAAAGGGGTATCTATAGACACCAAATCCTAAAACTCCACAAAACCCATTCACATTGCACCCACTAGGTCTTGCATAATAAAATAATATACCTAAGGTCTATCTTAGGTGTCTTTTACTACACATTAATCTAGTTTATAGATTTTGTAAAATGTGAAAAATTCCCCTAGGATACCTTGTATCTCTACTTTCCAAATGTGCTAACGACCACTACCCCTCCCCTTGCCGCATATCACACACCTCACTTCACTCCACCTAACCACATGCCACCACTCCACCTAAGTGAGACACTTTAAGTGACAAATTCTAACTGCCCAAGATGGGTTGTTGCCCAATACTGGATTACCACCTATCCTCATCCCCATTATCTTCCAAAATACTATAAAGGTTCCATAATTTCATCAAGAAAAGAAGGACTAAACACACACCATCATGCTACCAAAATCATGATATAAGGACAAGAGCATTATCGAAGACCAATCCATTGAAGCTAGGGAGCGCCATCCTGATCCCTTCTGCAACTCAGTCCCAAACATATAACTGCATTTGCACAATTACAAATGCAGCCTCATAGGTTCACAAATGTAGCCTTGCATTTGGCAAGTCACAAATGTAGCCTTGCATTTGCACAAATGCAACCCTACATTTGTGCATGACTACCAAACTTATTTTGACCATATCTCATTCATTTGGACTTGAATTGAGCTTAAATTATAAGGGTAGGTTCCCAACAAACCTTAGAACATCTAAAACAATTTAAGATAATTTAGAGCAAAAAAGAGCCAAATGTAGACCTAAGTTTGGCCAACCAAAAACACAACCCTATGTTTGCACAAATGTAGCCTTGTGTTTGCATAGGAGAAAATCAACCAACTACAGGCCCTAATCAAATAGGTAAAGTACAACAAGATATATATTTTTTATTATTGTGTCCTCTACATAGGTTTTTACTTTATTGCAAGTATTTCAATTCAGGATTTCATAGTTTTAATTTGTAGCAAAATGGGCCTCACACAATGGAGGCCCTTCATATGCTATTGACCCCTTTTTTGTTTGCACCACCCAAGTATATCAAGCAACTTGTGGGTTTCATATATTTTATATTTCACCCATTTATCGCTTGAGGGGTTAAAGCCAAAATCAAAATTTTCAAGAGTCATTCAATCCTTGCACTAGGGCAACAACATCAGTTCCTCCATCTGCTAAACCAAATATCTCTTGTTATTGCATTGCATTGTGTTCTACACAATACGGTACAAAAATGGGCATACGTAGACACCAAAATCTAACACTCTACAAAAACCATTCACATTGCACCCACTAGGTCTTGCATAATAAAATAATATACCTAAGGTCTAACTTAGGTGTATTTTTCTGCACATTAATCTATTTTCTAGATTTTATAAAATCTAAAAAATCCCCCTAGGATATCTTGTATCTCTACTTGCCAAGTGTCCTAACCACCACTAACCCCTCCCTTGCCACATCTCACACACCTTACTTCACTTCCACCTACCCATATTTCACCACTCCACCTAAGTGAGAGACTCTAAGTGACTCACTCTAACTGTCCAATATAACTGGCTGCCTAGTCCCTACCACTTGATAAAACTAGCTTACCACCTATCCTCATCCTCTCATATCCCAAAAGCCTATAAAGGTTCCATCATTTCATCAAGAAAATGAGTGAACACACACCATCATGTTGCCAAAATTATGATAGGAGGACAAGATCATTCTCAAAGACCAAGCCATTGAAGCTGAGGAGCACCATCCTGAGTTCTTCTACAAATCAATCCCAAATACATACCTGCATTTGCACAATCACAAATGGATCCCCATAGGTGAAAAAATGTAGCCTTGCATTTGGCTAGTCATAAATGCAACCTTGCATTTGCATAGGACTGCTAAACTTATTTTACCCATATCTCACTAATCCAAACTCGAATTGAGCTAAAATTTTGAGGAAGCCATTTCATGAGCTCTAGTTATGACTAGCCCTGATTATTCTAAAAAAAATATTTTATATGATTTTGGAGCAGAAGAAATTTATGCAAAAGTGCTAACACAGAAGGGGGATGATAGTGATGAATGACAAGTTGCTTTCCTTAGCCAAACTCTGCATGATCATGAAGAAATATACAACTTTATAGAAATAAAAGAGTATGCCATCATGAAATCTCTCAATAAATTCAAGCATTTTATCTCATAAAGAAAAACATTAGTATACATAGTACACCCACATATCAAAAATTTTGTAATACAAGGAGAATGGGATGACTGAAGGGCTGGTTGGACAACAAAGATTTAGGAATTTGATAAGGAAATTGTTAGAATAAGTAATTATTCTCTTAAGTGCTACTAGGATAGACATACTTGAGTCTCCACTCCTCCATGAGTCGGGTGAACTCTCAATATAGTCTAGATCAGATTTGATGAGTTGTAATCCAACGACTCTCAATGATCAACTTTGCTATTTATACAAAGTTGATCCATGGAATAAATCAATTAGTTCTATTTTATTTCTTCAAATCTTGTAATGCTTTGTAGTTCTACTCTTGGTAAATTCTAACATGGTACTATAGAAGGATAGATTCTTCTAGGCATTCTCTCTTGAAGGTAGTTTCACGAATTGGTTCATAATATCTTATATTTTATTTTCAAAAAAATAAGAAAAGAGGTTTTTTATATCTATTGTAGATTGCTCATTTTAAATCTACAATTTTGTTTGAGAAATTTGTTTATGGTAATCTCTAAATAGTTAAACTAGATTTGTTTTACCATATTATGCAAAATTCTCCTCATTTTCTTTAAAAGACAAAGATATTTGCATTTTTTTTTGGCTGCCATTTTTTATTGTTCTCCTCGTATGCCTATTTCAAAAAAATATCTCCATCCCTCTTCGTGGATGCAAGCTTGCATTGGCTCCATATAGCCATCGCTGTGTCACGCTATTTTGTGCACGCATGCTTGCGTTGGCTCCATTATAGCCATCACATCATACATTTATTAGAGGAGACTAAGCTTCGTAGGCATATCACATTTGGTAGGCAATATAAAATCATGGGTAAAATTTTATTGAATTTTGAATTTTTTTTTTTATCTTCGAGATCTCTTTAACTAAAAGAATGCAACGTTTCACACGTCAAAGTTAAGTGGACATTTGGTCATACCAAAGTCCATTAATTTTTTTTTTTAAATGTGGTATCTTTGCCAACGTATTTTAATTGGCATGCAAAGTTTTCTTGCGTCTAAATTAGGTGGAAATTTGGTCAAACCAAAGTCCATTTATTTTTTAAAAATATGGCATCTTTGCCAACATATTTTAAATTGGTGTGAGACGATTAAGCCTATCGTATTCTCAAAGAGCATTTCCAAAGTTAATTCTCAAATATTTGAAGATAAAATTCTTTCTCTGTCTTCAATTAACTCAAAGATTCTCCTTTTTTTGCCCTTCGGCGCTTCATATAAGAACTTCAAATTTTATTTATATATAATCATCATAAGTAAATGATCGAAATTATAATTTCTCCTCTGTGAATTCTCGAGATATTTTTTTAATTGTTTTGTCTCTTGATTTGCATTGTGGTTCTTCGCAATATAATAGAGCATTAAATTGATGATTTACAAGAGGTTCCCTTGTTGACGTCTTCCACAACATTCACTATGCTTTCAAAGCAACTTCATGGTGCCTTCATTGACATCTTGCATAGCTTCTCTGTGTAGTTCGCTTCTAGGAGCCTCTCTATGTGTGTGCCTTCTCTTAAGTTTTTGGTAGCCTCTCTACGTGTTGTGCCTGTTGCATAACTTTATTATTATTATCATAAACCATTCACAAATATGCAAAAATATCAAATCATTCATCCACAAATAATTATCCACAATAACAATCCACAACGGAGAGAGAAATAGATAATACCCTTAAGGTAGGGCAACACCAATAATAATCCTTAAGTAAGGAATAACTCCACAAGATATCCCAAGGTGAGAGGCCACTTCGTGGGCATAAACATTTACATACGATTCTTATTCAATGATGATTACAATGACAAATATCTCTTCTTTATATATCCATATTCTTATTCTACTTTGGGAAGCCTACTACTAATATAATATAATATAATATTATAATATAATATTATGATACAATCAACCTTGGGTTATGTGTGGCCCATGCCAACCCTTATACAATATAATAATATATCCTCAAATATCTATTCCTAGGTACCCTACCATGTCACCCTCCTTACAAATGTTTCATCCTCGAAACATATGAAGAAATATGATAATATGATGTGCTAAGCAATGTTAGAAACTGGTACCAATCTCGATCATCCATCCATCCAAGTGAAACACATTGATGTCGGTATGCCATTTTGTTAGTTGAGTATCAAAATATGCTTTGTTGGTCCACGGTTCTGCTGCTGTATTTTGATAACTTGAATGATGGGTCCACTTGTTCCTTGATGCTAATGAACTGCTTTGAAAACTAGGATCACTATGATTTCTCTGCCAAAATTTGCCATAGTTGATGCCCTTCTGATTCCATGTAGAACCATAATATTGTTGCCTTGAACCATACCTCCAAGAATGTTGTCACTCATGGTGGTGTGGATGGCGATATGGTGCAATCTTAACTTGATGTTCTACCTTCCTTTACTTCCCAAAATTTGGCTCCAATGGTTTAAATTCTTCTACACATTGTTATTTCATGTTCTCTTTGTTTTGTGTGTCCTTGTGCTCTTCTATGAAATCTTCCTTGGACTTTGTTACTATTATTTTCACTGAATCAGTTACTGCTACTTCTTCCATGGACTTTGTTGCTGCTACTGCCTTTTTGGATTTTGTTTCAGGTTCTTCAATTTGTTTCTCTACAACCACTTCCTGATTTTCCTTGCATCCTTTCTCCTTAAGCTAAGAAATATCCTGCAATATTATCTTCTTTTTCTTGTACCATAACTTCATAAAATTCTTTTGCGCATTGATGTTAACAGTACTCAAAGAATCTAACCAGGGATAACCAAGAATAATATCCTCATCATCCATATGAATAGTATGAAGATCTGAATGTAAAACATATTTATCCATGGTGATCTTCAAATATTCAAAAATTTGAACATTCTCACCCTTTAGCTATATGTCCTTAATTTTTGTTGCTTGAACTTGCAACTTCTTAGCCAAAGCAATATTAATAAAATTATATCTACTACTAGGGTTAATGGAAATAATAACCTATTCCTTTTGAATGCTTTCATGAATCTGCAAAATAGAATTTTTAGATTAAAACAAATTCCTTTGTCTATTTTATAATGTATCTTCTACCAAAGGCATGGTTTCCTTTGTATGCATACCGAAACATTTTTTTATCTTCCATGACCTTTTCCTCTTTCTTCTTAAGTAATTTTATTTCTTGTTCATAATCTTCATTCTGTTTCTTGAAAACTTCCCATTTTCCTTTTATTGCATTTCACTCATTTTGAGTTTTTTGTAGTTCCTTTTCAAGGTATTCGATGACATCCATTATGTAATATTTATAATATGGGCCCCATCTACTCAAGAATTCATGCTCTATTTCATCCCAGGTGTATTCATTATTCCTTTCTTTACAAAATTTTATCCACCAAGACAAAGCTTTCCCTTTAAGACATATATCAAGGAAGGATTTTCTGAAAGAAATATTATGATATGGGGACCTAAATATTTTCCACCATTCCCTAACATCAATATCATCTTCTCCAGAAAATATTTCTAGCTCCATAAGTTCACACCTCTAGATAATGCAAATCTAGGGTTTCATGAAAATATATATCATACCCCAATGCAAACTAGGGTTTTATAAAAGTAAATATATTTCCATTGAATTGAAGCTAAAATTCCATAGAGACAACTAGATCTACAATTTTTCTTCCCAAAAAAATAAATTACAACTGATTTTCTTACCCGAACTACACAAATTTTGTCTTTCAAGAATTTCATGATTTGAAAATTTGTCACTTTTCTTGTTCCAGATGGATGACTTCATAAGGTTTTATCTCCCTCAATAATACTTGGATTCCTTAATATGACCACTCATTTTAAATCTCTTCAAATTCTGCACAATCTGATCCAAGAATCACCTGAATCGGATAAACTTTTGCAAAGATATGGCTTCTGAAAGATGAGATGTTTTTTCCAAAAAAATTCTATGAAATTCGTCACTATCCTTGTTCTAGATGTCTAACTTCAAAATATCGTATCTATTTCAATACGACTCATATCTCATTTTAAAATTTTTTAAATTCTGCACAATTTGATCCAAGAATCGCCTAAATCGGATAAACTTGCACATATATATGGTTCCTAAAAGATCAGATGTTTTTTCCAATTTTTTTTTTCCCTAATTTTGTAATTTCACACAAAAATCCTCACTTTGCCAAAATCATTGCTTTGATACCACTTGTTGCATAACTTTATTATTATTAACATTAACCATTCACCAATATGCAAAAATATCAAATCATTCATCCATAAATAATTATCCACAATAACAATCCACAAATGAGAGAGAAATAGATAATACCCTTAAGGTAGGGCAATGCCAATAATAATCCTTAAGTAAGGAATAACTCCACAAGATCTCCTAAGGTGAGAGGCCACTTCGTGGGCATAGACGATTACATAAGATTCTTCTTCAATGATGATTACAATGACAAATATCTCTTCTTTATATATCCATATTCTTATTCTAGTTTTGGGAGCCTACTACTAATATAATATAATATTATGATACAATCAACCTTGGGTTATGTGTGGCCTATTCCAACCATTATACAATATAATAATATATCCCCAAACATCTATTCCTATGTATCCTACCATGCCACCCTCCTTACAAATGTTTCATCCTCGAAACATATGAAGAAATATGATAATATGATGTGCTAAGCAATGTTAGCAACTGGTACCAATCTCGATCATCCATCCATCCAAGTGAAACATATTGATGTCGGTATGCCATTTTGTTAGTTGAGTATCAAAATATGCTTTGTTGGCTTCATGCTTCTGCTGTTGTATTTTGATAACTTGAATGATGGGTCCACTTGTTCCTTGATGCTAATGAACTGCTTTGAAAACTAGGATCACTATGCTTTATCTGCAAAAATATACCATAGTTGATGCCCTTCTGATTCCATGTAGAACCATAATATTGTTGCCTTGAACCATGCCTCCAAGAATGATGTCGCTCATTGTGGTGTGGATGGTGATATGGTGTAACCTTAACTTGATGTTCTGACTTCTTTTACTTACCAAAATTTGGCTCCAATGGTTTAAATTATTTTACACATTGTTCTTTCATGTTCTCTTTGTTTGGCATGTCCTTGTGCTCTTCTATGAAAGCTTCCTTAGACTTTGTTACTATTATTTTCACTAAATCAGTTACTGCTACTTCTTCCATGGACTCTGTTGCTGCTACTGCCTTCTTAGATTTTATTTTAGGTTCTTCAATTTGTTTCTGTACAACCACTTCTTGATTTTCCTTGCATCCTTGCTCCTTAAGTTGAGAAATATCCTACAATATTATCTTCTTTTTCTTGTACCATAACTTCATAAACTTCTTTTGCACATTAATGTTAATAGTACCCAAAGAATCTAACCAAGGATAACCAAGAACAATATCCTCATCATCCATCTGAATAGTATGAAAATCTAAATGTAAAACATATTTATCCATGGTGATCTTCAAATATTCAAAAATCTGGACATTCTCACCCTCTAGCTGTATGTCATTAATTTTTTTGGGTTGAACTTGCAACTTCTTAGCCAAAGCAATATTAATAAAATTATATCTACTACTAGAGTTAATGGAAATAATAACCTATTCCTTTTGAATGCTTCCATGAATCTGCAAAATAGACTTTTTAGATTCAAACAAATTCCTTTGTCCATTTTCTAATTTATCTTCTACCAAAGGTATGGTTTCCTTTGTCTGCATACTGACATATTTTTTATCTTCCCTAACATTTTCCTCTTTCTTCTTGAGTAATTTTATTTCTTTTTCATAATCTTCATTATGTTTCTTGAAAACTTCCCATTCTCCTTTTATTGCATTTCGCTCATTTTGAGTTTCTTGTAGTTCCTTTTCAAGGTCTTCGATGACATCCATTAGGTAATATTTATAATATGGGTCCCATATACTCAAGAATTCATGCTTTATTTCATCCTAAGTGTATTCATCATTCCTTTCTTTACAAAATTTTATCCACCAAGACAAGGCTTTCCCTTTAAGACATATATCAAGGAAGGATTTCCTGAAAGAAATATTATGATATGGAGACATAAACATTTTCCACCATTCCCTAAAATCAATATCATCTTCTCCAAAAAATATTTCTAGCTCCATAAGTTCACACCTCCAGATAATGCAAATCTAGGGTTTCATGAAAATATATATCATACCCCAATGCAAACTAGGGTTATATAAAAGTAAATATATTTCCATTGAATTGAAGCTAAAATTCCATAGAGACAACTAGATCTATAATTTTTCTTTCCAACAAAATAAATTACAACTGATTTTCTTACCCGAACTACAAAAATTTTGTCTTTCAAGAATTTCACGATTTGAAAATTTGTCACTTTCCTTGTTCTAGAAGGTTGGCTTCATAAGATCGTATCTCCATAAATACTACTTGGATTACTTCATATGACCACTCATTTTAAAGCTCTTTAGTTTTTGCACAATCTGATCCAAGAATCACCTGAATCGGATAAACTTTTGCAAAGATATGGCTTCTGAAAGATGAGATATTTTTCTAGAAAATATCTGTGAAATTCATCATTATCCTTGTTCTAGATGTCTAACTTCAAAATATCGTATCTCCTTCAATATGAATCATATATCATTTTAAAGCTCTTTAAATTATGCACAATCTGATCCAAGAATCACCTAAATCGGATAAACTTGCGCAGAGATATGACTCCTGAAAGATCAGATGTTTTTTCCAAATTTTTTTTCCCTAATTCTGTAATTTCACACAAAAATACTCACTTTGCCAAAATCGTTGCTCTGATACCACTTGTTGCATAACTTTATTATTATTAACATAAACCATTCACCAATATGCAAAAATATCAAATCATTCATCCACAATAACAATCCACAAATGAGAGAGAAATAGATAATACCCTTAAGGTAGGGCAACACCAATAATAATCCTTAAGGAAGGAATAACTCCATAATATCTCCCAAGGTGAGAGGCCACTTCATGGGTATAGACAATTACATAAGATTCTTCTTCAATGATGATTACAATGACAAATATCTCTTCTTTATATATCAATATTCTTATTCTACTTTGGGGAGCCTACTACTAATATAATATTATATTATAATATAATATAATATTATAATACAATCAACCTTGGGTTATGTGTGGCCCATGCCAACCCTTATACAATATAATAATATATCCCCAAATATCTATTCCCAGGTACCCTACTAGCGTCGTATGTGGGAATCATGTTTTTGGGAGCCTCTCTACGTGTGTGCCTTACCTGACGTCTTTCGGGAAGCCCCTCTGTGTGTGCGCCTTCTTTGCGTACATGGGAGCCTTCCCTGCATGGTGCGTAGCAACCAAAGGTGGTATTTATATATTTTTTTATTTTTTATATATAAATATTTCATTGGCTTCCTTTTATCATCCTTTCGAAATGCAGTGATAAGAAAGCAAATCATACCCTTTTGCCTTTTTCGAAGCTCCTTTCTAGCTGCTCGTAGATACCACCCCATCAGGTATAATTATAGTTTTTTTATGGCTTTGCAATAATAAAATCTCATCTTAGTGCAACGAAGTTCATAGCCTTTCAAGGCTTTCAAAGCTGCTTCCTCGTTGCCCATTGACGTCTCTTGTTTGTTGATAGACGTAGCCTTGGAATAATTCGAAGCTACTTCGTTGCCTCTTGTCATCTCTTGTGACATCAATTATCATTAAATTAAAGCTCAGATATTTTGGTTCATTATTTATTTACATTTAGAATATAGATCTGCTCTTTGTTTTATAATTGTAACCATCTTGTATCGTTTTCTTTAGGTGTATTTCCTTGGCCACAAAGAAAACAAAGGATAAAGTTGTAATATCAATAATAATTTTTTTTTGGGGGGTTTATAGGTGCTAGTTTTTGCACCTATTCTAAGCATCAAGGGGGCTTGTTGTTGTCTTCATATTTGCCTCTTTTATTTTTGCCTCATTGTCTTTGTTCTAATTCCTTTTTACAAAAGTTCTTTATTATTATGAAAAATTTTGTATAGAATCTAAGTGAGGATAATTCTCTTAAACACTTAAGTTAAAAGTTTTCATAACATTAAAGAATTTTATAAAATAGAATTATTTTATTCATTCATTAATATTCCTTTCTTAAAATTTATAACCTAAAACAAATACATCACCTATGTACCACGTATTGGACTTCTAAATAACTTATAGTTTCCCTCACGTAAGGGCTAGTTATTTAGATAACCAATATAAAGGTCTGGCTGATTATCCATATAAAAGCCTACATCCCAAGTATCAATTCTACTCAATACTTATAGTTTCCCTCTTGTAAGGGCGGGTATTTGAGAAGAAGATATATATAGGCATGTAAATATTTTTTTCATTAACCTAAAAAGTATATCAAATCTCCTCATTTACTTTTAGTTTCCCTCAAGTTAGGGTGAGCATTTTGAGGAGATTGGTATTTCTTACCTCTTTTTGTTACCTTATTTAAAAATTCATTGCATTCTCTAAATATAAATAATTGAAGTTAAAGGGGGAATTATTGGTTCACTTCAATTTTATTTGGAAAAATAAATACAATGAATACAATTGATCCACTCACTCCCCATAACTATCATAAATGGAAACCTAAAATATTTAATCTCATTTCTCAAAAAGGGCTCACACACCTACTAGAAGAGAAGCAACCTGAATTTGAAAAATAATATGAAATATTTGTTCATAAATGGAAGATGTATGAAATAATGGGTATTATAAGCACTAATGTAAATGAAAGCTTATGGTTTCACATTACGAATTGTAAAACTTCTTATGAAATTTGGGAGAAACTAAAATACTTATTTGGAAAAGTAGATCAAATAAGGTCAATGCAGCTAGAGGTATAATTAACAGTATTATATCCTGAAGACTTCAACAATATTGTTGAATTTCTCACCAAATTTAAATAAGTCCTCACTCAATACAAAGGCAGTGGCAAGAATAAAATATAAGAAGAATGCATCTATCTAATTATTTCTAAATTAAATGGTGTATTTCAAATTTTTGCAACCACTTTTTTATCTACAAAAGATGCTCTTGGTGCAAGTTTTAAAATGCCCTCCTTAGAGGAATTTTGTGATAGGCTAACTAGAGAAGAAACCAAACTTGCGAAGCATGAAATATCTTCCTCTTCCTCAAGAGCCTTAGTAGCATCCAACTCTACTAAAGAAAAATTAAAAAAGAAAGAAAGGAGTTCCATTACTTGTACTCACTGCAAAAATAATGGTCATTATGTGAACAAATGTTGGAAAAGACTACAACAACTAGAGGCAGCAATGAAGGATCAAAAGATAGACACTAAGAAGCAGATATGAAAAGCCTTAAATGTTCAAGGCAAGACCACAAAAACTTCATCAAAATATTGGGTTCTAGACTCAGGAGCAACTCATCACATGACTTACTCATATCAGTCATTCACTTCAATCTCCTCAAGTTCAACATGTAGCATAGAAGTTGGTGACTCATCCTTTATTCCAGTCAAAGGAAAAGGTGACATATCCATTGATGGTGGTTATATTAATAATGTTCTCTATGTTCCAAACATTGCAACAAATCTCCTCTCCATCTATCATATTTGTACTTCTGGAAAGGGCAAAACAGTTCTTTTCTCACCATCAGGAGTTGATATAAGAGAATTTCAAGACCCCAAATCTCTCATAAAAAAAGGATATATTGATCACAAAACTTGCCTATTTCATATTAAAGGATTCAAAAATTCAGAAGGGGTCTCCTATTTTGTTGCTCATGGAGATCTTGAAAGCAAAATTTGACATGAAAGGTTTGGACATTTCAATTATAACTACCTAAAAGAATTGAACACCCATGAAATGGTAACAGGATTACCACAAGTCTCTTCTATTGATGGATTATGTCCTGGATATGCTCTTGGAAAGCAACATCAAGATCCTTTCCACCCAAGTGGTTCTCTAAAGGCCTCATCCCCTCTAGAGTTACCATAGTGACTTGATGGTCTTCCCAGAGCCTTCTTTCAAAGAAGCAAAATATGCTCCACCTTAATTGATGATTTTTCCAGAAGAACTTGGGTCTACTTCCTAAAATACAAAAGCGATGTTCTATCCCACTTCAAAATATTCAAAGCCTTAGTTGAAAATTAGGCCTCTTGCAAAATAAATCAAATTCAAACATATAATGGGGGGAATACTTCAGTAACGAGTTCTCAATTTTCCTATCAAGTCATGACATAATTCATCAACATTTTATCTCCCATAATCCACAAAAAAATGGTATTGCAGAGAGGAAAAACATAACTCTAAAGGAAATGGCAAACTGTATTCTCCACTCAAGAGATCTTCCAAAAGTTTTTTGAGCAGAAGAAATTAATTGTGCAAACTATATTCAAAACCACACACCTCATAAAGCTCTTTGCCATTTGACTCCCAAGGAAGTATGGACTGGCTCAAAACTTGATGTCTCTTTCTTCAATATTTTTGGGTGTACTGCTTGGTAACATATCCCAAAGAAGAAAAATAAGGCTCTAGATAAGAAAAGTAAAAAGCTCATATTTGTTAGTTATTGTGAGGAAATGAAAGCATATAGGCTCCTTGATCCCACAACTCATGAGGTCTTTTTTCATAGGAATATCCAATTTGATGAAACATTCCCTCATAAAGATCCTCAACCATCCTCTTTCACCATTGATTCTCTTGAGTCTTTCTCCAATGTTAGAGCCTCAATATAATGAAGAACCAACTTTAGACATTAATTTAGAGATTAATGATCAATATGAGGAACCTATAACTCCAACTCAAAATCTTGCCACTCCGACTACTCCTTCCACTATGTCAAAATGGGCCCGCACCATTTTTAAAGAAGTTACTCCTTACATCCAAATATTCCATCATCCAGATTAGGCAACTCCGTAGGAACTAGTCTTGTCTGTCATTCCATTTCCATAGATCCTCAATCCTTCAGAGAAGCAATTGGTATTAAAGAATGGGATGATGTCATGGAGAATGAATTCTATTAATCAAAAATCAAACTTGGGATTTAGTTCCCCTACCTAAAGGAAGGAAATTAGTTCACTGTAAATGGATTTACAGAATGAAATATGGACCTAATGGAGAAATTGACAAACACAAAGCCCGCCTGGTAGCCAAAGGTTTCTCTCAAATTGAAGGGATTGATTATTTTGAAACTTTTGCACCAATTGCCAAAATGGATTCTGTTAGATTGGTTCTTGCTCTAGCTACTTCCCAAAAGTGGCATGTCTTTCAAATGGATGTAAAAAGTGCTTTCTTACATGAGGATTTAAAGGAAGAGATATTCATGGAACAACCTGCTGGTTTCACTCAAGACTCCTCCATTGTTTGTAGGCTAAGGAAGTCTCTCTATTTGCAAGCAGCAAAAACAATCCTCCGCTACTTGCAAGGAACTCCTCACTTTGGGCTCTTATATGAGGGAAAATCCATGAATATCTTGGTTCTCGCTAAGATGAAGGACATTACTGAGGCTTATCTTGGAAGCACGGTCAAGGATGCTGTGATTACAGTACCTGCTTATTTCAATGACTCTCAAAGCCAGGCTACAAAAGATGCCGGTGTCATTTCAGGCTTAAATGTAATGAGAATAATTAACGAACCAACAGCTGCTGCCATTGCCTATGGTCTTGACAAGAAGTCCAGCTCTGTTGGTGAGAAGAACATTTTGATTTTTGACCTTGCTGGTGGCACATTTGATGTATCTCTGCTAGCCATTGAAGAGGGTATTTTCGAAGTTAAAGCAACTTCGGGAGACACCCATTTGGGTGGCGAGGACTTTGACAATCGGTTGGTTAATCATTTCACACAAGAGTTCAAGAGGAAATACAAGGAAATACAAGAAAGACATTACTGACAGTGCCAGAGCCCTCAGGAGGTTGCGCACAGCATTTGAGAGAGCAAAGAGGACACTCTCGTCGACTACTCAGACCACTATTGAGATTGATTCCTTGTATGAAGGGATTGACTTTTATTCTAGTATCACAAGGGCCAGGTTTGAAGAACTGAACATGGATCTCTTTAAAAAATGCATGGAGTCTGTCGAGAAATGTTTGAGAGATGCGAAAAAGGATAAGAGATCTGTCCATGATGTTGTCCTTGTTGGGGGGTCACTCCGAATCCCAAAAGTACAACAACTGTTGCAGGATTTCTTCAATGGGAAGGAGCTGTGCAAGAGCATCAACCCTGACGAAGCAGTTGCTTATGGTGCTGCTGTGCAGACAAAAATTTTAAGCGGCGAAGGAAACGAGAAGGTGCAAGATTTGCTGCTGCTTGATGTTACTCCATTGTCTCTGGGATTGGAAACTGCGGGAGGAGTAATGACTGTTTTGATTCCACGAAACACGACCGTTCCCACCAAGAAGGAGCAGGTGTTTTCTAAATATGCTGATAGTCAGCCTGGTGCGCTGATCCAAGTTTTTGAAGGGGGAAGGGCTAGAAGTAGAGACAATAACCTGTTGGGAAAATTCGAGCTCTCTGGAATTCCCCCAGCACCAAGGGGTGTGCCCCAAATCTCTGTATGCTTTGATATTGATGCTAACGGCATTTTGAATGTGTCCGCCGAGGACAAGTCAACAGGGCAGAAGAACAAAAGATCACCATCACTAATGACAAGGGAAGACTGAGCAAAGATGAAATAGAGAAGATGGTTCTGGAAGCAGAGAAATACAAGGCTGAGGATGAGGAATTGAAGAAAAAAGTTGAATCGAAGAACTATTTGGAAAATTATGCATACAATATGCGAAACACCATCAGAGACGATAAAATTGCAGGAAAGTTGGACCAGTCTGACAAGAAAAACATCGAGGATGCTGTAGATGAGGTCATGAAGTGGTTGGATGGGAATCAGTTCGCTGAGAAGGAAGAGTTTGATGACAAGTTGAAAGAGCTTGAATCAATCTGCAATCCCATCATCGCTAAAATGTATCAAAGTGGAGAAACTGGAGCTGGGTTTTCTGGTGCTGATGCATTTGATGGTGCAAGTGCTCCTGGTCCCAAGATTGAGGAGGTGGACTAGACAATCCATTTTGCTATTTGTCTCTTCTAGGATGGGGATTCATATCACCCATAGTAGAAAAGTAGCAGATTCGTCATAATCAGGAATGCTTTCCTTTCTGTGGTAATTTGGTATCTTTAGAATAATCCTTATTTTCATTTTTATTTTTTATTATTTGTTGGTGGGTTTTAGGCCTACAATCCATGAGAGGAGTGAACTTTATGGAAGACTTTTACATAATATTCTGAAATATGCAGTGATGGTTGTGAATTTTGCTGGCAACATTACAATGATTTTGACGAATAATTTGGTAACGGACGTTGAAGAATATGTTTAGATTTTTGTGAATGGTTATTTGATTTGATCTTGTTGCCAGAATTTTATGTGAACTGATAAAAATTAAATTATTATATTTGAAGCTTTGAATAAACTCTCTTTTTATTTTTTATATATATTTATAAAATTGGATCCAAATCACTAATGTAAATAATATCTTTACTAATAATCCATACTTATATAAATGAGTTCTCCCTTGCACCAGAGTGAAATCTCATGCTTTCCATGCTTAGTATACATTACTTAGTTTCAAGTATAATTACAAATTTATATTAAAATATAACAACTGCTTATAACCTTTTACTGATAAACCATACTTACGAGTATAAATGAGTCAAATTTTGAAATTTTTACGTAAACTCTACATTTTTATTACGCGGATAGGCGTGTCCTACAATGGCAGTCAAGAAGTTAAGCCACGTTTAAACAATATTAATATTTTATTAAAAAAATACACATTAAAAAAATTATCCGTCGATATGATGGATTTAAAATATTTAAATTTTTTTAAAACTTTTTAAACTAAAATATTATATCTATCACATCCCAAGAAATAAGATAGGCTCCTCCAGATTGATAATTCTAATTCTAGGCGTTTATATATATATATAAAAGCTAGTTAGGCCAATAGTCGTACAACCAGGTTACATGATTAAAGGTCAACCCCTCTTTTTCGAGGACTTATGTTAACACCAAACGAAATACGTAAACAATATTAATATTTTATTAAAAAAACCGAAATGAGATATGAGCCTCGAGAATGATAACTCTCGACGTTTATAGATATATTTTTATGACGATAGCTTCCTACAATGACAGCTAGGAAGGTCAGCTATGCCGTAAACAATATTAATATTTTATTAAAAACCGAAATGAGATAGATGCCTCGAGATTGATAACTCTCAACTTATATATATATATTATAGATCTAAGCTAGTTATAACCTTACTTAAATATTTACTGATAAACCATACTTACAGCTATAAATGAATCAAACTTTAAAATTTTGACGGAAACTCTACATCTTTATATATTAACTATTAACAACAACTCTACATCCTTAAATATTAAGTACTCTACACTATTAACTATTAACAACAACTCTACATCCTTAAATATTAAGTACTGTGCTTATAACCTGATCTTAATATTAAGTACTCTACAATATTAACTATTAACAACAACTCTACATCCTTAAATATTAAGTATCCTTAAATATTAAGTACTGTGCTTATAACCTTATGTAAGATCAGGAGATCATAGATAACTCTATGATAAGATTACTTGCTGAAAACAAGGGCCACTGCGATCTTGATATGACTATTCTCTTTGGTATCAAATTCAGAAGTCCAAATGCTCAGTACGATCCTCGTGCAAAAAAACGTTAACATTCTAACCTTCTCCTGAGTAGCATATGATTTTACGTTCGTCCTTTTAAAAATTAAGTGCATGTTTTGGACTGGGGGCTTGGATCTTGTGTACAGAGGATAGCCGTGCACGACACGTGATATATAACGTCATAAAACCCACATTTATAATTCTCCTCTTGGTACTTAGTTTGCTCAAGTTAACTATTTGTTTACTTAAGGGTTATTTTAAAAATAAAATTTAAAATTTTTTATTTTACAACTTTTATTTAAAAATTATTATTTTATTATAAATTATTATTTAAATATGAAAATCTTAAAATTATAAAATTTTATTGTTTTGTTTCCACTAAAGGGTGTTTATATTACCCATGGTCAAGTAACATATTTATCATATTCATGACCATTTCGATTCATGTTGTATTTTGATCTCTCGAATATAATTTATATTTTTGTTATTTGTTGATATTTTATTAATTGCTTTTTGGGTTCAAGGATATCAGGTACATATACTGGGAGAAGTACATGAGGGAGAAGTCAATCCTCTTAATCTTTAGCATCATACCACCATATGTTTCACAAAGTCCTTTTAATAGAAAACCATATTCCAAGGATTCCATGGAGTAGCAAATAACTAATGGGCATACAAATTTTTATCATGAATTAACAAACAATTAAAAAGACTAATAGTATTAATTGTGTTGTAAGCCTCTTGAAAGACCAAAAGTGTAATATTTTAACTTCGTTAGTATGAATAAAAATAATATGGAGACAAAGGCTATGAAACCAAAATGTTATGTAGAATCTAAGTTTTAGTGAACAAAAATAATATGTTAAAGAAATTCTTTGGAATGGATATAGATAATTATTTGGGTGTAGATATTGATATGGATATAGTAGTTGGTGGAGTATTTCATATCTATAATGGAATATTAATATTTCTATATTAAATCTATTTTTTTAATAATTATTTAATGATGATTCCAAATTTTAGATATTTAAAATAGATTTTTTAGTGAATTTTGCAATCGATCTAAAAGAAATGCAAAGGGTTAGAAATATGAGTTAAAAGTGATATAGATTTGGAAAAATCAAGAGACATGGTCAGGGTTATGCATAAAGGTTCAAATCCAAAATCTATTTATAAAAATAAGGTAAATCGATTTCAAAATTGAGGTGAATCCTAACCAAATCCATGTAAGAGAAATGACAAATTACCTTTATATTCACCAAAAATTATAAAACTATGGCAAATTTTATAGTTTTGATGACCAAAAAAATAAAATCGACTATCGTCCACTTGCAAAATAAATTTGACTATTGATCAATTGCAAATAACTACTCAAATGTGGTACCTGACTACCGGTAGCAAATGACTTATCAACTGATAGCTAATTGTAAATGACTGCTATATTATTTATCGATTGTAAATGATTGCTCGACTAGCGACCGGATGTAAATGATTGCTCGACTATCAACCAATTGTAAATGAATGCTCCATTGTTAGAAGTTTGTAAAAAACTAGTCGACTCCAGATCAGTGGCAAATGACAACTTGATTCAAGATTGGTTGCATAATAGTTATCAAATCTAGATTATTTGCAAATGACAACTCGACTCCATATCGGTTACAAATGATAATTTGACTCTGACTCGGTTGCATAACTGTTATCGAATTTGGATTGATTATAAATTACAACTTGACTTTGGATTAGTTGCAAATGATAACTCGACTTTGATCCAGTTGTAAACTATAACTCGACTTTGGCTCAATTATAAATTACAACTTGACTCTAGATCGGTTGCGAATGACAACTTGAATTTGGATCAGTTTTAGAACATTGATCAACTTCAGATCGGTTGCAAAAGAAATATTAACTTTGGATCAGTTGTAAATGATAGTTTGACTTTGGCCCAACAACAAAACTATTACCAAATCTGGATTGATTGTAAAATACCATCTGATTCTAAATTGATTGCACCAGTGGTTATGTTACCATATGTTAAACGATCTATCACTCACATATACATGTCGAATTGCATGCTACCACGTATCCATTTGAAAAACAAATTGGTATGCAGATGTCTATAAAAAGGCATGTACAATCATTTTTGTTATGTTTTCTTTTGTAGATCATTAAAGCAAACCCTAAGTAGCCAATACCTTGCACCCTACTCTAATTTTTTTTTAGATCATTAGAGAAAACCCTAGGCAACAAATACCTTACACCCTACACTCAAAAATTTGCAAATCATTAAATTTTACCCTACTCTCATAAATTTTACCCTACTTCCACCACTTCCACCTTTATTCCAAAATTATCTTCAAAAACCTTGTCTACCCCGACATTTCAAAAATTTTAATCACACCCAGATACAACCTTTCTTGGGTCAATGATGTAGGATTTATGGGTTTAGTTTCGATGTCATATTTTAGAATAGATAACCCTGTTTTGCATAATATTATAGATGTGTACGAAAATGATACGGTGACCATCAATCTCACAATCTAGAATAAGAAAATATATTTTACTATCAAACCCTTATATATGGATATAGTGATAGGTCTCCCTCATAGGGATGTTATTCCCATATCTTTGAAGTTCACGCTATCTATCGATGAAAAAACATTCCCAAATACCAACTTCAAACTCTCTTCATAATTGTTGTTAGGTATATTTCTTGATTTTCTTTAAAGTTTAAAATTGAAAACTTATGAGTTTCTCAACTTATATTTTTTTATAATTTTCATCTCTAAGTCCAGAAGGGGCTTAGCTAATTCATCTATTGAAGATAAAATTATTAAGGTGGTTATCTAATTCTTCCAAGCAAGACTCATTCTACAAAGAAGACCAATGAACAATTTGTTCTATGAATTGGCCTATCTGGTTCAGTATCTTCACCACAAAAAAATTGATTGGTGTATGTAAATTTCACAATGCATCAAAGAAAAACTACATGACATCCAAAAAAATATGGTGATGACACTGATGACGTGTAATTATATTTCTATATTTTATTACGAATGCTTTCACAATTTTCATAATACAAATGTACCGATTGTGTTGCACCCAACCCTAGTAAGCATTGCCATGTCAACCTAAGAGGTGAAGGTAAAAATTCCATCTTTCACCAAGAAATAATTTTTATATTATAGTAGTTTTTCATTTTTTAATTTTAAATTTGCATCTAAATGCAGAAAAGGACAACCACTTTTGTGACCAAATAGGATGCCGCTGTAAGGGGGTATATGCTAGAAGCCACTAGTGATTATTATAACAAGAAATCAGAAGCAACGCCCTTGCAAAGGTCTCTAAAAAATTTGAGGCATCCTTCTTCTCCTAGAGTTTCTCATCTATGTTAGCCTACACATAATGTGCAATGTGAATCTAGTGAGGCCACTCCTATGACAAGTAAGTTTACTATTTCGGGCTTCTTTGTATATATTTGTTTAGTTAAAATTATAATAATTCTCATTTATTTTTCATATATTTTAAGTTTTACACCCTACCTCCATCCACACCGACATGCTTTTATAGGTTGTAGAGTCGCAAACATCTCATCATCGTCAGGTAAGTGTATCTATTTTAAATTAATATACATTTATTTTATTCAATTTAATTTTCTTTAACAAAATATTATTGTAATGATTTTAGGTGCCTCCCCATAATTTACTTTAAGAAGGCAACAAATGATGCCACCACCCCCTCCTGGTCCTCCATAATGACAACAAGTAATGAGAGGTCAATTCATGGGTGGAAAATAATTTGTTCTAGTGAGATCACAAGGGGCACCAAACTAGACCATGTCTGAGTTTTCAAATGTTTCATTTATTTTAAATATTTCAATGCATTAAATTTCAATCACAAGATTAGATAATCCTCCACTAGATGAGTATTTTATGTTAGAGGGCAACATTCCTATATTTAAAGTGATATATGTGTTTCAAAATCCATACAAATAAGTACAACAAACACACAAATTTCCTGTAGCTTCACAAACCTCATCGTTGCCTTCTCAAACTAGAGACCTTGATCCTCTAATTGAGGATGACAAAGTTAAGTTTTCTAAAGATATTTTAATTGTTGATATTTGTGCAACAACAATCAAAGAAATGATACTTCAAAATTTAGCAAAAATGAAGAAGTGGGAATTTCATGCCAAGGTGCTTATCAACAAGCTAAATGCCTGGAGCATATTTTAACCAATGGGCTTGTGATAAGAAACAAATCACAATTGCTAAGACAGCAAGGGATGTGGTTGAGGTGATACTTTGGTTGCAATAAATTTGATTTTTTTATTTGACATATAAATCTCAATTAAATTATGTTTTCTTTTATCTTTTGTAGTCTAATTTTGATAATTTAAAGAAATAATTTATAAGCATTGTTGTTAATATCCGTATGGTGAAGAAGACCCTCGAAGGGGTGATAAATTTTAAAGAAACATTACAAAATAATGTTAGAGATAATAATTATTTAAGAAAAATTATAATAGAACACAAATTGAATCCAAAAATCTTGCTCAAGCAAAAGAGTCAAGAAAATATTTCTACAGTGCAAGAAGATCAAGCCAAAAAACAAAGTGCACTGTTGGGGAGCTTACTGAAGGTAGAGGAAGGCCTTATCAGAATTGGAGCACTGCCAGTACAGGCTGTTCAGGAGGTACATATGGGAAAAGAACTTGTAATTCTAAGAGAATCTCAAACTGAAGCTGATCTTGATACTCAAGGAGTGACCACAACTACCTCAAATCCCCCATCTCAAAATTAAGAAATTGTAAACTGTTTACAAGTTGATAATAAATTTTGTTGTATTGCAATTAACAAATTTGCACAGTGTAACATATTCTCTATCCAAATAATGAAAAATAAATTTACTAATTTTGTGTCTTCTATCATTCAATGGTTGTTTCCATTTATATTTTTGTGCTGCTTTTACATTATGATGATTCGATTATATTTACTATTATAAATTTTAAATAACAAACGAAATATTACTATGATATAACTCAGATGTGCTAATACATTAATATCAATACATTAATGATACTATGTGTAATGACCCTTCTCTCATGATGAAGGAAGAAAATAAAGAAATAATAAACTTACATTTTTTTGTGAAACATCGTACTGCTGATGATCCTTGTGAGTGCATGACAGTTGCAGGATGACAAGGAAAAGAAGCCAGTCAACAGGGAAAAAGGGTAAGAAAGAGAAGTGATGATTTGGCTCACGAGTACATGGATGCTCGTACACCTGCAATTTATGTAGAGTTTTGATTTATGATAGTGTGCATGTTCCTTTGGAAGAAATATTTTTTTTGAATGATATAGAATAGAATGTGCTTGTGTCTTGTGTGGTGATGATGATGGGAGCCACTTTCTATTTTATTTTGGTCTTGCATATGAATTTTGATCAAAGGTATAAATATATTTATATGCATGGGACATAAATATGGAACTAGTTAGCACATGTGCATATGAACGTATCATGAGAATGTGTCCTTTCATTTTTATTTTAAAACATTGCTTTATTGGTTTTTACATGGAAACTATTTACATAGCTTCCTTGTAAATTAAACTTAGTATATGTATGTATATATATATATATATATATATATATATATATATATATATATATATATATATATATATATAAAACTTTAATTGTCCACGATTGAGGATTGTTTGATTAAAAACTATGGTAAGTTTGGAGTGGAAGGATGTTGGACGGATCGTGCGAAACTAATTGAAGTGTTGGCATTATAATTTTAACCTCCTCCTTACCTGAAATCCAAAAATATGGGGAAAAGGGAAAAACATCCTTCAGAAAAAGAGGAAAAAGGAGATGCAGGAGACCATGGACGACAAGAAGAAGAAAATGGAAGTTCTGTTGGAAAGAAGTTGTAGGCATAGAAGTGAGAATGATACGAGATAAACCTTCAATGAACGACATTCCCAGGTGGAATTATTTGTGCGTAAAATACTTTTGTTTAATGGTTTTTATTATTTTAAAAAGTAATGAATGTGCTTAATTCTTCCTTGGTTGTTATTTGCAAATGTTGAGGATAAGACTGTACATTATATTTTTATTTAGAAAAAACAATTATAAACTCATCTTTGTTCGTCATGTTTGGGTAGAAATGGAAAATGAACTAAGTAGGAAAGGTATTTTTTTGGCTAAGCTAGTTTGCATTGCTGCATAGAAAAAATGTGTGATATAACAAGCATTATTTGGACAATGTAGTCAATATGGGTTGATAAGAATGAATGCATTGATTGGTATGCAAAAATATTTATTGTGTGGTTGTAGGTATTAAATGATAACTGCACTTAAAAATGCATACATTTAAATGTGAGCTGGGATCTGATCATGTAAATCCAACTTTCCACAAAGCTAGCAGTGAAGGGTTCAGGATAGTGACTTTGGAGGTGGACATGCTGTGCAGTAGTTGAAGTGTGACCTGTGATGCCTAAGCTTTGAAAGAAAACCAAAATGATATTTGATAACAAAATTCTCCTGGAGATTCTAAATGAGCCGTCGCTATGAAATAGTGATCAGATGATGTAAATCTTTTGGAAAATGTATTTTATGCTAAAGATTGTTGATATTATGGAAAATGGTAAAATTGGTACCTTCCAAACCTCGTAGAGATTGAGTAGTTTAGAAGATACAAATTGGTTTGAAAACCATTTGAGAGATCTCCAGGGAAACCTGCTTATGTTGTTTTATTATTGAATCTTAATGTAAATGTCTTGGATCCAGAGAAATGAGTCTCTTTCTAAGTAAGGAATGCATGAGTAAAATAATTGTGTTGGAATAAGTATAACACTGACCGTAAGCTTTGCTTGCCATGGTTAAACCATTTTTGTACTCCATATTTAAAAGATATGTTTATCTTTAGTAAACTCTTCTTATCAATGTTGTTTAAATCATCCTTGGAATTCAGTAAAGAGTATGTTCCAGGTAAATAAATTATATGTGTTTGAAAGAATTATTATTCTGTAAGTGCTAAGCTTATTGATATTTTTCATAGCAACCATTAGTTAGACTATGATTAGTTGGCACAAATAGCGGAGACCCTATTATATTGAAATGAGTTGTTTCTTGTAAACTTTTACCTTTATTCTTGATTGAGTGAATTGTGCATGCATATTAAATTTGTGACTTCAAAATCCTTCGTGGATAATAAAAGATATGTAGCCATAGATAACTAAGTCTGATAGCGAACCTGTGCTGCTGGTTGAAAATGAATTTTAGAATTAAAACTATAGTTCTTTTTTGGAAAATGCTATTTTATGCATGGTTTTGGTAATGCGGAATTTAACCCTTGTGGCAAAAAATGGACTACCAATATAAATATTTTTAGTGTGGTCAATGAATAAGTCTTACTTGTAAATGTATTCTTACTTTTAAGAAAATGTATTATGAGCTTTCAATAAGATTAATTGATTCGCTTGAGAGCAACTACTTTATGTTCCTATTTCATGAGAACTTGTGAAATATATTTCGTAGGTTGCATGCTTTTAAATTTAAAGGTTTATCATATTAATTGTGCTAAACATTTTTGTGGCGAATGAATTAAATTGTTCAAAAATGTTTGCTGATGTGTAAGGGAATGCCATAGAACCTTTTTCTAAGGGTTAAACTTTCAACTATTTTTATTTAGATCCTAGGTTGAGTGAACTTCTTAGAGTTTAATATTACACCTTAGATAGAAGTCAAAATACTCTACCTTACCTATGAACTATACATCGAGAGATAAGAATGTTTTTAAAAATAAAACCCAATATGTTGAGGTGCAGGAATGCACATAACAAGTTTGGAAGTGATCATTGGATTGATACAATTGGTCAAATTATGTGATGGTAAAATCCTTTAATGAGAAGGTAGTATGGAATGCCATCTCTAGATTGCTACTCGTTAGTACTGTGATAAGTTCTATGCCCGAGTAACTTAGCTAAAACTAGTATCGAAATTTGATATGGGATAAACGGTCGTAAGTTACATCGAGTGTGTGCAATTAAAACCTAGGCCAAGGAACTGACAAGGCTCTATTTGAATTTGTAAAAAAGGGATAATTAGATAGACATGGGGTATATTTATGCTAGAGCCCTTACATTCAATAATAGAACATGATCGACAAAAGTCAAAGGTTCAAAATGTCAAGGGATGGGGAAGCAAGCATCAAACCTTTAGGTGTTATGGGCCCTAAAGGATAACCCCTGTCGTTGATTGACCATCATGCCAAAAAAATAAAATGATAAATTTTCTATATCAAATCTAAATTTTCTATAATTATTTAATGATGACTTCAAATTTTAGATATCTAAAATAGAATTTTTAGTGAATTTTGCAATCGATCTAAAAGAAATGCAAAGGGTTAGAAAAATGAGCTAAAAGTGGTATAGATTTGGAAAAATCAAGAGACATGATCAGGGTTATGCATAAAGGTTTAGATCCAAAATCTATTTATAAAAATAAGGTAAATCAATTTCAAAATTGAGGTGAATCTTAGTCAAATTCATGTAGGAGACATGGCAAATTACCTTTATTTTCACCAAAAATTATAAAACTATGGCAAATTTTATAGTTTTGATGACCGAAAATATAAAATTGACTATCGTCCACTTGCAAAATAAATTTGACTATTGATCGATTGCAAATAACTACTCAACTACGATACCTGACTACCGGTAGCAAATGACTTCTCAATTGATAGCTGATTGTAAATGACTATTATATTATTTATCGATGTAAATGATTGCTCGACTATCGATCGGATGTAAATGATTGTTCGACTATCAACCAATTGTAAATGAATGCTCCATTGTTAGAAGTTGGTAAAAAAACTAGTCGACTCCAGATTAGTGGCAAATGACAACTTTATTCCAGATTGGTTGCATAATTGTTATCAACTCTAGATTATTTGCAAATGACAATTCGACTCCATAGCGGTTACAAATGATAATTTAAATTTGACTCGGTTGCATAACTATTATTGAATTTGGATTGATTATAAATTACAAGTTGACTTTGGACTAGTTGCAAATGATAACTCGACTTTGACCCAGTTGTAAACTATAACTCGACTCTGGATCGATTATAAATTACAACTTGACTCTAGATCGGTTGCGAATGACAACTTGACTTTGGATCAGTTTTAGAACATTGATCAACTTCAGATCGGTTGCAAAAGAAATATTAACTTTGTATTAGTTGTAAATGATAGTTTGAATTTGGCCCAACAACAAAAGTATTACCAACTCTGGATTGATTGTAAAATAGCATCTAATTCTAAATTGATTACACCAGTGGTTATGTTACCATATGTTAAATGATCTATCACTCACATATGCATGTTGAATTGCATGCTACCACGTGTCCATTTGAAAAAAAAATTGGTATGCATATGTCTATAAAAAGGCATGTACAATCATTTTTGTTATTTTTTCTTTTGTAGATCATTAGAGCGAACCCTAAGTAGCCAATACCTTGCACCCTACTCTAATTTTTTTTTAGATCATTAGATAAAACCCTAGGCAACCAATACCTTACACCCTACACCGAAAAATTTGCAAATCATTAAATTTTACCGTACTCTCATAAATTTTACCCTGCTTTCACCACTTCCACATTTATTCCAAAATTATCTTCAAAAACCTTGTCTGCCCCAACATTTCAAAAATGTTAACCACACCTGGATACAACCTTTCTTGGGTCAATGATGTAGGCTTTGCGGGTTTTGTTCCGATGTCATATTTTAGAATTTATAACCCTATTTTGCATAATATTATAGATGTGTACGACAATGATACGATGACCATCAATCTCACAATCTAGAATAAGAAAATATATTTTACTATCAAAACCTTATATATGGATATAGTGATAGGTCTCCCTCATAGGGATGTTATTCCCATATCTTTGAAGTTCACGCTATCTATCGATGAAAAAGCATTCCCAAAGACCAAATTCAAACTCTCTTCATAATTGTTGTCAGGTATATTTCTTGATTTTCTTTAAAGTTCAAAATTTAAAACTTATGATTTTATCAACTTATATTTTTTAATAGTTTTCGTCTCTAAGTCTAGAAGGGGCTTAGATAATTCATCTATTTAAGATAAAATTATTAAGGTTGTTATCTAATTATTCCAAGCAAGACTCATTCTACAAGGAAGACCAATGAGCATTTTGTTCTACGAATTGGCCTATCTAGTTCAATATATTCACCACCAAAAATATGATTGGTGTATGTAAATTTCACAATGCATAAAAAAAAACTACATAACATCGAAACAAATATGGTGATGACTCTCATGATGTGTAATTATATTTCTATATTTTATTACGAATGCTTTCACAATTTTCATAATACAAATGTACCAATTGTGTTGCACCCAACCCTAGCAAGCATTGCCATGTCACCTAAAAGGTGAAGGTAAAAATTCCATATTTTACCAAGAAATAAATTTTTATATTATAGTAAATTTTCATTTTTTAATTTTAAATTTTCATCTATATGCAGAAATGGACAACCACTTTTGTGACCAAATAGGATGCCGCTGTAAGGGGGTATAATCTAGAAGCCACTAGTGATTATTCTAACATGCATTCAGAAGCAACGCCCCTGCAAAGGTCTCTAAAAAATTTGAGGCATCCTTCTTCACCCAGAGTTTCTCATCTATGTTAACCTACACATAATGTGCAATGTGAATCTAGTGAGGCCACTCCTATGACAAGTAAGTTTACTATTTCGAGCTTCTTTGTATATATTTTTTAGTTAAAATTATAATAATTCTTATTTATTTTTCATATATTTTAAGTTTTACACCTTGCCTCCATCCACACCAACATGCTTTTACAGGCTGTAGAGTCGCAAAATATCTCATCGTCGTCGGGTAAGTGTATCTATTTTAAATTAATATACATTTATTTTATTCAATTTAATATTATTTAATAAAATATTATTGTAATGATTTTAGGTACCTCCCCATAATTTACTTTAAGAAGGCAACAAATGATGCCACCACCCCCTCCTAGTCCTCCACCATGACAACAAGTAATGAGAGGTCAATTCATGGGTGAAAAATAATTTGTTCTAGTGAGATCACGTGGGGCACCAAACTAGACCATGTCCGAGTTTCCAAATGTTTCATTTACTATAAATAGCAATAAATTTCAAGCATAGGATTAGATAATCCTTCACTAGATGAGTATTTTATGTTATAGGGCAAAATTCCTATATTTGAAGTGATATATGTGTTTCAAAATCCATACAAATAAGTACAACAAACACAAAAATTTCATGTAGCTTCACAAACCTCATCGTTGACTTCTCAAACCAGTGACCTTGATCCTCTACTTGAGAATGACAAAATTAAGTTTTCTAAAAATATTTTAATTGTTGATATTTGTGCAACAACAATCAAAGAAATGATACTTCAAAATTTAGCAGAAATGAAGAAGTGGGAATTTTAGGCCAAGGTGCTTATCAACAAGCTAAATGCCTGATATAAAAACATTTCTAAAAGGAAAGATATTTTTTCTCTTATCAAAATGGACTAGAAAAGCTTGGTGGTATGCTACATCAAGCTCAATCAGGCTCGATGAATTCTATGTATTTTTTACAATGATGAAGTTTTAGATATTATGTTGAATAGATTAGAAAATATTAATGCTAAATTCGAAGCATATTTTAACCAATGGGCTTGTGATAAGAAACAAATTTCCGTTGCTAAGATAGCAAGGGATGTGGCTGAGGTGAGACTTTGGTTGCAATAAATTTGATTGTTTTATTTGACATATAACTCTCAATTGAATTATGTTTTCTTTTATCTTTTGTAGTCTAATTTTGATAATTTAAAGAAATAAGTTATAAGTGTTGCTATTAATATCCGTATGGTGAAGAAGACCCTCGAATGGGTGATCAAATTTAAAGAAACATTACAAAATAATGTTAGAGATAATAATTATTTAAGAAAAATTAGAATAAAACACAATTTGGATCCAAAAATCTTGCTCAAGCAAAAGTGTCAAGAAAATATTTCTACAGTGCAAGAAGATCAAGCCAAAAAATAAAGTGCACTCTTGGGGAGCTTATTGAAGGTAGACGAAGGCCTTATCGAAATTGGAGCACTGCCAATACAGGCTGTTCAGGAGGTACATATGGGAAAAGAACTTGCAATTCCAAGAGAATCTCAAACTGAAGCTGATCTTGATACTCAAGGAGTGACCACAACTACCTCAAATCCCCCATCTCAAAATTAAGAAATTGTAAATTGTTTACAAGTTGACAATAAATTTTGTTGTATTGCAATTAACAAATTTGCACAATGTAACATATTCTCTATCCAAATAATGAAAAATAAATTTACTAATTTTGTGTCTTCTATCATTCAATGGTTGTTTCCATTTATATTCTTGTGCTGATTTTACATTTATGATGATTCGATTATATTTACTATTGTAAATTTTAAATAACAAACAAAATATTACTATGATATAACTCAGATGTGCCAATACATTAATATCAATACATTAATGATACTATGTGTAATGACCCTTCTCTCCTGATGAAGGAAGAAAATAAAGAAATAATAAACTTACATTTTTTTGTGAAACATCGTACTGCTGATGATCCTTGTGAGTGCATAATAGTTGCAGGATGACAAGGAAAATAAGCCAATCAATAGGGAAAAAGGGTAAGAAAGAGAAGTGATGATTTGGCTCGCGAGTACATGGATGCTCATACACATGCAATTTATGTAGAGTTTTAATTTATGATAGTGTGCATGTTCATTTGGAAGAAATAATTTTTTTGAATGATATAGAATAGAATGTGCTTGTGTCTTGCATGGTGATGATGATGGGAGCCACTTTCTATTTTCTTTTGTTCTTGCATATGAATTTTGATCAAAGGTATAAATATGGAACTAGTTAGCACATGTGCATATGAATGTATCATGAGAATGTGTCCTTGTATATGTGCTTTAAAACATTGCTTTATTGGTTTTTACATGGAAACTATTTACATAGCTTCCTTGTAAATTAAACTTAGTATATATATATATATATATATATATAACTTTAATTATCGGCGATTGAGGATTGTTTGATTAAAAACTATGGTACGTTTGGAGTGGAAGGATGTTGGACGGATCGTGCACAACTAAGTGAAGTGTTGTCATAATAATTTTAACCTCCTCCTTACCTGACGTCCAAAAATATGGGAAAAAGGGAAAAAACATCCTTCAGAAAAAGAGGAAAAAGGAGATGCAGGAGACCATGGATGACAAGAAGAAGAAAATGAAATTTTTGTTGGAAAGAAGTTGTAGGCTTAGAAGTGATAAGGATATGAGATAAAACTTCAATGAACGACATTCCTAGGTGGAATTATTTGTGGGTAAAAGCTTTTTGTTTAATGGTTTTTATTATTTTAAAAAGTAATGAATGTGCTTAATTCTTCCTTGGTTGCTATTTGCAAATGTTGAGGATAAGACTATACATTATGTTTTTATTTAGAAAAAAAATTATAAACTCTTCTTTGTTCATCATGTTTGGGTAGAACTGAGTAGGAATGATATTTTACTAGCTAAGCTAGTTTGCATTGTTGCATGGAAAAAATGTGTGATATAACAAGCATTGTCTGGACAATGTAGTCAATATGGGTTGATAAGAATGAATGCATTGATTGGTATGCAAAAAGATTTATTGTGTGGTTGTAGGTATTAAATTATAACTGCACTTAGAAATGCATACATTTAAATGTGAGTTGGGATCTGATCCCACAACACATGTAAGTCCAACTTTCCACAAAGCTTGCAGTGAAGGGTTCAGGACAATGACTTTGGAGGTGGACAAGTTGTGTAGTACTTGGAGTGTGACATGTGATGCCTATGATTTGAAAGAAAACCAAAATGATATTTGATAACAAAACTCTCCTATAGATTCTAAATGATTCGTCGCTATGAAATAGTGATCAGATGATGTAAATATTTTGGAAAATGTATTTTGTGCTAAATATTGTTGATATTATGGAAAATGGTAAACTTGGTACCTTCCAAACCTCATAGAGATTGAGTAGTTTAGAAGCTACAACTTGTTTTGAAAACCATTTGGGTGATCTCCAGGGAAACCTAGTTATGTTGTTTTATTACTGAATCTTAATGTAAAAGTCTTGGGTCCAAAGAAATGAGTCTCTTTCTAAGTAAGGAATGCATGAGTAAAATAATCGTGTTGGAATAAGTATAACATTGACCGTAAGCTTTGATTGCCATGGTTAAACCATTTTTATACTCCATATGTAAAAGATATGTTTATCTTTAGTAAACTCTTCTTATCAATGTTGTTTAAATCGTCCTTGGAATTTAGTAAAGAGTATGTTCCAGGTAAATAAATTATATGTGTTTGAAAGAATTATTACTTTGCAAGTGCTAAGCTTATTGATATTTTTCATAGCAACCATTAGTTAGACTATGATTAGTTGGTACAAATAGCAGAGACCCTATTATATTGAAATGTGTTGTTTCTTGTAAACTTTTACCTTTATTCTTGATTGAGTGAATTGTGCATGCATATTAAATTTGTGACTTCAGAATCCTTCATGGATAATAAAAGATATATATCCATAGATAACTAAGTATGATAGCGAACCTGTGCTACTGGTTGAAAATGAATTTTAGAATTAAAACTATAGTTCTTTTCTAGAAAATGCTATTTTATGAATGGTTTTGGTAATGCAGAATTTAACCCTTTTGGCAACGAATGGACTACCAATATAAATATTTTTAGTGTGGTCAATGAAGAATTCTTACTTGTAAATGTATTCTTAATTTTAAGAAAATGTATTATGAGCTGTAAATAATATTAATTGATTCACTTGAGAGCAACTACTTTATGTTCCTATTTAACAAGAATTTGTGAAAGATATTTCATAGGTTGCATGTTTTTAAATTTAAAGGATTGTTTATATTAATTGTGCTGAACATTTTTGTGGAGAATGAATTAAATCGTTCAAAAATGTTTGCTGCTGTGTAAGGGAATGCCATAGAACCTTTTTCTAAGGGTTAAACTTTCAACTATTTTTCTTTAGAGCCTAGGTTGAGTGAACTTCTTAGAGTTTAATATTACACCTTAGATAGAAGTCAAAATACTCTACCTTACATATGAACTATACATCGAGAGATAAGGATGTTTTTAAAAATAAAACCCAATATGTTGAGGTGCAGGAATGCACATCACAAGTTTGGGAGTGATCATTGGATTGATACAATTGGTCGGATTATGTGACGGTCAAATCCTTTAACGAGAAGGCAGTATGGAATGCCATCTCTAGATTGATACTCGTTAGTACTATGATAAGTTCTATGCCCAAGTAACTTAGATAAAATTAGTATCGACATTTGATATGGGATAAACGGTCGTAAGTTACATCGAGTATGTGCGATTAAAACCTAGGCCAAGGAATTGGCAAGGCTCTATTTGAATTTGGGAAAAAGGGATAATTAGATAGACATGGGGTATATTTATGCTAGAGCCCTTACATTCAATAATAGAACATGGTCAACAAAAGTCAAAGGTTCAAAATGTCAAGGGATGGGGAAGCAAGCATCAAACCTTTAGGTGTTATGGGCCCTAAAGGATAACCCCTGTCTTTGATTGACCATCATACCAAAAAATTAGGATGATAAATTTTCTATACCAAATCTAAATTTTCTATAATTATTTAATGATGACTTAAAATTTTAGATATCTAAAATAGAATTTTTAGTGAAATTTGCAATAGATCTAAAATAAATGCAAATGGTTAGAAAAATAAGCTAAAAGTGGTATAGATTTGGAAAAATTAAGAGACATGATCAGGGTTATGCATAAAGGTTCAGATCCAAAATCTATTTATAAAAATAAGGTAAATCAGTTTCAAAATTGAGGTGAATCTTAGCCAAATTCATGTAGGAGACATGGTAAATTACCTTTATATTCACCAAAAATTATAAAACTATGGTAAATTTTATAGTTTTGATGATCGAAAATATAAAATCGATTATCGTCCACTTGCAAAATAAATTTGACTATTGATCAATTGCAAATAACTACTCAACTACGATACCTGACTACCGGTAGCAAATGACTTCTCAACTGATAGCTGATTGTAAATGACTGCTATATTATTGATCGATTGTAAATTATTGCTCGACTATCGACCAGATGTAAATGATTACTCGACTGTCAACCAATTGTAAATGAATGCTCCATTGTTAGAATTTGGTAAAAAAACTAGCCGACTCCAGATCAGTGGCAAATGACAACTTGATTCAAGATTGGTTACATAATAGTTATCAACTCTAGATTATTTGCAAATGACAACTCGACTCCATATCGGTTACAAACGATAATTTGAATCTGAATCGGTTGCATAACTATTATCGAATTTGGATTGATTATAAATTACAACTTGACTTTGGACTAGTTGCAAATGATAACTCGACTTTGACCCAGTTGTAAATTGTAACTCGACTCTGGATCGATTATAAATTACAACTTGACTCTAGATCGGTTGCAAATGACAACTTGACTTTGGATCAGTTTTAGAACATTGATCAACTTCAGATCGGATGCAAAAGAAATATTAACTTTGGATCAGTTGTAAATGATAGTTTGACTTTGGCCCAACAACAAAACTATTACCAACTCTGGATTGATTGTAAAATAGCATCTGATTCTAAATTGATTGCACCAGTGGTTATGTTACCATATGTTAAATGATCTATCACTCACATATGCATGTTGAATTTCATGCTACCACATATCCATTTGAAAAATGAATTGGTATGTAGATGTCTATAAAAAGGCATGTACAATCAATTTTGCTATTTTTTCTTTTGTAGATCATTAGAACGAACCCTATGTAGCCAAGACCTTGCACCCTACTCTAAAAAATTTGTAGATCATTAGAGAAAACCCTAGGCAACCAATACCTTACACCCTACACTCAAAAATTTGCAAATCATTAAATCTTACCCTACTCTCATAAATTTTTTCCTTACTTCCACGACTTCCACCTTTATTCCAAAATTATCTTCAAAAACCTTGTTTGCCCCAACATTTTAAAAATATTAACCACACCCGGATACAACCTTTCTTGGGTCAATGATGTAGGCTTGGCGGTTTAGTTTCGATGTCATATTTTAGAATAGATAACCCTATTTTGCATAATATTATAGATGTGTACGACAATGATATGATGACCATCAATCTCACAATCTAGAATAAGAAAATATATTTTACTATCAAACCCTTAGATATGGAGATAGTGATAGGTCTCCCTCATAGGGATGCTATTCCCATATATTTGAAGTTCACGCTATCTATCGATGAAAAAGCATTCCCAAAGACCAACTTCAAACTCTCTTCATAATTATTGTCAGGTATATTTCTTGATTTTCTTTAAAGTTCAAAATTTAAAACTTATGATTTTATCAAGTTATATTTTTTTTATAGTTTTCGTCTCTAAGTCCAGAAGGGGCTTAGCTAATTCATCTATTGAAGATAAAATTATTAAGGTGGTTATCTAATTCTTCCAAGCAAGACTCATTCTACAAGGAAGACCAATGAACATTTTGTTCTACGAATTGACCTATCTGGTTCAGTATCTTCACCACCAAAAATTTGATTGGTGTATGTAAATTTCACAATGCATCAAAGAAAAACTACATAACATCCAAAAAAATATGGTGATGACTCTGATGAAGTGTAATTATATTTCTATGTTTTATTACGAATACTTTCATAATTTTCATAATACAAATGTACCAACTGTGTTGCACCCAATCCTAGCAAGCATTGCCATGTCACCTAAGAGGTGAAGGTAAAAATTCCATCTTTTACCAAGAAATAAAATTTTATATTATAGTAGATTTATATTTTTTAATTTTAAATTTGCATCTAAATGCAGAAAAGGACAACTACTTTTGTGACCAATTAGGATGTCGTTATAAGGGGGCATATGCTAGAAGCCACTAGTGATTATTTTGACACGTAGTCAGAAGCAACGCCCTTGCAAAGGTCTCTAAAAAAATTGAGGCATCCTTCTTCTCCCGGAGTTTCTCATCTATGTTAGCCTACACATAATGTGCAATGTGAATCTAGTGAGGCCACTCCTATGACAAGTAAGTTTACTATTTCGAGATTCTTTGTATATATTTGTTTAGTTAAAATTATAATAATTCTTATTTATTTTTCATATATTTTAAGTTTTACACCCTGCCTCCATCCACACCGACATGCTTTTATAGGCTGTAGAGTCGCAAAACATCTCATCGTCGTCGGGTAAGTGTATCTATTTTAAATTAATATACATTTATTTTATTCAATTTTATTTTCTTTAACAAAATATTATTGTAATGATTTTAGGTGCCTCCCCATAATTTACTTTAAGAAGGCAACAAATGATGCCACCACCCCCTCCTGGTCCTCCACCATGACAACAAGTAATGAGAGGTCAATTCATGGGTGAAAAATAATTTGTTCCAATGAGATCACGAGGGGCACCAAACTAGACCATGTATGAGTTTTCAAATGTTTCATTTACTATAAATATTTCAATGCAATAAATTTCAAGCACATGATTAGATAATCCTCCACTAGATGAGTTTTTTATGTTATAGGGCAACATTACTATATTTAAAGTGATATATGTGTTTCAAAATCCATACAAATAAGTACAACAAACACAAAAATTTCATGTAGCTTCATAAACCTCATCGTTGCCTTCTCAAACCAGTGACCTTGATCCTCTAATTGAGGATGACAAAGTTAAGTTTTCTAAAGATATTTTAATTGTTGATATTTGTGCAACAACAATCAAAGAAATGATACTTCAAAATTTAGCAGAAATGAAGAAGTGGGAATTTCAGGCCAAGGTGCTTATCAACAAGCTAAATGCCTGATATAAAAACTTTTCTAAAAGGGAAGATATTTTTTCTCTTATAAAAATGAACTAGAAAAGCTTGGTGGTATGCTACATCAAGCTCAATCAGGCTCAATGAATTCTATGTATTTTTACAATGATAAAGTTTTAGATATTATGTTGAATAGATTAGAAAATATTAATGCTAAAGCCGAAGCATATTTTAACCAATGGGCTTGTGATAAGAAACAAATTGCAGTTGCTAAGACAACAAGGGATGTGGCTGAGGTGAGACTTTAGTTGTAATAAATTTGATTGTTTTATTTGACATATAACTCTCAATTGAATTATGTTTTCTTTTATCTTTTGTAGTCTAATTTTGATAATTTAAAGAAATAATTTATAAGCATTGTTGTTAATATCCGTATGGTGAAGAAGACCCTCGAAGGGGTGATAAAATTTAAACAAACATTACAAAATAATGTTAGAGATAATAATTATTTAAGAAAAATTATAATAGAACACAAATTGGATCCAAAAATCTTGCTCAAGCAAAAGTGTCAAGAAAATATTTCTACAATGGAAGAAGATCAAGCCAAAAAAAAAAGTGCACTCTTGGGGAGCTTACTGAAGGTAGAGGAAGGCCTTATCAGAATTGGAGCACTACCAGTACAGGCTGTTCAGGAGGTACATATGGGAAAAGAACTTGCAATTGCAAGAGAATCTCAAACTGAAGCTGATATTGATACTCAAGGAGTGACCACAACTACCTCAAATCCCTCATCTCAAAATTAAGAAATTGTAAACTGTTTACAAGTTGACAATAAATTTTTTTGTAGTGCAATTAACAAATTTGCACAATGTAACATATTATCTATCCAAATAATGAAAAATAAATTTACTAATTTTGTGTCTTCTATCATTCAATGGTTGTTTCCATTTAGATTCTTGTGCTGCTTTTACATTTATGATGATTCGATTATATTTACCATTGTAAATTTTAAATAACAAATGAAATATTACTATGATATAACTCCGATGTGCCAATACATTAATATCAATACATTAATGATACTATGTGTAATGACCCTTCTCTCATGATGAAGGAATAAAATAAATAAACAATAAACTTACATTTTATTGTGAAACATCGTACTACTGATGATCCTTGTGAGTGCATAAAGTTTGTAGGATGACAAGGAAAAGAAGCCAGTCAACAGGGAAAAATGGTAAGAAAGAAAAGTGATGATTTGGCTCGCGAGTACATGGATGCTCGTACACCTGCAATTTATGTAGAGTTTTGATTTATGATAGTGTGCATGTTCATTTGGAAGAAATAATTTTTTTGAATGATATAGAATAGAATGTGCTTGTGTCTTGTGTGGTGATGATGATGGGAGCCACTTTCTATTTTCTTTTGGTCTTGCATATGAATTTTGATCAAAGGTATAAATATATTTATATGCATGGGACATAAATATGGAACTAGTTAGCACATGTGCATATGAACGTATGATGAGAATGTGTCCTTGCATTTTTGCTTTAAAACATTGTTTTATTGGTTTTTACATGGAAACTATTTACATAGCTTCTTTGTAAATTAAACTTAGTATATATATATATATCTAACATTAATTCTCGGCGATTGAGGATTGTTTGATTAAAAAATATGGTAATTTTGGAGTGGAAGTATGTTGGACGGATCATGCGCAACTAAGTGAAGTGTTGTGATAATAATTTTAACCTCCTCCTTACCTGACGTCCAAAAATATGGGGAAAACGGAGAAAACATCCTTCAGAAAAAGAGGAAAAAGGATATTCAGGAGACCATGGACGACAAGAAGAAAATGGAATTTTTGTTGGAAAGAAGTTGTAGGCGTAGAAGTGAGAAGGATACGAGATAAACCTTCAACGAACGACATTCCTAGGTGGAATTATTTGTGCGTAAAAGATTTTTGTTTAATGGTTTTTATTATTTTAAAAAGTAATGAATGTGCTGAATTCTTCCTTGGTTGCTATTTGTAAATGTTGAGGATAAGACTATACATTATGTTTTTATTTAGAAAAATTTAATTATAAACTCTTCTTTGTTCGTCGTGTTTGGGTAGAAATGGAAAATGAATTGAGCAGGAAAGATATTTTACTGGCTAAGCTAGTTTGCGTTGCTGCATGGAAAAAATGTGTGATATAACAAGCATTGTCTAGACAATGTAGTCAACATGGATTGATAAGAATGAATGCATTGATTGGTATGCAGAATGATTTATTGTGTGGTTGTAGGTATTAAATGATAACTGCACTTATAAATTCATACATTTAAATGTGGGTTGGGATATGATCCCACAACATATGTAAATCCAACTTTCCACAAAGCTAGCAGTGAAGGGTTCAGGACAATGACTTTGGAGGCGGACAAGATGTGCAGTAGTTGAAGTGTGACCTGTGATGCCTATGCTTTGAAAGAAAACCAAAATGATATTTTATAACAAAACTCTCCTATAGATTCTAAATGAGTCATCACTATGAAATAATGATCAGATGATGTAAATCTTTTGGAAAATGTATTTTTTGCTAAATATTGTTGATAAAATGAAGATGGTAAACTTGGTACCTTCCAAAACTCGTATAGATTGAGTAGTTTAGAAGCTACAACTTGTTTTGAAAACCATTTGGGTGATTTCCAGGGAAACCTAGCTATGTTGTTTTAGTATTGAATCTTAATGTAAAAGTCTTGGGTCCAGATAAGTGAGTCTCTTTCTAAGTAAGGAATGCATGAGTAAAATAATAGTGTTGGAATAAGTATAACACTAACCATAAGCTTTGCTTGCCATGGTTAAACCATTTTTGTACTCCATATTTAAAATATATGTTTATCTTTAGTAAACTCTTCTTATCAATGTTGTTTAAATCGTCCTTGGAATTCAATAAAGAGTATGTTCCAGGTAAATAAATTATATGTGTTTGAAAGAATTATTATTTTGTAAGTGTTAGGAATGGAGCCTAATTATGAGGAGGCTAACCAAAGAAAGTTTCTGGATTTCTTTGCAGGACGGGCAGGGAAAGTTTCCAGATTTACAGTCTGTTAGTCTACCGGAGAAAGTTTCGGATTTACAACGAGACAGCCGGGGAAAGTTTTTTTTGTTTTTATCCCAAAATTAGATGCTGGGAATCAATGTTAATCTTGGAATGTATTAAGAAAAGCAGTTTGTTTTTTCTATTTTTTTCTTATATATAGTTGTGAGGAAAAACAGAGATGACTATGACAATGAAAATTACTATGTTGATTCCTTGGAAAAATAGAGAGGAAATTACAACAGATGTTGGTTGTAGGTTGTAACCCTCTATTGCTTGGATTGAGAAAGGAAGAACTGAAAATTCTCGATGGATGTAACCTACATTGGGTGAACCACATTAAAATCGTTGTCTCTTCTTCTGTGTGTGTTTGTCTTATTTTGTTAATTCTATTGTTAAAGTTTGAAACACTATAATTGATTTTCTATATAAATATATTTTATATAGTGATTTACTCTAACAAGTGGCATTAGAGTGGTTGTTTTGTTGGGTGCACTTGACATAAGGAGAATTTTTGGATCAAGTGGGAGCAATGGCAGAAGATGGGAGGTTTAGAGTTCAAAAATTCAATGGCCAGAACTTTCAATTCTGGAAGATGCAAATGGAGGATTACTTGTACCAGAAGGATCTTTACTTACCTCTTGAGGGGGAAACAGAGAGACCTTCATCTATGTCTAATGAGGAGTGGAGTCTCCTTGATAGAAAAGCATTGGGTACTGTGAGGCTGTGCTTGGGAGCCACCGTAGCCTTCAACATATCTGATGAAAAGACTACCAAGGGAGTCATGGATAAGTTGGCCAAGATGTATGAGAAACCATCAGCATCAAATAAGGTATTCTTAATGAAAATATTATTTAACATGAAAATTAGTGAAGGAGGATCTGTGCATGATCATTTAAATGAATTTAATACTGTCACTAATCAATTGCATTCAGTAGGATTGAATTTTGATGATGAGCTTAGGGCCTTATTAATCTTATGCTCTCTTTCGAAAAGTTGGAACAGTTTGGTAATGGCGCTAAGTAACTCTGCTTCGAGTTCAAATAAATTAGAATTTGATGATGTGGTTGGTGTGATACTCAGTGAGGACATGAGAAGAAAAACCACAGGAGAATCATCTAGCACCGCCTTAACTACTGAGAATAGAGGAAGAGGAAGAGAAAGAGGCAAGATTTCACATCATGGAAAATCCAAAGGTAGATCCAAATCACATGGAAAAGAAAAGCTACAGTGTTGGCACTGTGGCAAAAATGGTCATCTCAAGAAGGACTATTGGCAAAGAAAGGGTGATGGAAATGAAGGTAATGATAATAATGGTAACACTTCAGAAGCCAATATTACTGGAAAAATTCTACAAGATGATTTAATCTTATCTCTTGATAGAAATAGTGATTATTGGGTAATTGATAGTGGTGCTTCATTCCATGCTACCTCACATAAGGAATATTTCATAGATTATGTTTCTGGAGATTATGGACAGGTTCTATTCGGAAATGACCAACCATGTAAAATCGTGGGTATTGGAAAGATTTTGATTAAATCCCCAAATGGATGTCAATGGGCTCTTAAAGAGGTGAGACACATACCAGATTTAAAGAGAAATCTTATATCGGCAAGTAAGCTTGATGGTGAAGGATACACGGTTGCATTCGGAGAAAATGCTTGGAAAGTTACTAAAGGTTCATTGATAGTAGCTAGAGGTAAATTGGTGGGTACTCTTTATTTACTTACTGATTTTTCTCATTGCTCCATGAATTTAGTTTCTACAGGTGAGAGTGCATCTTTGTGGCACCAAAGACTTGGCCATATGAGTGGAAAAGGTATGGAAATTTTACATTCAAGAAAGTTATTGCCTAAGTTAAAAGAGATTGATTTGGAATTTGTGAGGATTGTGTTTATGGTAAAGCAAAGAGAGTTAGATTTCTCAAGGATGGCAAGGAAAGGAAGAAAGAGAAATTGGAGCTTGTGCACTCAGATGTTTGGGGCCCAGCTCAGGTAACTTCTCTTGGAGGTTCCTCTTACTATGTACTTTTTATTGATGATGCAACAAGGAAAACATGGATATATTGCATTAAGAATAAAAGTGATGTTTTTAATACCTTTAAGAATTGGAAAGCATTAGTTGAAAATGAAACTGGAAAAAGGTTAAAGTGTCTAAAGTCGAATAATGGTGGAGAATATTGCAGTAGAGAATTTGATGTGTTTTGTTCTAAAAATGGAATTAGAAGAATCAAGGTAGTTCCAAGAACACCTCAAGAAAATGGGGTTGTAGAAAGAATGAATAGAACCATCATGGAGCGTGCTAGGAGCATGAGAATACATGCGGGCTTACCATTATTTTTATGGGCTCATGCTGTTGATACTGCAATATATCTGATTAATAGAGGACCGTCTAGTGCCTTGGATGGAGGAATTCCTTAAGAGCTTTGGATAGGTAAACCAGTAAATTATTCTTTCCTTAAGGTATTTGGATGTGAGGCTTTTATGCATATAGACAAAGAGAACAGAAATAAGTTAGATGCTAAGGCCCAAAAGTGCTATTTTATTGGTTACGATATTAATGTCTTGGGTTACAGATTATGGGATTGTGATAACCGAAAAATCATTAGAAGTAGGGATGTCATATTTAATGAAAAAAACTTGTATAAAGATTGGTTGCAGGGAAAGAAACAGAAAGAGGAAATTGCTGAATACATAGACCTTGATGGACACATAGAAAAGGTAACTCCAAAAGTGGTAGAAGATCAAAATGTACAGCAGCAACAACAAACACCTCAATCTCCAAAAAGTGTTGTTAGACAATCTACCAGGATAAGTAAAATTCCTCAACGTTTCTCTGATTATGTTTTGTATACTGATGCTGGTGAGCCAGAATTTTTTCAGGAAGCATTACAGATGGATACCAGGAATAAGTGGGAGCTTGCAATGAATGAAGAAATGGACTCTTTATTCCACAACCAAACTTGGGATTTGGTTGAGCTACCCAAATGTAAAAGAGCGTTGACCAATAAATGGGTGTACAAGATTAAAGAGGAGAATGAAGGGCATAAGAGATACAAAGCAAGACTAGTGGTCAAGGGATTCGCTCAGAAAAAAGGTATTGATTTTGATGAGATTTTTTCTCCAGTTGTAAAAATGACCTCTATTAGAGCTATTTTGAGTCTTGTAGCTATAGAAAATTTGTTTTTGGAGCAATTGGATGTGAAGACAACATTTCTTCATGGTGATTTGGAGGAGGAAATTTATATGCACCAACCAGAAGGCTTTCAGGTGAAAGGTAAAGAGGATTGGGTATGTAAACTAAAAAAGAGCTTGTATGGGTTAAAACAAGCTCCTAGACAAGTGGTATTTAAAATTTGATAAGTTCATGGCTAATCACAGGTTTGAAAGATGTCAAAGTGATCACTGTGTATATTTTAAGCAAACTGGAAATGGTAACTATGTTATTTTGCTATTGTATGTGGATGACATGTTAGTTGCAGGAACAAATATGCAAGATATAAACATGCTCAAGAAGAAGTTGGCTAAATCCTTTGCCATGAAGGATTTGGGAGAAGCCAAAAAAATCCTTGGTATGAGGATAACAAGAGACAAGGAGAGTCACACTCTGAAATTATCACAAGCAAAATACATTGAAAAAGTGCTTAAGAGATTCAACATGAACAATGCAAAGTCTGTTGCTACTCCATTGGCAAAGCATTTCAAACTCACCAAAGATTTGTGTCCCAAGACACAAAAGGAACAAGAGCATATGGCTAAGGTTCCCTATTGGAAGCTTGATGTATGCAATCGTTTGTACAAGACCAGACAATGCCCACACAGTGGGAGTAGTGAGTAGATTCATGAGTAATCCAGGAAAAGGACATTGGCAAGTAGTAAAATGGATACTCAGGTACTTGAGAGGAACTTCAAATTATTATTTGAATTTTGGAGGCTCTAATATATGCTTGAAAGGTTTTGTAGATTCTGATATGGCAGGTGATCTTGATGGTGGAAGGAGCACTACTGGCTACATCTTTACTATAGGAGGAGGAGCGGTTAGTTGGATTTCTAAACTCCAACACGTAGTTGCCCTTTCAACCACTGAAGCTGAATATGTTGCTACTACAGAAGCAAGCAAAGAGATGGTTTTGTTGCAAAGACTAATGGAAGAACTGGGGAAGAAGCAAGAGGATAATAGGTTATGGAGTGATAGCCAGAGTGCTATACACCTTGCGAAGAATTCAGCATTCCATTCAAAAACTAAACACATCAAACTCAGGTATCATTTCATTAGATCAGTAGTGGAAGATGGATCTTTGAAATTAGGGAAGGTTCACACATCACAAAATCCTGTTGACATGCTTACAAAAGTGGTGTCAAGAGAAAAGTTGAGCTTTTGCTCAACTTCAATTGGCCTTAAGGAATAAGAGGCCATGATGAGAATTTTTCAGTCCTTGGTTGCAGTATGGTGCAATGGAATTAGTCTCCAAGTGGGAGATTGTTAGGAATGGAGCCTAATTATGAGGAGGCTAAACAGAGAAAGTTTCGGATTTCTCGTAGGACGGGCGGGGAAAGTTTCCAGATTTACGATCCGTTAGTCTACCGAGAGAAAGTTTCCGATTTACAACGAGACAGCCAGGGAAAGTTTTTTTTGTTTTTATCCCAAAATTAGATGCTGGGAACTCAATGTTAATCTTGGAATGTATTAAGAAAAGTAGTTTGTTTTTTTTGTTTTTTTCTTATATATAGTTGTGAGGAAAAATAGAGATGACTATGACAATGAAAATTACTATGTTGATTCCTTGGAAAAATAGAGAGGAAATTACAGCAGATGTTGGTTGTAGGTTGTAACCCTCTATTGCTTGGATTGAGAAAGGAAGAACTAAAAATTCTTGATGGATGTAACCTACATTGGGTGAACCACGTTAAAATTGTTGTCTCTTCTTCTGTGTGTGTTTGTCTTATTTTGTTAATTCTATTGTTAAAGTTTGAAACATTATAATTGCTTTTCTATATAAATATATTTTATATAGTGATTTACTCTAACAGTAAGTGCTAAGCTTATTGATATTTTTCATAGCAACCATTAGTTAGACTATGATTAGTTGGCACAAATAGCGAAGACCCTATTATATTGAAATGAATTGTTTCTTGTAAACTTTTACCTTTATTATTGATTGAGTGAATTGTGCATGCATATTAAATTTGTGACTTCAGAATCCTTCGTGGATAATAAAAGATATGTAGCCATAGATAACTAAGTCTGATAGCGAACCTGTGCTGCTGGTTGAAAATGAATTTCAGAATTAAAACTATAGTTCTTTTTTGGAAAATGCTATTTTATGCATGGTTTTGGTAATGTGGAATTTAACCCTTGTGGCAAAAAATGGACTACCAATATAAATATTTTTAGTGTGGTCAATGAATAAGTCTTACTTGTAAATGTATTCTTACTTTTAAGAAAATGTATTATGAGCTGTCAATAAGATTAATTGATTCGCTTGAGAGCAACTACTTTAGGTTCCTATTTCATGAGAACTTGTGAAAGATATTTCGTAGGTTGCATGCTTTTAAATTTAAAGGTTTATCATATTAATTGTGCTGAACATTTTTGTGGAGAATGAATTAAATTGTTCAAAAATGTTTGCTTCTATGTAAGGGAATGCCATAGAACCTTTTTCTAAGGGTTAAAGTTTCAACTATTTTTCTTTAGAGCCTAGGTTGAGTGAACTTCTTAGAGTTTAATATTACACCTTAGATAGAAGTCAGAATACTCTACCTTACCTATGAACTATACATCGAGAGATAAGGATGTTTTTAAAAATAAAACCCAATATGTTGAGGTGCAGGAATGCACATAACAAGTTTTGGAGTGATCATTGGATTGATACAATTGGTTAGATTATGTGACAGTCAAATCCTTTAACGAGAAGGCAACATGGAATGCCATCTCTAGATTGATACTCGTTAGTACTGTGATAAGTTCTATGCTCGAGTAACTTAGCTAAAATTAGTATCGACATTTGATATGGGATAAACGATCGTAAGTTACATTGAGTATGTGTGATTAAAACCTAGGCCAATAAATTGGAAAGGCTCTATTTGAATTTGGAAAAAAGGGATAATTAAATAGACATGGGGTATATTTATGCTAGAGCACTTACATTCAATAATAGAACATGATCAACACAAGTCAAAGGTTAAAAATGTCAAGGGATGGGGAAGCAAGCATCAAGCCTTTAGGTGTTATGGGCCCTAAAGGATAACCCTTGTCATTGATTGACCATCATGCCAAAAAATGAGGATGATAAATGAGTTTGTCGACTCCACTAAATGGCACAATTACTGGATGTGTCCTATATCGTCCACTTGGGTGACTATTTGTAGTAGTATTGAATCCAAATATTGATGCAATATGCCATACTATTTAAGTTTATCTTAATTATATATTGGATGAATAAATTCTTACTTAGTACCTTGAAGGTATATCTTTAGAAAAATGTAGATTGAAAACAAAAAAAATTAACCTTATTGCATATATTATCTATTTTGACTTGGGTTGTTACATATGGTATCAGAGCATACTTGATACTAAGTTATAAACTTTGAATGTGAAAATTATTAGTTATTTCAAACTAATATAATACTTCTTTCACCTATAGGTTGATATGGCACCAATGCTAAGAAGTGGATCCTCGAGAAACCCTACAGGAGGCAAAGAGGAGGAAACCATTGAAAGACCTGTAACGGGATCAAGAACAAATTTAATAAGATAATGTCCTCAACATAAAATAAGAATGAAAGGATTAAATGAATCACCTCCATATGAATCAAAAAGAGGAGGATAAAACTTGCAAATATTGTGAAATTACTGCAAACACAAATGGAGTAGCAAAGGGAGGAGATCGCCCAACAAAAAATTCATATGATCCAACAACAATAATTATTTACCCAACAACAATAGGTAATAGAAAACCGAATAGGGAAAAGATACACTGGGTTAGATAGGGCAGGGGATGCACCTAGGGAATCTGAGAGATCCAGTGCTAGAAGGTTTAGGGTAAGTAAAGAGTTGGATAGGAACCTGAAAAAGGTTGTGATATTCATGTTTAATGGAAAGGGTGATGGTGAATCAATTGAGAATTGGTTAAGTGAATTGGATTCCTATTTATCTTTAGTGGTCCTATCCTCTAAATCTAAGACTGCTTTGGTAGTTATGAATATGACTGAAGTAGCCTTGGATTGGTGGAAATATTATAAGAAAAGGCATGTAGTAGAAGTTGTTGACCTCAAATGCGATGAGTTCATGAAGGAATTTAGGGATAGATTCTTGACAAGGCAATATTATGTGGAAAATTTTGGGAAATTCTCAAATTTGCATCAGAAAAGCATATCAGTATGAGAATACCATCAATAGTTCATACAACTATTAAAATATGCTTCTCAATATAAGAGTAACGAGGAAATGAAGATTCAAAAATTCATTCTAGGATTACATCCTAGATTCATGACTGTAGTAAATATGCACAACCCTATCAATCTTCCTACTACTTTTGATTTAGCATGAAAAGATGAAGCTAATCAAGAAATGAGGAAAACATGGTTGAATTATCAAAAGCTATCCAAAAAGAAAAAATATGAACATAGAAAGTGGAAAAGCATTGGATTTATGAAATGGGAGAAGGAACAAAATAAAAAATCCAAAGGAGGAGATCATATCAAGAAAAGTGGCAAAAATAAACCTATCAAGGTGGTAAATTCAGGAATGATGCAAAGGAGTTCCTAAGAAAACAGAGTTAGAAATCATCGGATAAAAAAAAAGTCTAGGAAAACTACTTTTGTAATAAAAAATGAGAATGATAATAGAGGAAATAAAGCTTCACCAAATGTATGCTATGTGTGTAAAGGAGCTCATTATGCTAATAAATGTCCCCACAGATCTGATATACCACCAAAGGTTCCAGAAGAGGCTAGCCACAAGATCTATATTGCCATAGGTAGTTTTGAACACAATGGTCAAATTACTCCTTTATTACTAAATGTCAAGATCTTTGATAGAAATGTGAAATTTATGGTTGATAGTGGGTCAACTGATAGCTTTATCTCATCTAGAATAGTGAGGGATTTAGCTGTTAGAACCATATTTTTAGCTAAAATTTGGAAGGTAGAGTATGGCTTAGGGAAAATATACCATGTTACCCAATGCCTATTTAACCCCTACATCTCACTGCAAAAAGGAAAAAGCAATTAGAATCTGTATGTGGCACCTTTGCATGCATTTGATATCATTTTAGGAGTGGATTGGTTGAAAGCACATAAGGCTCTTCTAAATTTTGAAGAGATATGGGTGGAATTTTTGGATGAATCTAATCAAAGTATTAGAGTTAATTGTGGTCAAAAAGAAGTTAAACCACATCTATTGATTGCAATACAGATTAAAAAGTTTATTAAGAGGAAGGATATGATTTTCATAGTTAAGATGAATGAAATAGAAGAGACTAAAAAAGAATCAAATATTTTTTAGAAATATTCGGTATTGAAAGCATTCAAGGATGTGTTTCCTGAGGATCTACCGGGATTACCACCTCAAAGAGAATTTTATTTTTCAATAGAGTTGTTATGTGGTACCAATTACAAGATAACCATATATAATGACACCATAGAGTTGTAGGAGCTTAAAATGCAAATTCAAAATTTGCTAGAAAAATGTCTAATCAAGCCTAGTGTGGCACCTTGGGGAGCCCCTATCTTGTTTGTTAAAAATAAATATGGTACTTTAAGGATGTGCATAGATTATAAAATGCTGAATAAAGTTACTATCAAGAATAGATATTCTCTACCAAGAATTGATGATTTGTTTGATTAGTTGAAAGGAACAACCATTTTTTATAAAATATACTTGAGATCTGATTATCATCAGTTAAGAATTTGGGAGGGTGTCTTCTAAAACAATATTTAGAACAAGGTATGGACATTTTGAATTTACTATCTTATCTTTTGGGCTAACCAATGCCCTAGCCGCATTCATGAATCTCATGCATAGCATTTTCAAAGATTAGTTGGATCGATTTGTACTTGTATTTTTGGATGATATATTTATCTACTCCAAGAGTAAAGAGGATCATGATCAACACATAAGAACTATGCTTGATATTTTTAGAAGGAATTAGTTGTATGGAAAGTTAACCATATGTGAGTTTTATACCCCACAAGTACAATATCTTGGGCATATTTTTTCTACTAAGGGGGTTACAGTGGATCCAAAGAAGATTGAAGCAATTATTTATTGGCCACCACCTACTAATGTTTCAAAAGTGTGAAGCTTTATAGGAATTGTAAGATACTATAGGCTATTCATCATAGGGTTTTCAAAAATTGCTCAATCCATTATAAACCTTCAAAGAAAAGGGAAAGGTTTCAAGTGTATCGAACAGTGTGAGGAGGCTTTTTAGATTCTAAAAGAAAGATTGATGACGACACTGATCCTGCAATTACCAGATTCTAACAAACAATTTAGAGTTTGTACTAACACATCAATTGAAGGGTTAGGTGGGATCTTGTCTCAAGATGATGCGGCTATTGTCTATGACTCTAGAAAACTTAAGAGGCACGAGGTTAATTACATTACTCACAATTTAGACTTGGTAGTGGTGGTACATCCCCTAAAAATTTAGTGGCATTATTTGTTGGGAAAACTATTTGAGTTAAAGATAGACCACTAGAGTATGAAGTATATATTTACCCAACCTTTATTGAATGTTAGGCAACATTGCTAGATGGAATTATTAGTGAAATACAACTTTGGCATTGAATACATTAAGGAAAAAGAGAATAAGGTTGTCGATGATCTAAGTAGGAGAGGACGTATTACCGCAATGGCAAAATTCTAGTATGATCTATTGGATCAAATTAAAATATGGCAAGAAAAATATGAACTTTGTCAATCTTGTGTTGGCCAAGTTGGGAAAAAACTTGACAAGAATGCAGAATATATTCTCAAAGATAATTTGCTATTCTTCAAAAATAGGTTAGTAGTCCCTAATTTGGGAGGATTGAGAGAAACAATCCTTAAGGAAGCTCATAATACTCCTTATTCCGTGCACCCAAGAGGGGTAAAAATGCGTGAAAACTTAAAAAAATATTACTACTAGAAAAGAATGAAGAAATATATTACCAATTATGTGGTAAAGTGTTTGAAATGCCAGAGAGTGAAAGCAGAACATCTACATCCAGTTTGAAAGCTATACCCACATGAGATACCCACACAAAAGTGGTAAGTAGTATTAATGGATTTTATAGTGGGATTTCCTTAAACAAGATTTAGGCATGATGCAATTTTAGTAATTATGGATAAATTAACCAAGGTCACACATTTTATACCAAGAAATATGGAATATGATGCGAGTGTTGTGGCAAGTAAGGTTGTTAGGGAAGTGGTAAAAATGCACGGTTTCCCAAAACTTATAATCTTAGACACAAATTCTAGTTTTACTTCTAAATTTTGGAAAGTACTACATCAAGCCTTTGGGACCAAATTGAATATCAGTACTGCTTATCACCCAAAGACAAATGGACAAACTGAGAGGGCAAATCAAGTGCTTTAGGATATGCTAAGGATGTACTACATGAATCTACACACAAAGTGGGAAGACTATTTATTCTTAGTGGAATTTATGTACAATAATAATTATCATGTATCACTAGGTATGGTACCATTTGAAGCTCTATATGGGTGACGGTGAAGAATTCCCTTATCCTGGGATAATCTAGAGGATCGGGTAGTGATCAGATCAAAAATGGTAAAATAAATGGAGCAATTAAAGAAAATTTAGCAGAAGCTAAAAGAGGTCGTAGATCACCAAAATCTACGCGGAACTCAAAATATCATTGAGGGAGTATTTTGTGGGATACAAAGTATTCTTAAGGGTGAAACCCACTAATATTTTTATCAAATCCTCCAAGCTTGACTCTAGATATGTGGGTCCATTTGAGATAGTAACTAAGATAAACACTATATCATACAAACTAGCTCTACCACCCACCTTATCCAAAATCCATAATGTATTTCATATGTCCCTCTTTAGGAACTATATTTTTGACCCCACTCATGTGTTGGATGTTTACAAATTGTAGATGATCAATCCTTTAAATATTGAGGTTCGACCTGTTCATCTACTTGGTTTTACAACCAAGAATCTAAGAAAGATAAGCATAGAGTAATGTTGGGTCCAATGGGATCACTACTCAGACAAAAATGCTACGTGGAAAGATGTTTTCAATATGCATACAAAAATTTCTTATTTGTTTGAGTAGATAAAGACATTATTTTGAAAACTTCTATATAAGTCACATGATATATGTATATGTGCATATGGGATTAGAAATGGAAACTAAGTAGAGTAAGTTGTGCTTGTGAAACTCATATATAGGCTAGTTTATAAATGTTTTGCTTTACTTCATGAAATGTTTTGGAACATATAATGAAGTATGAATGATTGTTTTCTATGTTGACATAATATATGATGGGAATATATGCTAATCATATGAAAGTGTGATAAGACTTGATGATGAAATATTGTTGAAATGTTGAGGACTAAGTGGAAATAATTTTAGGTTGCATTCTAGATTATCCAAATGCTTACACTATATGGAATTCCCTTAACAATTTTGACTCTTATGGATTTGTAGTTGGGATTTGTCATTCCTTTGTGGTCGTAACAATCACTTTAAGCGGTGGAAACAGCTTTCGATGTGCTCCAAGTCCCTGGGCTGTTGAGCAGAGTCCAACCACACTGGAATGGATGGTACAAAGTCCTCCTGCTTTTCATACTTATGAAGAACTTCTATCTATCAGGGATACAAATTGAAGAGAAAGGTAAATTTTAATATTTTCAAATATATGACTCAAAGGAAAAAGAAAGAGGTGCAAAGATGATGAATATGGTTATTTAATTTATTATCTATTTAAAGGGGATAGCAAGTGATCATGAAATGCTTGATATTTCCTTGTCTCTATGTTGAAAAAAGTCATTGGAAAGGTCTAGGAGTGGGGGTTTTCCAACACTAAGAATAACCCAAGAGCTAGTTTAATTGTAGATAGATATATTTTAAAGGGCCAATTCATTTATTTCATATATTTTTTCACTTTGAGAGTTCACTAGTTCACCATTTTTTAAAGGGATCACTTAAGGAGTCATTTTTTGGTCATATTTTCAAAAAGGTACCTTTGAGGGTTGTTATAAAGAGGGTTGTTAAATAGAAGGGAAGGCGAGGGATTTTAGAAAGGGGGCTTTGAGGGTTGTTTAAAAAAGGGGACTTTTAATATAGGGGAGGGGAAGGGTGGGGAGAGGAGATGAGAGCTCTTTATTTATAATCAAGGCTCTCTATTTTAGAAATATCTCCTTTCTTGAGATATTCTTCATATTAGGATAAATAATTAGGATAGATCAAGGGGTAAGTGTCCCAATTATTGCATTCGAGAAGACTAACCTCTCAGGATATAAATTAAACCTTAAAAGTTTATTCCTTTAGGTCGAGGGCTTAGATAAGCACTCATATGACGTTAAAATAATAAAGTCCTCTATATATTTATCTAATGTGAGGGTGACCAATATGAATAGAGAAAGTTAGCCAAGTACATAAATGACCTATTAAGGTAAATAATTGGGAGATATCAACAAGTTAAGGGTATTTATAGAGGAGGGGGCTCAATAGTAATGATGTGAACTCTTAAAAATGGTTATAACAGGAGAGGAGGGAAGATAAGAGAGGAGAAGGATATCTTGGTCAGATTATAGGTCTAACCATGTTATAGTATGGATATGTCTCCCTCCACTTTTCTATAGAGATGATTTATTATATAGGGTGAATGGGAATGCTTTATAGTAAGGGATATTGATTGGGCTTCTGTAATGACCCTCCTCACATGGATACTTGTAGAAGAGCAAAATGGTAATAAATTTTTATTTTCTTGTGGATTGTGGTACTGTTGATTGCTACTGTGTATGCAGGACCATGTTTAAAGTCGACAAGAAAAGAGAAGTTAGTCTACAAAAAAAGGTAATAATGGAAGTGATGATTTAGCTCATGAGTACATGGATGCTCTTATGCTTGCATATCATGTAGATTTTATGTTTGTTTGAGTATTGCATTTGGTTGAGTGATGTTGATGATGGAAGCCACTAATTATTTTGTTGATTTGCAAATAATTTAACTAAAAGAAAATAAATATTAAAAATATATGCAAATAAATGTATGAACACATGGTTTAAGAGGTTCAAGAGGAAGCATTCTTGTGGATGTAAATTTTTTAAAAGGAATTGATAATTGTTATATTTGAAATATTGCAATATAAGTAAATTGAGTTATGGAGAATGAAAACAAATATTTAAATTAAAGGTTTGTTTTTCTCCATCATGGGATGGTGATCATGGAATATTGGTGGATAACCTAACTGTAAGGGTATAAAGTTCTAGTTGTAGTAATGATGATGTGAAAATATATATCCTAATCATGAACCAAGAATGGGGGAAAGGGAGTTAAAAAAAAAAAAATTAGTTTAAAAACTAGTGGGGGTGGACAGAAGAGGACGATGGAAGGAGACAAAATTCAAATAGGAGAATGGTGGAAAACTGAATGGGAAAATACTGGAAGCATTGGGAAAGATTTTGGAAAAATAAGAATGATATTTACAAAGAAATCTAGGTAGTTTTGTTCCAAAATAAATTCTCTTGTTTGATCTTGTTCTTTCAAAAACAAATTATGGAATTTTGCTGAATATGATTGTATTGCATTCCTACATGATTGAAACAAGGTGAAAGATTTTTTGGAAGTGTGCTTGTAAATTTCGTTGTTTCTCATGTGTGAAAATAAATGAAAGAAAATAATAGAGAATGTTTCCTTGTGATTGCTCTATGTTGCTCATAATTAGATACAAATTTGTTGAATTATGAGTGTTGCCATTATTCAGTAGGAAGAAGGTGTTTAAGAGAAATTGCATGCATTAGAACTATAGAATGCAATGTGACTACATGTGAACATTTATCTTTTGTGTGTTGTATGAAAATTAGAGATACATTCATATGATACAGATTTGAAATCTGATATCATTAGTCTTAAGCCTCAAAAGATCTCAGCCTAGAGTGAAGCTTCAACTGTAGTGCGGAATGACCAACCAATGTGGTATCATTCGAAGGAAGGTTTTAGTAGCCATCGAGATGATTGAATAAAATGTGACAGAAAATAATTGTTCATAGAGTTCATCGGTAAAAATTATTGTGAATTTCATAAACATCTTGGGCATGCTTGTTGAGTGGATTTGTGTTAGAATAACTCCCAATTCGGAGTTGAGATCTTTACCTTGTAAATGATGAAAACTTGAGAGCCAAAATGTTACCTGAGTATGGTTCTCATCTATCTATAACATATGGTCTCTGATAGGTTATTGAATTAGCAACTCTATGTTGTATTTCTCCTTAATTACAAGATGTGAGAACAATGGTTGAGTTCTATAGTGCATTCTATATTTTAATGTAAAGTTTAAATTGTGAATTATGTGGTCTCTATTCAAGGAAAATATCATTTGGTGTTAAATCAATGGTTCAGCTCTCAGGCATATTATTGTAAACAAATTGGTTCCTTTTGTATGTGTTTTTGGCTATGCATTCATTATTAATAAAAGAGAGTAAATCATACTTTGAATGATTGTGTTATTTACTTTGTAAAACATCCAAAATTTGGATAGTCATATTCTCATTGTTATATTATGAGTTTTTGTCATTGTGTTAGAGGTGCAGGTGAAGCAACACATATCATGCAATCTCTTGTAATAATTTTGAGTATACCATAAGCCAAAGGGTTTAATTAGAGTGGTAATATCATGGAAGGATTATTCCAATGTGAATGCATTTGTATTAAGTATTTGCTGAATTACCCTCTAAAGATGTCAAGACATCTTGTGTGAATACGAATGAATGTGGGTTTTCTATTTGGTTAAAGAGCTTAGTTTAATTTATGTTGCATCTTTCGCCATGTTGGGCTAGTGCACTACTTCATTTGGAATGTTGTGAAACCTGAGTGTGTCTTAATTAGAGTATGACATAAGCAATGAGATTATTATACCTTTAACATTGATAAACTCAATACTTGCATAATTTTATTTAATATTTGAATGGTTAATTTATCGACTGCCAAGATAGAGATGAAAGAGATAGTAGTATGATTTGTTTCAACAAATCGTAATAAATTCGTTGCTTATGATTATTGAAAAGAATGCCTGACTTGAATATCTTAGGTTTGAAAAATATGAGTTAGGACTATAAATTCAAAATGATTTTGAATATATGTGTATTCTTATTTTTATTATTTTTTAAAAGAATATTTCTACTTTTCTCCAAGCCTTAGAGTTACTTTTAGGTTTCCTAGTGAAAACAATGTTTCAATGATAACCTAAAATTGTAAGGTTGAATGGGAAAACTTAGTGAAGGTTTAAATTGAATGCAAAACAATTAATTATGAGTGATAGGCCCTAAAAAATATAAAATGGAGCATTAAAGAGTAAAAAATGCTCAAAAATCACCCAAATAATGTTGGGGTGTGGGTAGACACACAACAGTACCTAGAGCAACTGCAAACTAATAATTATGGTCGATTTGAAATGACTAGGTTAGAATTGGTAGCGAGGGATAATATGGGATACCTTCTCTAGGTTGTATCTAGATTAGTACTATGATAGATCTTGTGTATCTTTGATTACGTTGGGTAGGCCTCATTGTATGGTATGGGATATACTAATGAGGGTCATAAAGAGCATGAGGAATTAAGGCCAAGGCTAGTGTATTGGCATGGATCAAACTGAACCCAGATAGAGTGCAATCAGTTAGACACTAGGCATAAAATATGCTATTCTCCTTACATTCGGTATAGGAATAAGTACGATGATAAGTCGAAGGTTCAGGATGATAAGGAATAGGGAAGCAAGCATCCCCCCTCTATGTGTATGGGCCCTAGAGCATAACCCCTACCATGGAATGACCCTCATGCTAGAAAATGAGGACATTAAATGAGATAAGCCAATTCCACTTATGGTACCCTTATAGGATATGATCGATCTCATCCACTTGGGTGACTGTCTATAGGAGTCTTGAATCCAAAAGTGGTATAGTATGCCTGTGCTAAAATGATTTTGTGACAAATGAATAATGATAGTTGGGTGAAATTATGGTTGCTATGAAAATTAAGGTAAAATTATATGTTACATGTTTATATATATATATGTTATGTTTGATGTTAGAGTGGCACAACTAGGTGAGAAGACTGGGGTTGTTACATATGGTATCAAAGCAAAAGTAGATTTGAATTGTGTACTTTGATTGTGAATTTTAATTAGACCAATAAATTATCCCTTTCACCTCCAGGTCAGATGGCAAGAATGCTACAAGGTGGATCTTCAAGAAATCCTACAGGATCCAAGGAGGAAGAAACCATCGAAAGACCTCCTAGGGGACCAAGGTTAGGATTGAGATGATAAGTCCCTCAGCATGAAAGAAGGATTAAACAATTGAATGAACCTCCTCCTAATGAACCTATCAAGGAAGGAGAGAATATTGTAAAAGTGGTTCAAATATTGCAAACTCACATGAAGCAACAAAGGGAAGAAATGGCCCAACAAAAAAACCCATATGACCCAACAACAAGAATTAAATCAACCAACAAAAAAGGGTGATAAAGGAGTTAGAGAGAGTAAGAGACATTGGTTTAGGTAGAACTGAAGAAGTATCAAGATAACCTGATGGAACTAGTGTCAGAAGGGTGAGGGTGAGTAAGGAATTGGATAGGAACCTGAGAAAGGTCGTTATATCTAACTTTACTGGAAAGAGTGATTGAAATTCAATAGAAATTTGGTTAAATGAACTAGAGTCATATTTATCTTTAGTAGTTTTATCCTTTGAATCTAATATTGCTTTAGTAGTCATGAATATGACTGAGTTAGCCCTTGATTAGTAAAAATAATATAAGAGAGGGCATAAAATTGAAGCTTCAAACCTTAAATAGGAAAATTTTGTCAAGGAATTCAAAGATAGGTTCCTGACTAAGCAGTATAATGTAGAGATATTTGGATAATTTTCTAATTTGCATCAGGAAGATGTGTCGGTATGCTAATACCAACAAAATTTCATTCAATTATTGAAATATGTGATACAATATGAAATCCATGAGGAAATAAATACATAAAAATTCATTCTGGGATTTCATCCTAGAATCATGATGGTGGTAAATATGCATGATCCTAACAATTTGCCTACAATATTTGATTTGGTAAGAAAAGGATAAGCCAATAAAGAAACTAGGAAAAAATGGTTTAATTATCAAAAGCTATCTGAAAATGAAAAATATGAACTCAGGAAACAAAAAAATGTTGGGTTTATGATATGGGAGAAAAATCAAAATAAGAAACCCAAAGGAGAAGAGAAAGGTAGGCAAGGTGGCAAAAATAAATCTAATTACTAGAGTGGCAAGTTCAAGTGGGATGGTAAAGAATTTATCAAAAGGCGGGAACATAAAGCAATAGGTCAAGAAAGGACCAAGGATACAATAGTTCTAGATAGAAATGATAATAGTAATAGATCGAATAGAGCTCCTCCAAATGGATGCTATGTGTGCAAAGGAGCTCACTATGCTAGTAAATGTCCCCATAGAGATGATTTACGTCAGAATGCTCCAAATGAAGCATCTTATAGGATATTTGTAGCCACAGGTAATTCTAAACTTGATGGATAAATTACCCCTTTCTTATTAAATGAGATTTTTTTTTGCAAAATGTACAAATTTTGATAGACAGTGGTTCAACTGATAGTTTTGTATCTACTAAAATAGTGAGGGACATGTGTGTTAGACCTGGATTTTTGGCCAAGGGTTGCAAGGTAGAGCATGGGTATGGGCAGACATACCAAGTCAACCAATGTCTATTTGACTCCACATTTCTTTACCATAAGAAAAAATAATTGGCATATATATATGACACCTCTGCATGTGTTTGATATCATTCTAGGAGTTTATTGGTTGAAGGTGCATAAGGCTAATCTGAATTTTCAAGAGAGATGGATAGAATTTAAGGATGAATCTAACCAAAGGGTTAGAATTTGTTGTGGACGAAGTAAAGTTAAACAAAACATACTATCTACAATGCAGATAAAGAAAGTTATTAGGAAGAAGGGAATGGTCTTCATAGTTAATATGAATAAGAAAGAAGAGTTAGAAATGGAATATGACCTCTTCCAAAAATATCTAGTATTGGGAAAATTTAGGGATGTGTTTCTTAAGGATTTACCGAGGTTACCTCCTTAGAGAGAATTTGATTTTTCAATAGAGTTGCTACCAGGGACAACACATATTGAAAGGGAACCATATCAAATGACTCCTATTGAGCTACAAGAGCTCAAAACACAACTCTGAGATTTATTGGAAAAAAGGTTAATCAGGCCAAGTGTGTCGTCATGGGGGGCTCCTATTCTATTTGTTACGAAGAAAGATGGTACCTTGAGAATGTGCATTGATTATCGAATTCTAAATAAGGTAACTATTAAAAATAGGTATTCAACCTAGAATTGATGATTTGTTTGACCAACTAAGAGGAGAAACCATCTTCTCAAAAATAGACTTGATATCTGGTTATCATTAGCTGTAGATACAAGAAGAAGACACCTCTAAAATGGTGTTTAGAACAAGGTATGGACGTTTTGAGTTTACTATTCTACCTTTTGGGTTGACTAATTCCTTAGTCACATTCATGAATATCATGAATAGTATCTTTAGAGAATAACTAGACTAGTTTGTGCTTGTGTTTTTAGATGATATTTTGATCTATTCCAAGAGAAAGGAGGAACATGATCAGCATATGAGAACTATACTTAGAAAGAATTAGATTTAGGGAAAGCTATCAAAATATGAATTTTACATCCCACAAGTACAATATTTGGGTCATATTGTCTTTGTTGAAGGAATTGTAGTGGACCCCAATAATATTGAAGCTATAATTGAGTTGTCAACACCTACTAGTGTGAAAGAGGTGTGAAGTTTTATGGGTATTGCAGGGTATTATAAGCAATTTGTCAAAGAAGTTTTAAGAATCACCCAACCTATTACAAATATCCAATGAAAAGGTAAAGCCTTTAAGTTGACATAACAATGTGAAGAAGCTTTTCAAGTTTTGAAATACTATTTGATATATGCACTAATCTTGTAATTAATTGATATTGATAAGCAGTATATAGTGTGCACGGATACATCAATTGAAGGTTTAGGGGGAGTCTTGAACCAAGGGGATGCGATTATTGCCTATGAGTCTAGGAAAACTAAAAGGCACGAGGTTAACTACACCACTCATTATTTGGAATTAGCAATAGTTGTTCATGCCTTGAAATTTTGGAGACATTATTTACTAGGAAAACCATTTGAATCAAAAATATATCATCAAAGTCTTAGGTACATATTCACCCAACCCTTATTGAATGCCAGACAAAGATGCTGGATGGAATTTTTAATCAATGCTGGATGGAATTTTTAATCGAGTATGATTTTGGTATTGAGTATATTAAGGGTAAGGATAATAAGGTAGCAGATGCTCTGAGTAGAAGAGGGTACAATTCTACTATGAAAAAATGCCAATATGATTTGTTAGACCAAAATTAAAGCTTTGCAAGCAAAGGATGAATTTTGCCAATCTTGTAAGGTTCAGAATGAACAAGAATTTGGAAAGGTTATAAAATTTGTGGTCAGATATGACCTAATACTTTATAAGAATAGATTGGTAGTTCCAAGCTTAATAGGGTTTAAAGAAAAAATCCTTAAGAAAGAGCATAATATGCCTTATTCAGCGCATCCAGGAGGGACAAAAATACGCGAAAAATTGAGGAAAATCTATTTTTGGCCAGGTATTAAAAATATATTACCAAATATGTGGCTATATGTTTAGAGTGCCAAAATATGAAGGTGAAATATTTACATCCAGTTGGAAAGCTATACCCACATGAGATACCTACGCAAAAATAGTGGTATCAATGGATTTTATTATGGGATTGCCTAAAACAAGGTTTAGGCATGACACAATTATGGTAATAGTAGATAAGCTAAAAAAGGTAGTGAATTTTATACCAGGTAATATTCAATATGACACTCCAAAAATAGCGAGTAATTTTTCCAGAGAAGTGGTAAGATTGCATGGTTTTCTAGAAGTCATAATCTCTAATAAATATTCACGTTTTACTTCTAAATTTTGGCAAGCAATGCATGAGGTATTAGGAACCAAAATGAATATCAATACTGCTTATCATCCTAAGACTGATGGTCAGACAGAATAAGTAAACCAGGTTTTGGAAGATATGCTAAGAATATATTGCATGGATCATCATGCAAAATGGGAATACTATTTATACCTAGTGGAGTTTACTTATAATAATAGTTATCATGCATCACTAGGAATGGCACCTTTTGAAGCTATATATGGAATAAGGTGTCGAATTCCTTTGTCATGGGATAATCCAAAGAATTGGGTAGTGATCAGACCAAAAATGATAAAATAATTAGAGGAACAATTGAAAGGAATTTAGCAAAAGCTAAAAGAGGCCACAAATCATCATAAAAGCTATGCATACCTAAAAAGGTCACTAAGGAAATATTATGTGGGAGACAGGTTATTATTAAGTGTGAAACCAACAAAATGTTCTATAAAATATTCTAAACTGGACTCCAGATATATAGGTCCATTTGAAATTGTGGCTAAGATAAGCCCTGTTGCATATAGACTTGCTTTACCACCAAGCTTGTTCAAGAAATTACTCATTTAAGATTTGCATAAAACACAAGTACTGTGTTTATCCTAAGTGGGGAAATATGTAATGAACCTTCTCACATGGATAATTGTAGATGAGAAAATTGGTAATAACTTTATATTTTCTTGTGAAATGTGGTACTACTGATTGCTATTGTGTATGCTAGATTAGGTTCAAAGTTGACGAGAAAAGAGAAGTTAATCGATAAAAAAATGTAATAAGGGAAGTGATGATTCATCTCATGAGTACATTGATGCTCGCATGCTTGCATATCATGTAGATTTTATGTCTATTTGAGTATTACATTTGGTTGAGTGGCAATGATGATGGGAGCCACTGATTATTTTGTTTATTTAAAAATAGTTTTTACAAAAAGAAAATAAATATTAAAAATATATGTGTAGAGTGGAAAAATGGCTCATTTAGCAAAGGAAAATAAATTCCATCTATTTTTTTAAGCATTCAAAAGTGACATTTAATGTAAACATGATAACAATATGTATAAAAAATGGGGTCCTCTTTATATTAATCAAATTATCGAATTCATGGTTACAACGTGTTCCCTTGAGGGCTCTGAATTGATAAAATAATTACAAGGTGTCGAAGGATATAATACTTTGACTCAAATGCACTTCAAGGTCTTCCTTGCACTCACAAATTGCCCAAGAGCAGGTTTTTGGTACCGTTGCAATGATATATGTGTATTCGGACTTGCATCTCATTCCTTGCACACTGAGATACATGGATCTACACACAAAGAATTCAAATTTATTAATAACATATGTGAATTGAAATAAAATCGAAGAGATGCATGCAATAGTGAAATTGAAAAGCGAAAATCATAATAGAAGATGCAAAACTATTCAAAATTGCACCAAAACTTAGTATAGTGCATATATTCTAATATAGAAATGATCTATGCTAAAACATAAATGAAATTATATGCAGAGTCCATAGTCATCCCTAGGTGTTATAATTGGGATTGTTAATTACCCCAGGGTGGGACAACCACCAAACCTGGTGGTTTTTACCTCTAATTCTTTTGGGATCTAGTTCAAAATATTCCTAGGGGTGTTGTAATTGAATTTGGTGATCTAATTCACTGAAATGGGTGGGTTTTGAAATAGATTCTGAGTATTTGGTATCACTTGAAAACCTCATTCGATTGATGGATATTTCAAAAGAAAACATGCAGTGAAAGAGGGATTGAATCTTGACAGCACTTCATTGTGAAATATTGCAAAAAAATCCTTTTTTGAATTGGGTGGATTGGCTCCACTTTATAGCTCAAGAGAGCACAAGGTTGAATGGCAACTTTGGCCATGAGATACAAGTTCCGCCATTTGTCAAAACCTTGCCATGCATTAGGTGGGAGAAACCTTTAATTCGGACCTTCAATTTGGAGGTTTGTGACTGAATTGATGCATCAATTCAGGCCTTCACTTTTCACAATTGTGATTTTGTACTCCAATGTCATAATTGTGATTTTGTACTCCAATTTTACAAACAATGAGAAATTGAACACATCGTTCATAGATCAATTGTGTTACGTAACCTCTTTATTCATGAGTGTGTCATGTTAATGACTTCATTCTTCCACCTTGTGCTACTCCCTCTTCTTGTTTATGGTAAGTATTCTAAGTCTAATCCATTAAATTTATTTGGCCAACACTTACGAACGTCACTAGCGCAATGTTGATATTGTTACAACCCTTGTCATATTTATTTTTATGTTTGGTTATTTTCTCACACCTTTACCTCAACAAGAGAATATCACATTTAATTTGTTTACTTTCAAATATATTATTGAGGAACTAGCCTGGATCCAGAGATTGGAAAGAGTAAGTCCTTCCCATCCATTTGTCAAACTATGGTCATGAGAGCAAATCTCATCCAACCATTCCATGTTCAATAATCATGAAACTCTTGGCTTAATTCTTCTCCAAAAATCTATTTGGGTCAAAGAATATATCCTCAATACATTTTCTCTACTATGGATTTCAACTTATAGAAAAATCTTCACATTCGATGCTCTAACAAGTAAAGGACTCCATTGACCCTCAAGGTATTGCTTCTATTATACTAGTGTAAATTTTAAAGGAAATTTAGCACTACCTTTTATCCCATATTGATCTCCATTGGGAATTCCCTCAAATTCCTTTGTCTTCCTTACAACCTGAACTTTGACCATGGATCTAAGAAGGTAAAAACCATCTAGTTACTAGGACCAATAGTCATCTGTTGGAGTATCTAGTTGTAAATAAAATGTAGACTTTTTCAAGAAAAAGCAAACAAAACTTATTTTATTAAACTTGGCATCGACACCACATTGAGCAAAACAATATAAACTTGGTCAAAACAAGAAGGAAAAGGTGACCCAAAGGAATATTAGATCTCTGGAAATTAGAATGAGTCCTTGATTTATATTCCCTATAATAGGGTTTGTAGAACTAAGGCACCAAGGCTTTTGATTCAATTCAAAATTCACCCCAAAGATTGGCTTGAATGAAATCTTGATGAGACTTTCCAAGGTAACTGAAGATATGTAGCGAAGGGAAATTTTCAAGAATCATGGAGGCAACACTAACATTGTCTACTCAAAAGGATATGGTAAGGCAACTAATAATCATGCAGAGGCAAAGACCCTTCTAAAGGGTATACAAATCTACTTTTTTGAGAAATTGCCTAAGCTTGTAATCAAAGCGGACTCAATTAACATAGTAAAAAATAACTTTAATGGATATATCCTAGGCAATATTGACAAGACAAACCTAGCATTACAGACAAGAAAATGTGTAGCTAATTTGTTCAATGAAAGAGACTTGGCAAATTGAGCATTCAGGCTTGTAAGGAGAATGAGAGACAGATCCTCCTAAAGCATGCTATTTTATTTTAGCAACATAAAAACTTTTATAAATTAAAAATAAATAGGTAAGCATAGACATTCTCACAGTGCTATAAGATCTTAAGCTTGAAGGATAAATTTGAAACTTTATTTGTAGTATCTTACCATGTACTTGGTTTCATAATATTTGCGATATTGGAATGCAATATTTTTATAATCCACTTAAGATTTAATTCTAATCAACTACAGTAAAGGTTTTGAAATATCCATGGTAACACATATTCGAGTATAAACAACATGCCTTCTCTCCTTAGTAGTTGGTCCCTCTTCGATGAATTCACCTAGATTATTACCAATATTTTTCAAAGCATTCTTATTGATGAGTGGATATGGAATTCCAAAAAGCCTAATCCATACCAAAATCCTTTCAATAGTTTATTTTATCCACAAAAAATTCTCACTCTAAGGTCTTAAATATAATGCATCTTTACCTCTAAATTGTGGACCTCCATCCATTATTTTATACCTTATTTCTAAAGTGGATAAAATAATGAGAAAAAATCCTTTTGAAAGAAAAGTCATGGATTAATTTGAATTCAATCCCCACTTCCACTTGATGCAATTTTGAATTTTATAAACACCTGGTCAGTATCCATGAAACTTACATATTAACCCTTTGGTTTTAATAACCATTATATCATGCTCAATCATCTCATTCCTGATAATCACTTTTGATGTAGAATTTGCTACCTAGACAAGCTTTACCATAGATTCACTCTTTCTCTTATTGCTAGCTAGGGCGTTCATACTTCCAACTTGACCATTCATACTTTTCGTAAGGACTTTCATAAATGAATTTCTTTCCATATTACTTAGATTTTCTTCAAATGAATCCTTTAATTTATCCTAAGATCTAGAACAAGAAATGGCACTTGTTCCTTGATCTCACCTTGCTTTCTATTTCAGGCTTCCCTTATCACAACTTCCTCCTTGCTCCAAACTCATCTTTGTAGAATTGTTTCTTTTAAGGTGGATTGGTAAGATGTTGAGCACTTACCAAGAGGAGACCTAGGTTCAAACCTTGGGGACATGCCTAATATGGGAAAAGGTAGTAGTTTGACTTGAGTTCGTTGAGTGTGCGTCAACAAGTTGACGGTGGTACCAACCTCAAGCTATTTGGGGTCTCCCTCACTCTATGTCATGTTTACCAAGGTGAGATAGGGGTTATAATGGTAACAACATGATTTGACACTACGATCGAAGGCAACACAACTTGACCCTGTGACCAGTTGTTCAAAAAGAAAAGGTAGATATTAATTCCTCTATGTATACAAAAAATTATGTGACATTTTAACCATTAAGTTCAAATTAACTACCTTAAATAAGAGTATTTTTTACTCTAAAAGAACATAAAATGTTTACTACAAAAGAAATATTGATTATTAATCTTAATATATATATATAAACCATCCATCCATACCAAGCTTTAATAATATTTAAAAAATTGATTCCATGAAGAAAATTGTAAAAACATATGCAATAATCTCAACTAAAATAATCCCTCTTCTTTAATGAATAGATTTTTCTCTTGCTTCTAAAGGATGAACATCTATAAAATAATAATTATAATAAATATAGTTTTGGAGATAACACAACAGTTTCCGGATTTGTCTTTTTTAGAAGGTTTAAAGTTCAAACCGTTATATGTGTTTAGTTGTGTATTACAAAAGATCATGGTTGAAAACTACTCAACCCTATACATCATCATAAAATTTATCAAAATACTTTAAAAATTAAAAATAAATAATAAATATCAATTAAAAGGCACACACTTTTTGGTTACAATCATCATTTGAATTCATTAATAAAAGTTAATAATACAGAGTGTGAGAGTATATATAAAGTCACTAGCAATTGAAAGTTCCATGAAGCTCGTGGTTTATCAATGTCATCGTTTGTTGTATTTATCAATAATTTTGTTCAAAATAAACTTGATGTTATCAACAATTGAAAGTTATAAGAAGAATGTACAAAAAAATTCCAAAGAAGGTTTTTGAATTTCACCGATGGTTTTAGTATAGCAATTGGTTTTATAGTTTTACTATATACCGTGCAAACCATAGTTTTTAAGATTTGGACTTCTATACATAAGAATCCAATATGAAGATAGGATATATATTATATATTATGTATATTAAATTTATTAATATTTGTATTTTAATTTATGTGTGTTATATTTTATAAGGGGACGGAGGTTCAAGGTTCAAATTTCGGGTTTCATCGGAATGAAAGTTTGTCCTTTCCTGGTACTTTCAGTGGCGTAAAAGGTTTAAGATAATTGTGGCATAGCGGTTATAGGGGCGGACTGCACAAAGATCCGTGTGGTTGCTTTTGAGACGGACAGACAAAATACTAAATACTGTGACGGCCATAAAAACTGTACAGCCAAAAAATTTTTATGTGTGTTATGCTTTTGTTTTTCCGGTTAATATATAGATCTGGTTTGATCTAATAACTTCCTCTCCTCTTCTAACTTGTAGCTTAGGAGATTTCAATTTTCCTTTAGAGCGACAGGCCCATCACTCCAATAGCCACCTACATTTTTTGCTTCCAGCCATTGACAATAAAAGGCTACGTTTGAAGCCCCACTGTCCATGTTCAAGCCAATCATTCTTGTCCGCCAACTTCTATAGAAACGATTCTGCCTAGCTCTTCGAATGTTCTAGAAAGTTCTAGAAGGTGGCTGTCGGCCTTGTTTTTGTTCGAAATTTTGGAGAAGAATAGGGCTATATGTGGTGTAGGGTTCTCGACTTACTTCACAAATTCCTTCGGCTCCGATATCATCTCTACTCTTCTTCGTTCTGCGTCAAGAATTAAGAATTCCATTCCAGTAATTGCATTTCGACTTGGAAGAATAAAAATAGAATAGAAGAGAATGGCTACGGTGGGGATCGATCTGGGAACGACATACTCGTGCGTGGCGGTTTGGAAACATGATCGAGTCGAGATTATGGCCAACGACCAAGGCAATCGAACCACGCCTTCCTATGTGGCCTTCACAGATACAGAGCGTCTCATCGGACTCTAAGTTGGCCCAACAACTTGAGGTTGATCTTAATGAAATAGTTGGCGTCTCTCTGTTGATTCAAAAAATAATTGGGTACTTATTTTTCACAATGATTTTATCAAAACTTTGTATTCAATCAAACTCTTGCAAGGTGATGCACTCAACCATATGTATCCTTTTTGTCCAACTTTTCAATATGGTGCTTGATCTCACCATTCCAAAATATTGGTGCAAAGGGCCATCTCAGAAGGAGGCCCTCAACTACATCTATTAAGTGCTTCATCTAAAAATTCAACAATACCAACTCAGATGTTGTAAATATATCCTTGTTTTCCACTATCGGTTGATCAAATCACCTTTATTGCATCACTCAAAAACATAGAGTTGCAAAAGTCTTTCTATCTTTATGTGATTTGATCATCAAAATCATCAGCCTTCTTAGCATGAGCCACCTCTGCTATCCTTATAAAATTGATCTTGCAACTAGTAGACACCATGGCACTACCACATATTGGGATGCTCAAGGAGGATCTCTATCTTTGAATTGTTTTATTGCATATGGGAGTCTAGGATGCTAGTCGACCCATATGTCTTTACCTTGATTCAACCAACCAAAAATATAAGGTATAGAATGGGATATCATTGACAAGTTTTAACCTATTGAAATTAAGATTCTTTTGATTAATGTTATTTAAAAATGGTAAATAATTTCCAACACCCAAGGAATTGTATGACTCCTTATCATGGCCTTTTATACATGCATATATTATTTATTGCTATGTTTTTAGGATAGTATGCATGTGGTCATCTATCAAGTGTAAAAGTATAATATTTTGATAGATTTATACATGTGACTTGTTATTCCTTCTAACCTGAAGCATCTAGGACTAGTAAGTCCAATAAGTATCTAAGAAATTATAATAGGAATTGGATTTTGATAGATGTATAAGATTTAAAACAGGTACTATAATCATCTCTTCCAAATATCCAGACTTATGCTAAAATTGATGGTAAATTTTGTTGATTTATGTAGATCTAAATAAGTATGACAGAGTTCTATAGAGTTTTTTATTCTTATTTTTGCTAGATTTATATTTTTTGTAGATATCTTAGGGAAATATGTGGATATAATATGCACATGTGACTTGTTCTTCCTTCTAAACTGAAGCATCTAGGATTAGTAAGTTCAATCAGTGTCTAAGAAATTATAAGCATATTCCTCAAACCGTAGGTCTATGCTAGACTTTAAGTTTATCCAAAAAAAAATTTTGAAGTCTTACATCAATTACAATTCAAGGTTAGACCCTTCTAGTGTATTTTCGTGATGAAGCTTAGATCGCAACTCCCTATGATATTAATATTTCAAAATTAATTTTTGCAGGGCATGATTTGACAAATGATCCCACAATAGGACTCCTAATTTTGTGTGGTTTTCATGTGACATAGATGTTTGATGTTTGGCCCTTTGAAGGAGTATAATTTAATTTCTTTGCTAATGCTTCTTAATTATGTTATGTTGTTTACCATACTTAAAAAATCCAATATATATATATATATATATATATATATATATATATATATATATATATATATATATATATCGTGTGTGTGTGTGTGCCATATTACCACCATTCAAGATTTTGTGGCCAAACCCCTACCATCCCAGTCATGTATCTCATTATACCATGTTCTGTCCCTCCTAGAATCCATGGAGTGTAGGGCATTAATTTTTTATTTTATGGTAGGTTGTCTTGAGTGGACAACTATTTTCAAGAGTCAAGTTTAGTTCCTAGTTTTGCAATCTTGGATTACTTATTTATTGCAATGAGTATTGAACATTGTTATTTTTGGTATTTTCAATCAGTAGTAACTACAAGCTGCCTATTGAAACTACATGTATTTTTAAAGTAAAGATGTGTATTGAGCAAGTAGACAAGCTACAAATAATTCAGTCAATAGTAGCAAAAATTTTGTCATTCAAAATGCATTTTGTTAGGCCCAACAACTTGAGGTTTATCTTAATGAAATAGTTGGCATATCTAAGTTGATTCAAAAAATAATTGGGTACTTATTTTTCACAATGATTTTATTCAAAACTTTATATTCAATCAAACTCTTGCAAGGTGATGCACTTAATCATATGTATCCCTTTTCTCCAACTTTCAATATGGTGCTTGATCTCACCATTCCAAAATATTGGTACAAAGGTCCATCTGAGAAGGAGGCCCCCAACTACATCTATTAAGTGCTTCACCTAAAAATTCAACAATACCAACTCAAATGTTGCAAATATGTCCTTGTCTTCCACTATCGGTTGATCAACTCACCTTTGTTGCATCACTCAAAAACATAGAGTTGCAATAGTATTTCTATCTTTATGTGATTTGATCATCAAAATCATCAGTCTTCTTAGCATGAGCCACCTCTGTTATCCTTATAAAATTGATCTTGCAAAGTGAGAACTCTGCCTTGATACCTTGACTAGTAGACACCATGGCACTACCACATATTGGGATGCTCAAGGAGGATCTCTATCTTTGAATTGTTTTATTGCATATGGGAGTCTAGGATGCTTGTCGACCCATATGTATTTACCTTGATTCAACCAACCAAAAATATAAGGTATAAAATGGGATATCATTGGCAAGTTTTAGCCTATTGAAATTAAGATTCTTTCGAATAATGTTATTTAAAAATTATAAATAATTTCCAACACCCAAGGAATTGTATGACTCCTCATCATGGCCTTTTATACATGCATATATTATTTATTGCTATGTTTTTAGGATAGTATGCATGTGGTTCTCTATAAGTAAGTGTAAAAGTATAAGATTTTGATAGATTTATACATGTGACTTGTTATTGCTTCTAACCTGAAGCATCTAGGACTAGTAAGTCCAATAAGTATCTAAGAAATTATAATAGAAATTGGATTTTGATAGAGGTATAAGATTTAAAACAGGTACTATAATCATCTCTTCCAAATATCCAGACTTATGCTAAAATTAATGGTAAATTTTGTTGATTTATGTAGATCTAAATAAGTCTGAAGGAGTTCTATAGAGTTTTTTATTCTTATTTTTGCTAGATTTATATTTTTTGTAGACCTCTTAGGGAAATATGTGGATATAGTATACACATACGACTTGTTCTTTCTTCTAAACTAAAGCATCTAGGATTAGTAAGTTCAATCAGTGTCTAAGAAATTATAAGCATCTTCTACAAAACTACAGGTCTTATATGCTAGACTTCTAAGTTTATCCAAAACTATTTTCTTGAAGTCTTACATCATTTACAATTCAAGTTTAGACCCTTCTAGTGTATTTTCGTGATGAAGCTTAGATCGCAAATCCCTATGATATTAATATTTCAAAATTAATTTTGGCAGGGCATGATTTGACAAATGATCTCATAATAGGACTCGTAATTTTGTGTGGTTTTCATGTGACATAGATGTTTTATGTTTGGTCCTTTGAAGGAGTAAAATTTAATTTCTTTGCTAATGCTTCTTAATTATGTTATGTTGCTTACCATGCTTAAAAATCCAATATATATATATATATATATATATATATATATATATATATATATATATATATATATATATATATATATATATATATGTGTGTGTGTGTGTGTGTGTGTGTGTGTGTGTGTGTGTGTGTGTGTGTGTGTGTGCGTGCGCGCATGCCATATTACCACCATTCAAGATTTTGTGGCCAAACCCCTACCATCCCAGTCATGTATCTCATTATACCATGTTCTGTCCCTCCTAGAATCCATGGAGTGTAGGACATTAATTTTTTATTTGATGGTAGGTTCTCTTGAGTGGAAAACTATTTTCAAGAGTCAAGTTTAGTTCTAGTTTTGCAATCCTGGATTACTTATTTATTGCAATGAGTATTGAAACATTGTTATTTTTGATAGTTTCAATCAATAGTAACTACAAGCTTCCTATTGAAACTACATGTATTTTTACAGTAAAGATGTGTATGTAGCAAGTAGACAAGCTACAAATAATTCAGTCAATAGCAGCAAAAATTTTGTCATTCAAAATGCATTTTGTTAGGCCCAACAACTTGAGGTTGATCTTAATGAAATAGTTGGCATCTCTAAGTTGATTCAAAAAATAATTGGGTACTTATTTTTCACAGTGATTTTATTCAAAACTTTATATTCAATCAAACTCTTGCAAGGTGATGCACTCAACCATATGTATCCCTTTTGTCCAACTTTCAATATGGTGCTTGATCTCACCATTCCAAAATATTGGTACAAAGGGCCATCTGAGAAAGAGGCCCACAACGACATCTATTAAGTGCTTCACGTAAAAATTCAACAATACCAACTCAGATGTTGCAAATATGTCCTTGTCTTCCACTATCGGTTGATCAACTCACCTTTGTTGCATCACATTATATTTGGCCAAACCCCTACCATCCCAGTCATGTATCTAATTATACCATGTTCTATCCCTCCTAGAATCCATGGAGTGTAGGACATCAATTTTTTATTTGATGGTAGATTCTATTGAGTGGACAACTATTTTCAAGATTCAAGTTTAGTTCCTAGTTTTGCAATCCTGGATTACTAATTTATTGCAATGAGTATTGAAACATTGTTATTTTTGATAGTTTCAATAAATAGTAACTACAAGATTCCTATTGCAACTACATGTATTTTTATAGTAAAGATGTGTATTGAGAAAGTAGACAAGCTACAAATAATTCAGTCAATAGTAGCAAAGATTTTCATTCAAAATGCATTTTGTTAGGCCCAACAACTTGAGGTTGATCTTAAAGAAATAGTTGGAATCTCTAAGTTTATTCAAAAAATAATTGGGTACTTATTTTTCACAATGATTTTATTCAAAACTTTATATTCAATCAAACTCTTGCAAGGTGATGCACTCAACCATATGTATCCCTTTTGTCCAACTTTCAATATGGTGCTTGATCTCACCATTCCAAAATATTGGTACAAAGGGCCATCTGAGAAGGAGGCCCAAAACTACATCTATTAAGAGCTTCACCTAAAAATTCAACAATACCAACTCAGATGTTGCAAATATGTCCTTGTCTTCCACTATCGGTTGATCAACTCACCTTTGTTGCATCACTCAAAAACATAGAGTTGCAATAGTCTTTCTATATTTATGTGATTTGATCATCAAAATCATCAGTCTTCTTAGCACGAGCCACCTCTGTTATCCTTATAAAATTGATCTTTCAAAGTGAGAACTCTGCCTTGATACCTTGACTAGTAGACACCATGGCACTACCACATATTGGGATGCTCAAGGAGGATCTCTATCTTTGAATTTTTTTATTGAATATGGGAGTCTAGGATGCTAGTCAACCCATATGTCTTTACCTTGATTCAACCAACCAAAAATATAAGGTAGAGAATGGGATATCATTGGCAAGTTTTAGCCTATTGAAATTAAGATTCTTTTGAATAATGTTATTTAAAAGTTGTAAATAATTTCCAACACCCAAATAATTGTAGGACTCCTTATCATGGCCTTTTATACATGCATATAGTATTTATTGCTATGTTTTTAGGATAGTATGCATGTGGTCATCTATCAAGTGTAAAAGTATAAGATTTTGATAGATTTATACATGTGACTTGTTATTCCTTCTAACCTGAATCATCTAGGACTAGTAAGTCCAATAAGTATCTAAGAAATTATAATAGAAATTGGATTTTGATAGATGTATAAGATTTAAAATAGGTACTATAATCATCTCTTCCAAATATCCAGACTTATGCTAAAATTGATGGTAAATTTTGTTGATTTATGTAGATCTAAATAAGTCTGACAGAGTTCTATAGAGTTTTTTATTCTTATTTTTGCTAGATTTATATTTTTTGTAGATCTCTTAGGGAAATATGTGGATATAATATGCACATACGACTTGTAATTTCTTCTAAACTAAAGCATCTAGGATTAGTAAGTTCAATCAGTTCCTAATAAATTATAAGCATCTTTTGCAAAACCATAGGTCTCATATGCTAGACTTCTAGGTTTATCCAAAACTATTTTCTTGAAGTCTTAGATCAATTACAATTCAAGGTCAGACCCTTCTAGTGTATTTTCGTGATGAGGCTTAGCTCGCAACTCCCTATGATATTAATATTTCAAAATTAATTTTGGCAAGGCATGATTTGACAATGTTCCCTTAATAGAACTCCTAATTTTGTGTGATTTTCATG